>JABWPP010000049.1:2042500-2346635 GCA_016920855.1 Puya raimondii
GCCAGACTCTCTCTCTGTATATATATCGAAGCTGGAATGTTTCTAAAAGCACTAAGAACTTTTTAGCTCTTGAAACTACCCTTTTGGTCATTATATCAAAAATCAACAATAATGATTACTTGTGAGACCCACTATTATGCATGATCCAAAAATTGCTAGAAATGATTTAATGGCAAAAAATGTTATAGCAATAATACCTTGATGCTTTCAAAAACACCCGGGCCGGACTCTCTCTCTCTCTCTCTCTCTCTATATATATATATATATAAAATAAATTTTTATTATTTACCTAATAGTTGGGCTGACAATCTAATTTACTGTTCGCGAGCCAGCTCATGTTCGATTTTTTAATAAATGAGCCAAATACGAACTTGATTTTTCAACTCGTGATCGGCTCATTGACATCCCTAATCTTGGTCAAAGAAACCAATCTAGTTGTGACCCAATTAGCTCGTTGGCTTCACGACAAACTTCTTTTATTGACTATGAATTATTTGTTTTGAGGTAAGTGGACAAGACCATCAGATGTTAGAGGAAGTCACGAATTATGTGATTTTTATTCGTTGTTTGTTTGCTTGCTGAAAAGTTGTTGGCAGAGTGAGTCAAATCTAACGGCCACATTAATACTTCCTAATATTAAACTAATTTTTTATGGTTATGATCTAAGCATAAGTGACCTAAAGCTGTTGAGAGCAAAGTCACTTATGCCTAATTAATGTGTGAAAGGATAATTAAGTAATATCACTATTTTGCCCTACCTTCGTCATATTTCTAACTTACATTTTCCATCTCCATTTTGGTGGTAAACGCATGATTGGTTGCTCATAAACTATATATATATATATATATATATATATATATATATATATATATATATATATATATAGTCCGGCTATGATGCTTGTAAAAGCACCAAGCACTTCGTACTTGTAAATTTTTTATTGTTAGATCTACCCATTTGACCATTTTCACCCGTTAGATCATACTATTCAACCAACCACTCACTCAACCATAGGGGGCCCATATCATCCTAACCGCACATTCCTTAATCCAATGGCAAAAAATTTACAAGCACCAATAACTTGGTACTCTTAAAAGCATAGAAGCTCAATTATATATATATATATATATGAGTTGGATTGCTATAGATCAGTAGCAAACAGGCTCCGTTGCCACTCATTTATTTTCGATGATGGAGCTTCCAAATTGACGATCGGCACTGTTGAACATGATTTACACCATTTGAAGTATTTATAAATCAAATTGCAAATCTTTTCGACATCATTAACCTAATGATCAAAGAGTTTAACATTTGTAATTTTAATGGTCAATATGAGGCTTTTCTCGTTTAACGGTGTAAAGATATCCAAATCAATTGAGTTTTGGTTAGAAAATGCTTTCAACTATTTAATTAAGACAAGATTTATACTCTTAATCTTAATTACAAAATTTCTATCATTACTTTTTAAATGATATTCATTTTCAGCCGTTCATTTTTAAGTCAACTTGATGGACAAGAGAACAACATCGGAAAAAAACAAAATTTAGTTTCTAGATACTTCAAGTGGTATAGATCATGTTGAACGGTGCCGATCGTCGATTTGGAGGCTCCATCATCGAAAACAAATGGATGGCAATGGAGCCCGTTTGCTACTAACAGTATTTCAGCTCAACTCTCTCTCTCTCTCTCTATATATATATATAACTTTTACAAAAATAATTTCTTTAAAAGTGGCATTTAAATTTAGTTTTTTGGTTAGCTTTAAAATGAAAAATAGAAAATTATACTTTCCGTATTCTTTTTTTTTTGTAGTACATAAGTAAAAAGTGTAAAATGTCAATTTCAATTTATTTTTAAATTAACTTCAAATTTATATTCACAGGCTAAACTTAAAATTTTGATTTAAATTTGAATTTGATCTATCTTGGACTACTTCCTAGTAAAGGTGGAGAAAAAGGTTCAAATTTTTTTTTTTAAAAAAAAAGGAGATTTGGATGAAAGATCAAGTGGAAGAGCAACTCATGGAGAATGTGAGGATCCTATTAAAAAAATGCTCTAAGTCAATCTCGTTAGGCTTTGTGTCTTCTACTTCGACCCCGCAGTCAAAGCATTGATTTAGAAACCTCATGAAAAATATATGAATATTTGTTAGGAGGGAGCAAAGCATACGTGGTTCAAAAAAAAAAAAAAGAAGAAGAAGAAGAAGAAGAAGACTTTGTCACCTCTTGCTGGTTCTGTGGTTCAAAAGCAAGAACCAGTTAAAGTACACAATTCATTCAGCCAATCTAAAATTACATGATTTACAATCCAAATTTTTTATGCACAAATTAAAATTCACGACTTCCGAAAGTTAGTTCTAAATATACTTGTAGTATTATAAGTATGGAGGCTTTAGTATTCATATATTATTTTTAATTATTGAGCTTACAATCGATGATCCATACTATTAAATATAATTTATACATTTGAGAATATTTAAAAATTAAATTTTATAATTTTTTAAATTTATAATAAAATCTATCAAGCGGATATAAAATAAACAATCAAAATGAAATGACAGTCTATAAATAGAATATTGGATTGTTCTAATCAAAATCGGAGTTAATTATTGATTTTAATCTAAATAATGAATTTTTTTTTTATTAAAAATTCAACGAATTTTGATTCTTTACACCGTTAAGTTAGGAAACATCTCATAATTGTCAATTTGGAAGCTCTAAATTTTATTTATTGATATGATCCGTCGATTTGAAAGCTCTATTATTGAAAATAACTTATATATGAGTAAGAAGATTATCGTATTCAAAATATTATAATACCCTGGCTCCATTGTACGCACTATCCATTACGAGCAATGCTACATGTACACCCCACCAGGGATGTACATCCTACACCCCACCCATCCAATGGGTGGGGTGTTAATTGCTAGTCACAAGTCACAAGATGTGACTAACAATTAACACCCCACCCATTGGATGGGTGGGGTGTGACTTGTACAAGCCTGATGGGGTGTACAAGTAGCATTTTCTATCCAGTACATAGTATTTTTACATATGGATACTTATATAATTAGTTATACTTAATATTTTTACGTATAGGTACTTATAGAATGAGTTTAGGGTCTGTTTGGTTTCTTGAAAAATAGTAGAAAACTATTTTCGGAGAAAAAAGTTTTCTATGAATTTTTTTTTTAGTTTCTGTTGTTTGGTTTGACAGAAAAAAAAATTAATTTTTCATGTATACATATTTGGATGGTAAGAAAAAAAATAAAAAAATATTTTTTTATTTCTATTTCACTTGTTTGATTAGTTGAAAATTTTGGTATATAAACTCCTTCTACAAAAGGAGGGTGAGATTACCAATCTTTTAAAATTTAACATAATACTCACAAACTATTTATAATATAAATAATAAATAATTAAATAAAAATAATTTTAAGTATATTTTGGGGTAGATAAAATAGTTTCGCAAAGGAGATTGAGATGATTGACATGACGGGTAGGAGATGGAGATAATTATACCATGTGTGTATATATGTATATATATATATATGTGTATATATATATATATGTGTATATATATATATATGTGTATATATATATATATGTGTATATATATATATATATGTGTATATATATATATATGTATATATATATATATATATATATATAAATAATTTGGGGAGATAGAGATGACGGTAGAAGATGTTAAGATGACGGTTGGGTGGTAAACGTATACTAATATATTATAAAAGAGAAATTTCCTTTTTTACTCCTCAAAACGTCCGTAAAAAAAAAAAATTCGTTTTTCGGAAAAAAAAATTGGAAAACGAAAAGAGAAGTTTTTCGTGAAATATGAAAAATAATTTTTCAAAAAATCTACTTTTCCGGCGAACCAAACACACAAAAAAATTTGTTTCCGGCCTAAAACAAGTTTCCCAAGGTATTTTTCGAGGAATCAAACTTGCCTTTAGTTAAAAATTAGATATGTCCGTTGACCGGATCTAGTATAGTGAGTTAATATGCTGTACCCATATCCTAGAAAAAAATGGGTAGAAAAAGAAATACATACCCTACCCATTCAAGTTCGGGACAGGTCCGGGTCCTTGAATATTTAAATACTAATATATCTATTGGGTTCATTTGAACAGATATGGATAGTGACTATCCGTATACTATCTACTTAAGATCGGGTATGGATCAGGTAACAAATTATATTAATTACTCTAAAGTAAATATATGATAAATTTAAAATAAAATACAAAATTTGCAATAGTTACACTTGTATTAATTACTCTAAAATATATATAACCGCCTCCCTAAACACATACAACAATATAATAGTTAAAATTATATTGATAAGTCCAAACACATAATATAATGAGTAGGACTACTATACTCTTATAAGTATATAATCTTTTGTACTCATAAATTTTCGGCCGTTGGGTAGAGGGATGTGCGGTTAGGATGATAGTGGTCTCCGATTAGAATGATAGTGGTTCCCGAGGGTTGAGTGGATGGTTGATTGAATAATATGATCTAACAGGTGGAAATGGTCAAAGGGGTATATCTAACGGCAGAAAACTCATAAGTACAAAGGGATCTATACTCATAAGAGTGTAGTAGCCGAACTCATAATATAATTACATAAAATTATACAATTAGTCATATAACACGTACCATAAGTTCAAAACACATGTGCTTACTATGATATAAGTTCAAAACACATGTACCGACCGTCCCTAACGCAAGTGGCAAAGGGCTTGGTGGTTGGTACCCGAGGTTCCAAGTTCGAATCCTAATTGATTCACATTTCATGCTAAGTTTATTTCTAAAAAATATAAACGAAGCGGGTAGAATGCTATCTTTCTCTCTCTAAAAAAAAAGATATAATTAAAATGCATACACAATAAGTCTGAAATATAATAGTGAAAAGATAAGTATCAAGTTTTTCAAATTTCACAAGTTTTTTCAATTTTTTTCTCTTTGTTTTAACTTTTGCCGGTCGGGTATTTTACCGGGTCTGGATCCAGGTCCGGATATGAAAACTATTTCGGACCCTATCCACCACAAGATCAGGTCCGTGTTGGGTATGGTAGAAGGTACCCGGACCGATACCCGAAATTTCAATAGTTAAGTTTTTTTTATCCATATACTATTCGTTCTTAATCGAGTCTAGATCAGGTTCAGGTCGGTCCGGAATATCGCGTATTTTGGATATATCTACTAAAAATATACTCCTAAGATTACATATTATAGCCAAATATACTGTAATTATTAAGATTTTTAACAATTGATTGCTTCCAACAATTAATTCAATCAATTCATATTTTTTCTTTTTAGGGATAATTGCTTATATACCTCTCAAAACTTCGAAAATATCTCATTTACCCCTACTTTTTTTTTCTTTCTAATATATCTCTCATATGTTCCTCCGTTATTCAAAAATATCCCTACATGTCACTATTATAGGGCACAGATATAACGGCGACAAATGTCGCCGCCGTAAGCCAAAATGTCGCCACGGAAAGATTATGGCGGCGACAAAACAGTCGCCGCATGTCGCCGCCTAAAAGCCCATCGGAAAAAGTATTTGGTGGCGACAAAATGTCGCCGCTAAAAGTTTACATTTGCTGGCGACTTTATGTCGCCGCTAAAATTTCACTTTTAGTGGCGACTTTATGTCGCTGCTAAAAGTTTTAATAAAAGACGGCGACACAACGTCGCCACTAAATTTTGAATAAAAGATGGCAACACCATCTCGCCGCTAAAAGTTCAAATAACGGACCACAACTATCAGCGCAACCAATAAGATCATATAGGATAATTAAACAACTAAGATTGTCTTAGAAAAAGTATGAGTATCACTGTAACATTACAATCATCCAACTCACATCCAAAAAATTTCAAGTTGAGATAAAAGTATAATGCTTTTCTCAGCTTACATAGCATCAAAATGTAAACTTGTCATAACATATATACCTAAGTTTCTAAACTTGCTTTAATACATATCGCCAAAATGTCGCCAAAATATTTTGTCATCACTTTCTCTTAGAAACCTGTGGAAAAAAAAAGAGAAAATTTTGTCATCAACTCTTTTATAAACATGTTGAGAAAAAAAATTTATAAAAAATAATGTATAATTGAACTAATGCAATGCAATTCACCTGTCTTTTGCTTCCATATAGTTGTCTAAATAAGATAGTTAGATGAGAATGTGACAGTAAAAGGAAAAAAATTATAGTTATTCTTCTTTTTCATAACTGTCTCTATGTTTTTTGCAATAGTTCATTCTTTTGCCTAATTACTGATGATGAGTGGTTATTTAAGGATCAAATTCAATTTCTAGGTGTTTTAGAATATAAACTCAACTTTCTAGCAACAGCAGCATCAAAACTTCCATTTGTCAGACTCTTGACTTTTGATTCTAAAAGAAGTGACTCTACTAGCAAAAGCAAATGGGAAATAGTCAATTGATATTTTTGATTTTTACAGTCATTAGTTTACTACTAATTATTAGTACATGTCAAATGTAAGAAAAGCCCATATCCATTTATTATAAAACAATCACATGCGTTTGATCACTATGATCACAAATAGAGATTCGAGAATAACGGACATAAATTATGCATCAACATAGCAATATATAATAGATAAGCTTGTTACTATTTCTTAAATATGCATGGAACATAGAAAGCTATAACTAAACTAAGGCCTATTGTACTTAAGTTTCAAGTATAATATATCATATCTATCTGCACACAAACAATTAAGAAAGAAAATAAACGAGAAAGCAATAACCCTCAAGTTCTTTAGACTAGCTGTGATATCCTCTTTGCTTTTAGAGAGTTGTCCTCCATTCTTGAAAATCATAAATAGGAACAAAAAAACAAATAAGAAAAGACAACATAACATGAGAAAAAGTATAACAAAATAAAATTTAAATTGAAGGTTTACCAAATAATCAATTTCACTAAGAGGCTTACCAACTAATAGCATATTTTTTAAAGCTTTTAATTTGTCATCACACCAAAATTTATACTTTAAAGAACAATAGAAAGTAAAGAATAACTTCAGATAAAATATATAGTTGCCTTTAGCTAAGCAGTTTCCTAAATCATTTTGATCAGGAGGAGGGGATGATGTGATTGGCATTCCTTGACTTGAAGGTAGGGATGATGTGGTCGGCATTTCCTGACTAGAATGAGGGAATGATGTAGGCGGTCCATATAATTGCACAATTATCTTCAATTGTTCATTAAATTCAGCTTTAAGTTGTGCTTTAATGCGTACTTCAATCTCTTCAATTTCTTTTTTAAACCTCTCCTCTCTCTCATCTTTTTCCCTTTGTAGAAGTGATTCTCTCTCTTCAATCTCCTCTCTAAATTGCTTCAGCTCATTCTTCAAATCTTCAATTTGTCTCTCAAAAGCCTCTTTTGATGCTTTGACTTCTAATCCTAAATCTTTAATTATCTTTCTTGCCTCATAATATGATTTTGGAATTTTTGCACTATCTGGGAGTAAATCGATCAAGAACTCTAATAACATTGTAACTGACTTATCGGTCCAACCATTAAGACATTTGAGATTCAGCAACTGTACTAAAAAATATAGTTTTGAATATCGTTTGCATCCCGGATATATATCTTGTTTACATTCTTCCAATAACCGATAATAATTTTCAGCTTCAGGGATGGGATCTTCAGGATTTGTACACTCTCTATCATCTATGTCAACATTTGTGGAGTTTCCTTCATGCCCAAATAAGTCCTCAAGCATTGTCTCCATATTTTTGCGGCCCTCACCTATAGGAGTATTGACATCTTCTGCCTCACTTTCACTATCTGATTCATCCGATAATTCACCATGATGATGCCATTTAGTATAATTTTGCAGAATCCCATTACGAAATAAGTCATACTTCACTTATGTTCGGCTTTTCAATCTAACATTGTAACATTTTGCACATGGACAACGAATTATTTTCACATTTTTTAATCTTTTAAATGCAAAATCTAAGAATGTGTCGATTCCTTTTTCATATTCATTACATGCTCGGTTCTTAAGAGTCATCCAGCTTCTATCAATTCCCATCTTTCTGTACTGAAATAATCAAACATATTATATGATAAAATAGTAAAATCAAAATTATTAAAGCGTCCATTCCTAAATACACTATAGTTCGGATATTTGCTTTCTACTTAATCCATGGTAAATAGACTTTAGAATACAAGCCTATAAAAAACTATAGAATATCAAATATATATGATTAAATTAAATACTATACTAGTTGAACCAGTGACTAATTCTTATTAATTCCATAGCATATACACACATATATACATTCATTTATACACATAAATACATACATTCATACATTTTTCTGCATACATAAATACATTTATACACATACATACATACATATCTATATATAGATATACACCTATAAAGTAGTTTCACAAGCAAATAGGCTAAGAAAGCATAAAGAATATTAACATAACATTTCAAGCTAAAAAATATAAAATCTTTAAGAAAAATAATTTTTTTCTAAGACGAAATTTAGAAGCAGATGAAGCTAAAAGGAATAAAATTAATTTAGAAGCATATGAATCAGCTAACGAAAATAAAACATTTAAGAAAAATAAGTTTTTCTAAGACCAAATTTCAACAAAGAAAAAAAAATTGCATTTATGTTAGAATTTAAAAGCAAAAAAAAAACAGAGAAGGCAATTAGCAAAAATCTTTAAAATCTGTAAAGAAGAGGAAACACTGTTTTTACCTTGGATTGAAACGAACGAAAATTTATAGAGAAGGCCACGTCCAAAAATCAATTTAAGACCGATATTTCGTGCAGCCGTCGGTGAAGCCGAAGGATATAGAAGCCGCGCCGCCGCTATGACGGCCGTCTCTGCTACTACGGGCGTCTCCGCACTAATTAACGCACAATTAGTGCCTTCTCTGGAAGGGACTCTCCAAGTATTAGCCGCAGCACCCACAGTTTAATACCTAATTTGAGACAAATAAATAAATAATATCAATAATAATAGCAGCAAGATAGTTGTACCAGAAATACTCGGAGACTGGTGAGTTATATTTTTACGTTTTTTTGAAATAGAGGAAAAAAAGTTGTGTTTTCTGTTGCTGATCTTTGTTTTTTTTTTTTTTTTTTTGGAGTTTTTTCTTTTCACACCAAGATCTTGCTCAAAAAAGAAAGAAAAGTGCATACGTGATGACGATTAATACTTCAGATTCATTATGGTTATAGCTATAATGAATCTGCTCTGATATTATCAATTATTAGTCCGAAAATATCAGTTTTTATGGTAAATTTCAAAAGAGAATGGCATCTAAATATTTCTTGAATACTGAAATGGTAATTTTGGATTTGAGTATCGGAAATCACCACTTTTGTGTTTATTTGAATATCTTTTAACTTTACTTTAGAGAAATGTCATCCTATGATATATGCTTGATAAATTCCAGCAAAACAACAAAAAAGTCTCTAAATAAAAAAAATTTAGAGGTTTGAGCTTTCTCTACTTTTACAATAAAAAAGCTACCATACCAAAAACAGTCCAGATCGACTTCGCCTTGTTGGAGGGGATCGACCTCCCGGGGTTGTTGCGCATGATGGAGGCGGCGATGGCAGCGACGCGGGCGCTGGAGTTGCCACTTGCCGGCAGGCGAAGTCGAAGCAGGGGATCGGGGGGGACACGAGCGCCACTTTCCGGCCTCCAGGCGGCTCAACCTCGAGGCCGAGGCCGAGGGGGGGTGGTTCCACCTGCGGCTCTGCCTGGAGGGCGGTTCCACCTGCGGCTCGACTAGGCGGCGCGCGTGTGCGGCTCGACGAAGCAGGTGTGGAAACCCCCCATGGTGGTGCCGGAGTTGGGGATCCTCCGGGCGCGCGGCTTGCTCCCGATGAAGACCTAAGGTGGCGGAGGCGGAGGGGACGAAGAGGGTACCTGAGATGAAAAAAAAGAGTTAAAAAATTAACGAAAAGATAACAAAAAGAATAACCAAACCACATGTACTAAAGTGATACGTTTTAAACCACAGTGTACTAAAGTGAGAAAACACGAAACCACAGGGGTGGTATTTGAAGTTATCTCTAGATATTAAGCAAGTAAGGGTAAAAAGCAAGTAAGGGTAAAGTTGTCTTTATAAAATGATGGGTTGGTGAGTGCAAGATATGACGCGCTGGATAATAGAATACCGTTGTGACAATTGTCGCCCAATACTTCTTGTTTTTTTTTTTTTTACCGGCGACGTACTGTCGCCACTATATTTTGCGTATCGGTGGCGATTATTATATGTCGCCGCTATATTTTTCGTATCGGTGGCGAATCTTATATGTCGCCGCTATATTTTTCGTATCGGTGGCGACCCTTATATGTCGCCGTCATATTATTTACATTGGTGTCTATCGTCACCAAAAAGTCGCCACTAAAAATTATTTTTGTTGTAGCGGTAGTTACCACATGTTAAGTTCACTTGAGTTAAATATGAGTTAAATATCTATCAGAGTTAAAAAAAATCAAAATGCCTCTTTTGCCCTCAACTTAAGGGCAAATAAAAAATATTGGTGATAATAGAAGAGTATATTTGAAAAGACTAAAAATCAAAATACTTCTTGTGCCTCTAACTTAAGGGCAAATAAAAAAAGTCGGTGATGGTAGAAGAGTATGTTTGAAAGGGTAAAATAGTAATTTTCTAAAGATAAAAGCTATTGTTAATAGTTCATTAACATATATTTGAAATAGGTTGGAACGTAAAAAAGATATTTTCAATATTAATCTTCTAAGAGAGATAAATCAGAAAGTCGAAAATTTTTCGAGGTATATAAGCAATTGCCCCTTATTTTTATGTAAATGTGCCTGGCAAAGTGCTAGCTTTGTCGCTAATTTTTTTTACGGAAGTTGAAGTTAGGCTAGGCAAAACCTTTAGTAGTAGATTGTATTATAGACTGCGGTGGCAACGAACTTAATTGTTTAGTTACTAGATTTGTACTTGTAATTGCATTATTGGATTATCAAATTCATCAGCTTTTACTTAAAGTTCAAGTAGTGATAGGAAATCTTGTCAAAATTCATGTTGAGAATTTTATTTAGGATTACCTCACTTGCCAGTTGAAGAATATGATTAAGTGTGGACAAATCGAACCACTTGCTCTAACGGGTCAAGCGCAAGATCATAGGATAAATCACACTAATTTCCACAACAAAAAATTCTAATCTAAAATGAATTGAGAGAGAAGTTTGGAGAGTTCTCTCCTTCTTGCAAAGAGTATTAGGAACTAGGCGTCACAGACACAGACACGGAACACGGGACACGACACGACTCGGACACCGCGACTCGGCAGCTTTCTAAAAATTAGGACACGGACACGGCATGTACACTGCTAATAAAATATAATGTTATTAATATAATAATATATTTTTATTATATATAAAATATTAATGTTAGTAAAATATTATTATATTTTTCATACGAATGAAAGTTCGTGAAAATTTTTATTGATAGTTCATATATTTTAAGAAAAAAAATTCTCCGTCATACATAATTTATTTATATTGTCAAAAAAATTAGATGCATTAATTAAAAAGCTAAAATATTTATCATTTTATATTATATATGCGTAGAAAAAATAAAATAAAAATATGTATATATTTTTTTTAGTTGTATGCGCTATGGATCGGTATTAAATGTGCATCCAAAAAGTGTCCACATCGTACACGTGTCCGACACCAACACGCGCGTGTTCGACACGGACACGCGAGACTTATAGAAGTGTCCGTGATACATAGATTAGGAAGATCAGACAGTTTTCCCTAGAAGAAAGAGAGAGGAGTTGGAGCATACATTCTCTTTTGTTTTTTTTTGGTAATAACTGTATACTTAGGGCAAGGTAGTTTCTTAATCAATCAAAGAATTACCCTAGATGGTCTTCCCATCTTGGGTAATTCAAAACCAACAAGGTCTAAAATATCTTTCATAATCTCATAAGTCATAACATCAATTAATGACAGCATTTAACGGAGTTTGATGGTACTGGGGGCTAATTGGTTGGTTGAAATAAATTAATGTTATTGTCACTCTCTAGAACAGAAAAGAATAGAATTTGGATGGTGAAATTTGTATCATCAAGAGATTAGATAAATCACAAAATGGTGGGTTCAGTACAATGTCCAAAACTTTAATTCTCCAAATTAGTGTAAAAATAGACTAAGGTGTAAGAATGTTCCTGCATAGCTAAAGAATTTTCCATTAGGTACCCAAAAATTTAATTCTCCATTAGGTATCCAAAAATTTGAAACAACAACATATTTCTCATTGCTGAATTCGAGACAACAGACCATCTATTCATGAAGTGTGTTTGTGTCAAATACCTGCTCTTCTGTCTCCTACCTAATCCTGAAGCTATTTTAAGCAATACGACGACTAGGGATCTTTGGGAAGCATGTCGAATGCAGATGGATAATACAAACAGGAGGAAAAACCTTCTGACGCTTACCGTGGTCTGGTGGGTCGTATGGCTGGAGAGAAATAATAGAATATTTCAGAATTTGGAAAATAATATAGACTACACCCTAAGCGAAATCCGTAAATTAAGGCAGCTTTGGGAAGATCACTGTAGCTGAAGGCAGTTGATATATCACATTTCTCAAACTGTAGCTGAAGGCAGTTTTTTTTTTTTTTTTTTTTTTTTGTTGTTTCTCTCTCTCCCTCTCTTTTGCCTCTCTTTTCGAGGCCCTGTTGCCTCACTAATGTAGCCTAGTTCATACTCTTAATGAATGAAGCGGGTAGCATGCTACCTATTTCTCAAAAAAAAAAAACAACAACATATTTCTCATTACCCTTACAACTGGAAACTTAGTTGTAAGTAAGAAAAAGAAAGAAAGAATACATAATATTCCGACTATAAAATATTGCGTTCCCCTTATATGATAATTAAACTATTTTTTATTCAATACAACGTTAGGATACTCCTAACCTTAAAAAAAAAAAAAAACCAACTTCTTTAAGCTAGGAAGTTCCTTTTTTTTTTTAGAAAAGTGCAAATACTTCTTTCTTTTTCATTTTCAAACTACCACAAGCAGCATAACAATATGAATATAATAATAAGAATATCAATATATATATATATATATAGGGTAGGGCTACTATACTCTTATGAGTATAGAACCCTTCGTACTCATAAGTCGTTTTCAATGATGGAGCTTCCGAATCGACGATCCACACCGTTAAATATGATCTAGAGTATTTAAAACTTCTAGAAAATAAATTTCGTAATTTTTCGAAATCGTTATAAAGTCCATCAAGTGGGCATAAAATGAACGATCAAAATCGAACGACGTTCTAAAAATGGATGATCGGATTCTTCAATTTAAGATCCAAGTTATTGATCTTTATCTACATAGTAAATAGAATTTTCTATCAAAAATTCAACCGATTTCGATTCTTTTACACCGTTAAACGAGCAAGTATCACATACCGACCGTTAAAAATTGTCAACTTTGAGATCTTTTGATCATAGGGCAAATGATGTCAAAAAATTATAAAATTTAATTTTTAGAAGTTTTAAATGCTCTAAATAATATTTAACAGTATGGATCGTCGATTCGAAAGCTCCATCATCGAGAAAAACTTATGAATACGAATGCGATCATACTCATAAGAGTATAGTAGCCGGACCCTATATATATATATAAGAATAATCGATTCTCATGAACTCTTCCATTCACTATCATCCTTACCAGTTCCCTTACTAGTTAAATCGTTTGTTGCAGTCCCAGTCCAAGTTAAATCGTTTGTTGCAGTCCCAGTCCACTGATCTGAGTTTACTATTTCTTCAGATTGAGTCAGGTAAAGAAAAGGATTCACAGGGGGATCAATCTCAACCTCCCCCTCCAACATCCTCACCACACTACTCATCGAAGGCCTCGCCTCCGCCTCGTACCGAACACACCACAACGCTACCTTACACATCCTCTCTCCCTCCTCTCTATCCTCCTCGGCTATCCCCGACAGCGATAGTATGCTCTCCATATCTCCTTTCTCAATCTTCTCCCACACCCATCTCGGAAACCACTCTTTGCTCTCACTTTGCTTAGGGTCCAGGTTCTTTCGCCTTCCGAGTATCTCGAATAGAAGCATGCCGAAACTATACACATCGCACTTGTCGGTGACCGGAAGCGGCTTCCACAGTTCGGGAGCAGCATACCCTGGAGTCCCTCGCGCCCCGTTGAATGTCATGTTATTGTAACTATCACTATCCCTTTCGCAAAGCTTCGCTAAACCGAAATCTGCAACCTTGGGAACTAAGTCTCTGCCGAGAAGAACATTGGCGGGTTTTATATCGTAGTGCACTATCTTTTGGTGGCAATCGTCGTGCAAGTACTGGATTCCTTTCGCCGTTCCAATCGCAATCTCATGCACCTTCGGCCACTCAAGCCTATTTTGCTTGTCAAATATGTAGTGATCTAACGAGCCATTTTCCATGAACTCGTAGAGAAGTGCTTTTAGTGTTTTGTCGAAGCAGAACCCGTAGAGCCTGACAAGATTAATGTGGCAGGTACGACCGATCGTTCCGACCTCGGCCACGAACTGCTCCTCGGCTCTCTTGTCCACGCTCGCTTTTAAGACTTTAACTGCTATATGCATTCCACCGGGGAATTGCCCTTTGTAGACTTCACCAAAGCCACCTGAGCCAAGCTTTACTGAATAATTTTGAGTAAAAGCTATCAGTTGTTGGGGAGTGAATCTCACAGGCCTGTCTCTAAGTACTTCGTCAAGGAACCTCTCAATTGGTTCTGCTTCAGTCACGGAGCCTTCACTTTTGGAAGAAATCTTTGGTGGAGTTCCATCACTACTGCTAGTTTTCACTGGCAATATTGATGCGTCATTTTTTTGCAGCTTCTTCTTGCGGCAAAATTTGGTGACGAGGAAAACTACCAAGAGAAGTATTATCGTGCCCACGAGTGATGCTGTAGAGTAATTAAGTAGTAATTATAAGAAGCTAAAAAAAGGCCTAAAAGTTTTTTTCCTTGCATCTTTTTCTTTTCAAACTTTTGCAAAATGTTTCAAAATTTTGTGTCGATGGATCAGGGTTTTCTTACAAATGATCGCTGCAGCTATTTGAGGACCCGACATACCTGGAATGATAAAAAAATCTAAGCTTGAGTTGGTATTTTACATGTAATTAAAAAAATATATATATATATATATATAGAGAGAGAGAGAGCAGGACTACTGTGCTATTAGGAGCACAGCAGTCCTTGTGCTCCTATATTTCTAACCATCCATCAAGTTTGATGGGTGGTTAGGAAGAGAGAGAGAAGATAAATTGGGTGTCTCAATTTCTCTTCTCCTTAAATTTCTCTCCAATATCTCTTCTCTCTCTCATCCTAATCACCCATCAAACTTGATGGATGGTTAGAAACTTAGGAGCACAGGGGCTGCTGTGCTCCTAATAGCACAGTAACCCTGCTCTCTCTCTCTCTCTCTATATATATATATATATATACACACACACACACTATAACAGGTAACTCTTATTATCATATCTCAACAACATGAAGTAGTGTCACCATTAATAATTTTATTTTAAAAAAAATCATATATCACGACTAAAGATCAGGGTTCACCGTTATGCAATTCTCATTGTACATTATCATATTGTACAAATTTTAGTGCATAATATATTGGGCTATATTTCTAAATCAAGGATTATTGTGTCAGTGGCACAGGGGTGCTGTTGTGTCAACAACACGGTATGGCACAGCAGCACACCCCGTGCCAATGTTGGCACGTAAATAGCAAATTGGCGTAGATTGGCACAAGTGTTTTTAATACTTTTTTTTATAAAAAAACATCTTCTTAGAATATGTCAGTGTCTCTAATACTTTACAAAATTTAGCATGGATACTCTGAATGTTAATACTTTACAAAATTTTAGCATGAATAGAATAATAAACATCTTAATATATCAAGAATATCATTCTAATATGATATGAAATTCCACTTATATAAATGATAATATATTTATAATTAAAAAAACATATAAGAAGACACTAAATCAAAAATGATAAAAGAGACTGAACGCCTCATCAAACTCATGTTATTTCAATAAAAATTGGTCTAATTATGTAGTAGCATCCTCCATTTGCTCAAAAAAGTTAGTAGATTTGTAACATCTATTTGTTTAAGTTCAAAATATCATTATATAATCTCTTTATCTCAAAAAAAAAAGAATTTAAAAAATACAAAAAACAAAACATATTTTTTTGATACGGTTTGGCGCGCGTGCACTCATGCCACATGCTGGCATGGCCTTGACATGGTATGACATGGGCGGGACGGGACGACACAGGTAGGACATACAATCTGTAGTCTAAATATGATATCTATTAGATTTGTATTTATTTTATCGAGGTTAGACCTTCTATATTACCCTTTTTTTATTAATAAAAGTATATAAAATCTTCAGCTGAAAGAAATGACATGAGCGTGATAGACAGTACAACATAGAGATAGGAAAAGATAAAGAAAACCATCCCATATAAACATCATGATCAATGCTTCTTGTGCACCTGCAAAGTAAGTATAAATCATGTACTCTCTTTATCCAAAGACTAATTTTTTCACACTAGTGTTTTTTTTTTCTCTTAATATCAAAAATTAAAAATATGTCTAAATCCTTCGATAGAAAAGGTGTAAATTATATCCGATAAGTATACAAGTAACATTTCTCATAATGATGTTAAATTTATGAGTGCTAGGCATAATAGTATAAGAGGTATTTCTGAAAAAAAAGGATTGTAATCCCTTGAATGTCTAAAATTTACTAACTCTTTTTAAATTTTTACTTAAAAAATAAAGCAATAAGATTAGTGAAAAAGAAAAGTAGTCTTTGAATGAGAATGTTTTAAGACTACAACCCATTTTAGGTTGTAAACTTAGCATTGTTTCTCTGGAACTCACGTTTCATCAACATCATCAGTGATCAATTTTGTTCCACACGACCCTTTTCAATATATATAATATTTAAAAGTAGAAATGATCAAAATACTTCTCTTTAAACTGATATTTTGGTTAAAAATTAAAATTTATAAAAATATTCATAAAATAATATTTATAAAATATTTTAAAATTTGTAATTTTTTATAAAAATTTAAAAGTACTTTAATCAAAATATCCTTCCTAACAGTCAACTTTTTGACTATTGGAAATGGTGTTTTTGGTGCTATGGACCAAAATTCAACCCTTCTATCGAAGGAAAAATTCTAGAAGGCACCGGATATATTAGTGACGTGGCGTCACCAACCAATCAAATAGCTCCTTTTTGAGTTATATGTCCCATCATGATTATATAAAAAAAAATTATTATATTTTTGTCCCAAAAGAAGAGATGTAATTGGCTTGTTATTGATGATGTGATGCAAGTATGATACAGCAGATTTCCTCCTTTCGAAGGCCTGCTATGGCCGACCCTTGGAAGAAGGCCCATCTTTGGGAGAAGGGCCCGCCCATCTCCCCAAGGACGGGTCTGTCCTTGGCCCTTCCCCCAAGTACCACCCAGACCCCTAAGGCCCAAGGCCTGGCTCGGGCGGGCCTTGGTGGCCGATCCGTGCTGGTTCGGCAGGCACGGCCATACGGGTCGTGCCGCACCGGATCGACGGGCCAAAGAGGTTCGCCCAACACGGCCCGAAGAATTACTCTAGGTCGGACCAACACAGATGCTACAGTATTTGTGTCGTGTCTCCGTCCAGCTGTCGTGTCAAATTTTCAATTTGGAATTAGGAGAGATAGCTGAGTGGACTAAAGCTGCGAATTACTAATTTGTTGTACGAATTATGTGTATCGAGGGGGACGAGCGACTCACGGGCTGTCTAGCCCGCTGTCGTGCCGGGTCAGGCGGCTCAGGGGGTGTTTGTCCCGTCTTACACCCCTACATAATATTCTTATTTCATTTTGTCTTCCATCTTACCCATAATAAAGAATTATCATAAATTATTCTCCTATTATAACTAAATAATCTCCTTAAACATTCCCATATTTTCTTGGCTAGTTTTCCATTTAATATTGCACGTCTAATTCCCACCTTTTATTTTTGGGTAGAAATCAACTACCACTACTTCTTTCATACAATAAACTCATCTTAATCAATTCCATTTGTTTAACTCAAACTTAATTTTCCATTCCAATCTAGCGATTCCAAAAGGGGATGTTTCGCTACTAAAGAAGAATCAGTACTACGTACATTCCATATATTTGAAAGCTTGAAATCGACCACACAAAAAAAAAAAAAAGAAAAAAAAAAAGAAAAACAGAAGTTAGTTTGATGAAAAGGAAAGCAGAGGTATTAGTAGACGTGAGACATACTTGGTGGTTCCTCCCCGGCTTGTTGCTCCAACAACTTACCAACAAATTAATTAGAAATCTTCCGTGGTACTCTTCAAGTACTTGTTGTGTTGGATATAAAGGGCAAAATTTGGTGACGTGGGTTTGGAGCTGTCGCATGAAATGTTCGCATGAGCAGCCATTACTGACCGCCAAGCATTAGATACGCTTTTTATAATTAAGATTGATGTCTATGTCGGCAGTCTCTATTGACGCACAACAGAAACATTTCTTTTCATAATTAAGATCAATGAGAGATATGTTGAATATTAAAATAAAATTCTATTCTCTGTTAGCTTAGGGGCTATTTAGTTCGACGTAAAACTATTGAAAATAATTTTCAGAGTAAAAAAAATTTCAGTGTAAAAGAAGTTTTACAATTCTTAATGTTTGGCTTGCTAGAAAATAAAAATTGTTTTCAATTTATAGTTGTTTAGCGGCTTTTTGCATAAAATATTTATTGTTTTTGCGTATTTGCAAAACTCAACTGCTTTTTTGAATTTTGTAGATCTAGTCCAATTTTTAGAAACCTAACTAAATTGCCTTTTTTAGATCAGTTTGTCGTAGCCTTATCTACTCTCGGAGCAATGGAGAGTACGAGCAACAGTTGAGTCAAATCCTGCAAATTCTTCGGGAGAACAGCTTTTATATATGCAAAGCTGAAGAAGTATGGATTCTGACTTTGAGAGGTGGCCTTTTATCGTTTCTGAGGTCGGAATATCGGTGGACCCAAAGAAGGCAGAAGCAATGGTTGATTGGCCCCGACTAACCAACGTGACCGAGGTGCAGAGTTTTCTCGAGTTTGAGGTCTATTATCGGTGTTTTGTGGGAGGCTTTTCTAAAATAGCCACTCTGTGTAATCGCCTCACCAGATAGGGGGGAGGTTCATCTGGAGTCCAGAATGCCATAAGAGTTTCGAAGAACTCAAGGAGAGGTTGACCAAGGCACAATTTTGTCATTGCCATTCCAGGCGAGCACTTTGCAGTTTATAGCAACGCCTCCGTATCCGACTGGTGTGAGTGTTGATGCGAAATAGGACCGTCATCTTAAAAAGTTATGAGCAGAATTAACCAATGCATGATCTGGGGCTCGCGACAGTGGTCTTCAATTTGAAGCTATGGGATACTACCTATACGAGGTCCACTGCGAGGTGTGTACAGACCATAAGAGCATCAAATATTTGTTTACCTAGAAAGAGTTGAATCTGAGGCAACAGTGATAGTTAGAGATTTTTGAGGAGTATGACATCTTTATTCTCTACCACTCAGGAAAAGCTAATGTAGTAGTCGATACAGTAAGCCGGAAGTACTCCCCTACTAACCTATCTATAATGATCACCGAGCAATCTTGCTTAGTAGAGAAGATGTTACGACTGGAGTTAGAGATGGTGCCTCTTGGCACTAGTGTCCACATCATGACCTTTGTGTAGGATCGTTGGCGCTAACCATTAATCCCAAAAGCTCGAGCTGTTAGAAATACGCAACCAATTCACTTAAAGCGTACAGATACAGCACCCACGGGTCTCGATTGTGACTCGGCCCCACCAGCCTCACGCCACTTCGAACATGACTCGGCCCACCCAGCCTCACGCCATTTCGAACATGACTCGGCCCAACATGGCCTCCCGCCACAAGGCAGGATGCTGGCCCATTTAAGCCAACAATCCCCCCTCCAGCACCTGCACACATTCGCAGCATGCGGTTGTCGAACCCGTGACCACTGGCTCTGATACCACTTGTAGGATCGTTGGCGCTAACCATTAATCCCAAAAGCTCGAGCTGTTAGAAATAGGCAACCAATTCACTTAAAGCGTACAGATACAACGCCCACGGGTCTCGATTGTGACTCGGCCCCACCAGCCTCACGCCACTTCGAACATGACTTCGGCCCACCCAGCCTCACGCCATTTCGAACATGACTCGGCCCAACATGGCCTCCTGCCACAAGGCAGGATGCTGGCCCATTTAAGCCAACACTTTGTGGTGCAGTCCACCTTGGTAGAGAATATCAACAAAGGACAGAGCGCCAACTCCTATTTACAAAAAATCTGTTCTGAGCTAGAAGGTGGGAAAGCAAGTGACTTCGAGGTTCATGTCGATGCCTCCTTACAATTTTCGGGTTGCTTGTGTGTGCCCAATGATTCCAAGCCCAAAAGAGAGGTATTAACAGAAGCACACCGATCTCTATACACTATTCATCCAGGCAGCACCAAAATATATCAAGACTTCAAGTAGCATTGCTGGTAGCCTGGGATGAAGGACAATATGGCACAGTACATCGTGCAGTTCGTAGTATGCCAACAGGTGAAGGTTGAGCTTCAGTGACTACGAAAAATTACAGAACCTATCTGTATTAGTATGGAAGTGAGAGCATATCACTATAGATTTTATCACTGGTTTGGGATGGTCACAGAGAGGACACAATGTGATTTGGGTCATAGTGGATTGGTTGACGAAATTAGCCCACTTCTTGTCAGTTCACATGACTTAGATGAGAGACAAGCTGGCCCGATTCTACATCGTCGAGATTTTGAGGTTTCATAGGTGCCGATGTTAATTGTATCTGATAGGGACACTTACTTTGAATCACAATTTGGATAAGTCTTCAAAAGACCCTTATTACCTGACTCAACTTTAGCTATGCTTTTCACCTACAGAGTAATAGCCAAACTAAGTGAGTTAATCAAATACTCGAGGATAGGCTACGAGCCTGCATACACAACTATGGCAATGGATGTTATAGAATCTTGCTCCTAGTAGAGTTTGCCTACAACAACAATTTTCAATCGAGTATCAAAATGACACCCTACAAAGGCCTTGGATGGGTGAAAGTGTCGATCCTTGATATGTTGAGATGACATGGACAAAAAGAAGATACTTGGGTCTGACCTTGTTAAGGACACTAAAAAAAAGATCATAATTGCGCGGCAGCAACTCTTGGCCGCTTAAAGCTGGCAAAAGAACTACGTGGACTAATGTCATTGCGAAAAAGAATTTTAAGTAACTAATTATGTCTTTCTCAAGGTACATGTCGCCGATAAAAGGGATTAAAAGGTTTGGGTTTGAGGACAAGCTGAGCCCTCATCATATTGAACCCTTTAAGGTCTTGGAGTGCATTTGTCTCGTTGCCTACTGGTGGGTACTTCCACTGACTTTGGAGCAAGTGCATAATGTCATCCATATATTGATTCTCCGAAAGTATATCCCCGATCCCATACATATGATTAACCCAAACCCAATACAGGTCCAGAAGGATTTGAGCTATAATGAGGCCCAACAGTGAATACTTGCTCTCTAGGAGAAGAAACTAAGGAATCAGAGCATTTTCTATGTGAAGGCAGATGGAGGAATCACAAGAAATGGGAAGCTATTTAGCAGTCGGAGTCAGACATGCAAGAGTAGTTTTCACACTTGTTCATTGAGGAGGATAGTATACATTTAAGTGTCGAGAAAAATACTTCTTTTGAAGGAGAGGTAATGTATATACCAAAAATTTCAAGTCCATGTGACATGTTTCAAAATATAAAACTGAGATTCCGGACAATGACAAGGAACTAGGGTAGAAGAAACTTTTTATTTCCGTATAACCAATTTAGAGGTTTCAAAACATGCTTAGGTTCTGGAACATAAAAATTACATTCCGGAGCCTGACAAGGCTGAGCCTGTGTGAGCTACAGTTGGGGGATAATAAAAGTGGGAGTTATTAAGGGGCTTGAATGCAATTGTACACCCCCAAAAATACCTCCTTTGAGCTAACCCTAGTCATTTTAATCTCCTCTCTCCACATCAAGAGAAACCACCCTCCTCCTTTCTTCCAGTCACACTCTTTCACACTCTACTTTTAGTCTTCCCTTTCTTCCTCAAGCGTCATCTCTTAGAGATTGAGCAATGGGAGCTTGGGTGAGGTGATTTTGACCTTGGGGCTCTTTTGTGGGGAGGAATTTCAAGATATAAGTAAGTAGTTGTGGGATCATTGGGATTTGATAGGAAATAGGTGCTCAATTCGAAGCGAGTTTGCTGAAGCCCCGGTGTATTGATTCTTTTCTCACTCCTCTTTCCTTATGGTTTATTGATGAGGAATGAAACTCATGTAGTAGCCTGGTAGTTGTATTTGGTCTTGTTTAGATGTCAGAATAAATTTTTTTCAACTTGGCGTATAATTTCTTCTCTCTCAGAAGCCGTAGCACAATCCTCAAGTGGTCCTCGTGCTCCGCATCACTCCAGGAGTAGATCAAGATGTCATCTATGAATACCACCATAAATTTATCCAAGTACGGCTTAAATATTCTGTTTATCAAATCCATAAATGTGGCAGCGGCATTCGTCAATCCGAAAGGCATAATTGTAAACTCATAATGCCTGTACCGAGTCTTGAACGTCGTCTTGGGAATGTCCTCGGCCTTCATCTTTAACTGGCGGTAACCTAACTGCAGATCACTCTTCGAGAAGAAACAAGATCACTGTAGCTGATCTATCATCAATGCGCGGCAAAGGATACTTGTTCTTGATAGCCACTTTGTTCAAATCTGTCACGCCCCGGGTTACTATTTTTTCGGGCTCGCCAATAGACCCGCCGCCGTATACATAAGGAATTTTCGTGTATACGAAGCGATAACTGAACCTGCAAACAAGTAAGTATAACTAAAAGAGAGTAACAGAGCTGCTAAAACTAAAATATGGATACATAAGTAGAGCCCACTGTACATACAAGTCTTCAAAATACATCACAGTATAACAATATCCAAAAACATAAGAGGTACAACTCGTCTCCTCACTATACATCAACCACACTGTATGTACATGGCTACTACAAAGAAACGGCTCCAAAAGGGTGCTCCACTAGAGTCATGACCGGGGTAGACAGGGATCTAGCTCTCGACTCCCTTACCTCGATCTGAAGCAGCAGCGACAACCGACGGCTCTGCAAGAAAAGTGGCAACAGCGGGTGTGAGAACTACTATCAAACAAAGTAGTCCTCAGTGGGTACCGACACCAACTCCAACGGTCTACCCACTAAGTCTACGAGACTAACAGTATAGCTGGTATGTAAAGAAACAATAAGATCAGCTGGAGGAAGCTCTACAGCTAATATGCCACTATGCTACCACTATCCATATCATACTCTCGATATACATATGCATCACTAGCTACAAGGTAGCCATCACTAACCCAATCCATAGGGACTGTGATATACCCGTCCCGCCTGTCTAAACTACACCGTACACCACCCCGAGGGCAGTCGGTGGAGAGCAAAAGGTCCAAACTGGACTACTACGACATCAATGCAAGGTAGCCAGGCTTCAGAGCGGCACTCGTGGGCACGACCGAACCAAGTATGCAAGCGTGTCTCTGTCAAGCTCAATCAGGCTCATACAGGCTAAATCAAAACAAATGGGTCAAACTGGCCTAACAACAAAGGCTCACGTGCCCTTGGCACAATCTGATGCAAGAAGTAAAGATCTGGGCCCACCGTCAATCCCGACGGCACCCGACTGTACGGAACAGCCTAACTCTGCTGTAAGAATCCACTCACAAGCTATAATCAACCTGAATGGTTTAAGCTGGTCTAACCACCAATGCACACGTGCCATTAGCACAATCTGATATAAGAAACAAAGATCTGGGTCCACCGTCAATCTCGACGGCATCCGACAGCACGAAACAGTCTAAACTCTGCCATAAAAATGGGCTCGGCGTCTCAGCACGAGCGTAATCTCAACCTACACTAATCTAAGAATCCACTTCGCACTAACATCGGTGATACAAAAGAGAAATCAGCTCCTGAAGTTAAATCTGGTAACTTTTTGAAAATTGAAGTGTGTAGGTTTTATGAGTTTTCTCCTAAGTCAAGTCCTAGTTCAGTAGGTAATAATCATAAAAAAATTAGCTAAAGCATGCTCCAAAACTTAGTTTTCATCTATAACATGCAAATCTACAGTTTGAGCTATTAAACAGGATGATTAATGAAAAACTATATATGCTGGAGTTTCATATACTTAGGAGGAATTCCGAAGACTTCGGTCGACATTAACCCACCTTAAACGCGAGTCCAACGATGGCAAGAAGTCGATGGAAGAGCTAGAGAACCAAATCTGCTCCAATTCACAGTCCAAAAGCAAAAATTCCAAATTTGGTCCCTCCTGCCAGATGTTCTGTGCGCCCAGATTCAGAGCCCAGAACTGCAGCCTGGCAGCCTCAACCTACAGGGGTTCAATATGGAATTTAACCTAATTCCCAGGTCCAAATGCAGTGAAACTTCACCCTACTCACCTCAAAAGGTTAGAGAACAATTTCCCAGCTTCCTCATCAAAATTGAGCTCAAATCAATAACCAAAAAGCCTCCTCAAGGAATCGGACCCAACTTCTGGATGCCCAGAACCTGCATCCAGAAGTTCAGCATAAGAGCAGTTTATGCAACTCGGCTCAATTTTGGGATTTCCAACTTGAAGCTTCAGTAAGGTTGGGTTCAAACGTTTCACAAGTGAAGAAAGAACACTTGTAATTCTAGGAATTAGCCCTCTACAAAGATCTGGATATATAACATTCAAAAATCTCCGTTAACATCCAAAACATTGCACTTATAGCTCAATTCACCAAAATCTGAGCTAAACTCACCTTAAGATCTGTAATTCAGGTGGGAAAATCCTTCTAAACCAGTGGGGGATGATGGAAAACCAAATCCAGCTCCCAAGGCATTCGGATCTAAGAAAATCAAGAAAACCTCAATTTCAGCTCAAGAACACTAAAATTCCAGGAAAAATAGTAATTCAAGCTTACATACCTAATTAAATTGTTTTTAGAATGGTTCAACACACTCCCCCTTAAGTCCACAACTCACGAAATCAAGTCTCACAGCAATTGGATGCTCCTATGCCGCACACGAGCTGAAACTCCCAAGGTCGTTGCTGGATTTCTGTAGAATTTCCAAGCCCTCCATGAGAAAGGATGAAATCCAAGGGGTTTAGGGAAGAATTTGGTGAGAATTAGAGGTTGGATGTGAAGAAGGGTGAAAAAGTGCTCTCAGATGACGTTCTCCCATTTTATAGAGGTGTGAGTTGGGTACAATAAGCCCCAAGAACAAAGAATTCAAAGTTGTACTGCTGCAGAAAAATCATGTTCTGGTCGCCCGAATCCAAGAACTGGACACCCGAATCTTCTCCCCTCTATAATCCAGTTAAGCGGGTCAGCGGTGGGGGCGGTCCGATGTCCCTTAACCGATTCCGGCGGATCTCACCTACCACCGCAAACGTGTCAGCACGTTCGATACCTACGAGATGAACTTTCAGGCCCACTTTCGGGCGCCCTAAACTGGGTCCGAATTGACTTCAGCATCCAACACAAAACAACACACTGGATCTAGGCGCCCTAAACCACTTCTGGGTGCCATAAACTGTCAGAACTTTAGTTTTGGCTTATTTGAGTGCGCCGAGTCCGTTTTCACGTCCAGTTCGTGCCAAAACGACTCCGACTCATCCCGACACTCTATAGAGGTGTCGACCCGTCGCTACCACTGTAGTCATTCCACCAGTTAACCTTCAGGGACACTACAAAATTCCTATAGTCAACACATAGCCTAAGTGAACTATCATTCTTCTTCACGAATGACACCGGCCCTCCCAAGGTGATATACTGGGTCTCACAAACCTTTTTTCCATCAAATTCTGAAGTTGCGTCTTTAACTCTCTCAGCTCAGTCAGTGCCATCCTGTAGAGTGCTTTCGAGATTGGCGTGGTTTCAGGAACCACGTCAATAAACTAAACCTCCATATCTGGCGACATACTTATCAACTTCGAGAAAAACACATCCAGAAACTCGCAGACTATAGGGATATCCTCGAGTCTCGGCGCCACCATAGACACCTCTATTACAGTCACCAAATAGACTATGCATCCTCTACTCATCATTTGCCTCGCTCTAGACGTCGAAATCATCATGGCGAAAAGAGTACTCCGGCAACCCCTGTAGACGAACTCCTTATGTCCTGACTCGCGAAAAGTCTCTCTACAAACGATCGTCCTAAAGTACCGTACCAGTCAATCTATCCCTAGTACTACATCAAAATCTAGTAATTGCCTCAAGACCAACAGGTCCACAGGCATAATCCATGGCCCTAGCTGCACTGGACATGACCAACGATAATTCTCCACATGCAATACATAATCAGAAATCTGCACCTCTCATGCATGTGGTAACGGTCTTATCTCTAGTCCATATGGTGACGCAAAAGCTCGGCTAATGAATGAATGTGATGCACTGATATCAAATAATGCATGTACTCTAATGCCATTAATTAAAATGATACATGCACCACAGTGTCAGCCGCAGTAGAGTCCTCAACCTGCGCGGCATATACATGGCCGCTCTATGCCTGCTGCCTCTAATCTGCTATTCGGAGAGCTGGAGTTCGGTCTGCCTGTGAGTATGTCGGTGAAGCTCCCGACATCTGCTGTGAAGAAGAAGGGGCTGATGTCGTCGATGGTGCTGCTGATGCTGCCCGGGGACACGACGCTCATATATGCCCGGCCTGTCCGCATCTGTAACAACGTGCCTCACACTGAGCACAAGTATGGGGCTGATGAGGTCCTCCATAGAAGATACACATGTCATGTCGCCTCTGCTGCTGTCTTTGGGATCCACCAGACCTCCATCGCGCTAAAAACCTAAGACCTTGAGAGAGAGATCGTGGAGGTCTCGATGGTCGTCTCCCACTGGTCCGTCCCTCATCATCTTTCGCTAGTCTAAGCTCTGCCCCGACACTACAGTCCTCTCCCTCATCACTATTGTGACGCCCCAACTTCCCAGGGGGTCACCCATCCTAGGACTACTCCCATCCTAGCACGCTTAACTCTCTCAACCTCTTGGGCCTAGCCACCACCCAAAATACTTAAGCCGGGTTAAGAGTTTAGCCCTATTTTATCTCATATATAGGACTACTTGGGGTCTCACAACTATAGCACCATGCTCCACCCAAAGAGCCTGCTCTACAACTGCATCCAGGGTCTGAAGACGCTAAGCCTGTACAAAGATCTTCTATTGCAGCCCTCGCTTAAACAAGTATATTTTATCTGCCACGTCCCTCGTGGCGAACGATACACAGTTTAGCAACCGAATGAACTCCCTCGTGTAGTCTTATACTATTCGATCGCCTGCTGTAAACCTGTCACGCCCCGGGCCCTCGTGGGAGCCTACCAGGCACGTGCACAGACCCGCCGTGTACCTCAAAGCAAACACAAAGTACACAAGGCGTCTACAATAACATAAATCCAATAGAATAAGGAATACATCCTAAACAGGGTGATCAGAGCGAGAACATAGTTCTACAACTAAAACAAAATCCATACAACTAAAATCTCAAGATATACAATAGAATTATACATCTTATCAACTAGTAGATCAATCAACCAACAAAACTATACATCTTTCATTCAAAATACAATGAAAGGAAACCCATGGTATGCCTACAACCACAACACCGTAGAGGCTCTAGCTAGCTGCTAACCCCTCGCCGCGATCCCAAGCCTCTCCTGCTGCAGAAGGCTCTGAAATAAAAACCCAACAACAATGGGGGTGAGAACTATTAATCAATAGTTCCCAGTGGGTAAGCCGCCGAGAGTGGCGAATTACACCGCTAGGTCAACTGAGGCAAGATAGTATACTGAAACATAAAGCATGAAACATAAAATGCTAAACAGATAGTTCTACAACTATCTTGCCTCCAATGAAAATAATTCATCTACATGAACATGAACATGTTCTATTATCATATGCTCAACAATCTAATTTCACGGTTTACATGCATGTCAAATTAATGCCATGATACTAGTAATAAGGGTTTTCCTTATTATCATCATAATACCATGCCTCTATACTAATTATCATGAGTATAGGATAATGCCACTATGGATGCCCATGCAAGAATGACTAATACAATTGTCCAACTAGGTTGCATGCATCCAAAAGAAGTCAAGCTAAGTAATGTCACACTCACAATATGCGACTCACTACTATGTCCATACACTACATGTATATGCATCAAGCAGCCTATATACTATGTCCAGTTCAATCAGTATTGACCCAATCAACCAGGGAACTTACACAAGGTAAGGTCCCAGCTGTGCCCCGCCTAATGGCCCCGTGGTAGTCAACACCTCCCGTAGACAATGAGACTTCCCCACGGCAATCCATTTCGGCCACTCAACATCGCACGGCGACCTACAATCGCAAAGACCAACTCCGGAGTGTCAGCTTGTGGGGAGCGACCCTCACAAGCAAGCGCGGACGAATCCCAGGGCACAAGTCATAATCAACCACTCATGCTCGTCATGTCTCTAACATGGAATAGCCAACCAATGTCCAAGGATCTAACACTATGTCACAATGTCAACCTTGTTGTTCACCTAAGTGAAAAGTCATATGTTTAACCTCTCTATGTCAAAACATGTCATTTTATGTTTACTACATTCAATAGCCAATATGCTAAATGTCAACAATATCATGTCGTTCTCAATGTTCGATGGTGTATCCCTACCAATATACACATGTCTCTAACATGTAACCGTTCATCTCTTTGTTTACTAAATTCATAAACCATGCATTCCTCTAATGCCATATATCATGCATTCTACAAATGCCAAAATCATGCATTATTCTAATGCCATGTATTATGCATTCTACAAATGCCCAATGAGACCACATCATGCCATGCATTAGATACACTAACCTCTACTACATAGAGTATAAAACGATCATGCAAGTATCTAGTTAACCGATTGGACTCATGCTTAACCAATTGTAATAATCAATGCAAATAGAATTCCATTCCTCATGTCTTAAACATGGAATCATTTTCACGACCAAAAGGTCGAGCCAAAAGCCAACGATGCCCGTCAAGGTTGCTCACCTAACTGAGGTGCAACAACTTATCCTGCATAAGCCATATCCTCTCTTTTCTCTATACTTGCATACTTTGGTATGCTAAGAGAATTCACTAGTCCACCACTCAAGTAGTGTCTCATAGGATGCTCATTTCTAGCATGCATGAGCTACTTAGCATTTCCTAATGCATCATTACACTATTAGTGCAAATACCCTAGCAAGCATGTTATTCTCATAATGCCACACTATATGTACTATGCATTTTACATACACAACATATATGTCTCATGCAATCACAATCATCATCATGCCATAATTATCATAATTATGCATCTAATCAATCCTATAACAAGATAGGAGACATAGGGGGAGTTCACCCATTTCGGTGAGGTCAAACCCACCGGATACCCGTCGAAACCTCGCAGTACTTCGAAACGAAGTTGTCCCCCGAGCTTCTCATACCCTAAGATAATTTTTCAAGGGGTTAAAACCTTCGAACGAACAATTTCGAAAACCACCAAAAACAATGAGGTAAAAGGGTGGAACTTACCTTGAGCAAGTAAAACTTGTTCTAAGTCCCATTGGAGGTTAGAGATCTTCCAATCTAACCTACAACAACATTCTACACCCATCAATTCCACCTCAAGGGTTCACAATCACAAAACCCTAAACAAAACCCTAATTTTCCAAGAAACTAGGTTTACATGCTAATCACAAGCAAAAATCACAAATAGAGGAGTTGTAAAAGATAATTACTAACCTCAAATCAAGCTCTCAACCAAGCAAAAAGCATGCTAGGTTGAAGCTAAGCCCACAAACAAGTTCCTCTCCTCCATCCCGAGCTCCCCACAAGGCCTAGAAACACTCCTCCATGAAGAAAATGGAGGAAAAAGAGATCAAAACCACTTTTCTAGGGTTTGGGAGCAAGAAAATCTAGAGAGAGAGAAAAAACCTACCTTCTCTCCAAGTGCATCCTCAGCCAACAATGGCTGTGAATGGGGTGAAAGGGTACTTAACCCAATGCACAAAATCCACATAGGCCCCTCAAAAAGCCAAAATTGCCAAAACTACACAATTGCACTCTGCAGCACCGTATACCGGTATGCGCATGTGTATACCGGTATACTATGCAATTTCTGCAAAACCCGAGCCTCGGCCAAACAGGCCACGCGAAGGGATTCCGGTATGTCAACTCCAGTACCGTATGCACCGGTATGCAGCGCATTCCGGTATCCACTGCCGCATTCCGCAAAACCCGAGAGCTGCGCACAACCAGTCTTCACTGGATTCCGGTATCCCTAACCCAGATACCGGTATGCAATGCAAAATCTGCACTTTTGCAGATTTTGACTTCCGGAGTCCGTTTTCGCACTTCCAAGTCCCGAAAACACTCCGAAGCTCACCAAACTCAACTCAAAACTCCAGAATAGTATAAGGCACTATTCTCTCACTAGAACTCCGCAATTTGCTAAAGTTCAGTGTACTACATACTCCCCTCCTAAAAAGGAGTTTCGTCCGCGAAACTACGGATCAACAACAATAAACAAACCACAAAACCAGAGGAGATAAGAACATCATCCTCGCAGTGAAGCCTCCAGCTCTCACACTATGCATCGCGCCCAAGATGTTGCTCCAAGGCATTTTGTAGTAGGAATAGTGATGATTCCGAATTCCTACCTTCCACAAGTCCAATCCACAACAACATGCTCCTTGAAGTTTAGATTTTCATGCAGTTCGAAAGAAACGTCATCCTCCATCGGGGACGAATTCAAATACTCACTCGGAGCGTCCACACACTTCATATACCTTCAGCAGATCTGAAGTAAAACAACTCGGCATGCCACTAGGCCCATTGCCTTAGGGTCTCAAATAATCCAAAGAATCTGAAACTTAGATTCCTCATACATAAAGCTCTTGGATTTCCTTAACCAAGTATCACAAATCAGATTATCCGATTCAGATGTCCAAAATCCTATCTCTCACCGAGAATCATCCAATGGCTCAATTTCCAAAGCGATAGAGCTAGATGCCCTATGCTATGCAATCGAACAAATTGCCCAAGTATACTTGTGCAAAAATTCTCTCAATCCAACCCAGGTGAATAGTTACACCTATTCACAACCTCTCAACAATCATCACGTCTAGCTTAGAAGCGAGACAATTCAATTCCGGAGACTCCGGTAATCCTCCTCTATCCAAGGTAGATAGCCTTTACTTAGCCTATCTCATAAATCCTGCTATCACAGGTACAACCTGTCGGTTCCACCGTCAAGACACTTTCCGACAGTCCATTAGGAATTCATCCGCCGCACACTCTTGATCTCGATTGCACCATTTACCAGTCGGGATCAAGGCTAACTCCCGTGATCCGATCCAAAGGACAGATATCACATCATATCACTCATCTCATCGATGTCTCTAGTACCTCAATCTCTAACCTGTTTTCACAGCTTCAACTCATTCTCCTGAGCGAAGAGGCATTTCCAACATTAAGATCTCGGTGCACTTCACGCCACTATCTAAACATAAAATTGCCATAGTTTCCAAGTAAATGCCATGGCAATCAATTCCAGATCACAATTTGGCAACTCCTCTTGCATTCTCTCACTTGCTGAAAGGTCAATACTACCTTCCTATTCCACACCAGAGTGCCACTCAATCCGTAGCGAGAAACACAACTACAAAGCACATAGCGCGCCTCCAGGGTAACCAAGGTTGGCGGTTGTCAACCACACCAACAATTTCAAGAAACTTCTCTCACACATATCCTTCCAAAAGGTTTAATCCCTTTATGTGTGAGTCAAGTGAAGGGAGTAGGCAACTTAGTAATCTCCCCACAATTATCCATCACATCCAATCAAACTAGAAAGTTTGAACTTCAATCACATCCGCTTATCCCAATCCACTAAGGATGGCTTGATTTCCTTGAGATCTCAACTCATAATCACTTTGGCATCGACTGCCAAGGGACACTAGTCCTCACAACCAAATCAGCACGCCTTCAACTTGAAGCACTTGCAATCCTTATTCAAAGGAATCTTCATGGTCTTCATTGCCTCTCGACTTCCAACTTGTCGTCGATGCGCACGGAGACAAAGGCACCCAGAAGGGCCAAACATCACAACATACAAGAGCATCAACCAGCTCAACCGACACCACGACAATTTCGTAATGTCTACACCGAGTGAACAAGTTACCCTCGGTTCAAACTCAAACTCAACTCAACGAGAGTAGCACTCAGATTGCAACTACCCTCGAATACAACCAGAATTCATGGAGCTTGATCAAACAGATCAACAGATCTCAACTACGGGTGCATATCCTTCATCGTGACCCTACCGAGTTCACGATAGTCGACTCACAGTCGAAATGACCCATCCGCTCAAAGCAAACGAGATCAACACTCCACAAGAGGAAACACTAGGCAAAAGAGGTCTCCAGACCAAGCCTTCAATTCTCACAACTCAACCGGGATTGCACAAGCAACTCCCTCACAAGAGACATCCTCGCTTTTGAGGATTCTCATCACTCACCAAAGGTGCTGGCCTAAAGGCCACGCGCTCACTCAGCCAACAACCAGGCTTGGGCAGGTGAAACGATCATCGCAATTAGCGAACCTCCTAGCTCTCAGAAACACTATTTCGTGTCCAAGATCCCAAAGCACTACCGCTTGGCTCATCCAAACATCGGTAACAGGATACCCGAAGAGCCAGCCCAAGTTCAAATTAGAACTAAACACTCCCAGCCACATAAAGCCAATCGCTTCGTTGGCGCGCAGAAACTTCCAAAGCTAATGGAGTACAAGAACAGTACTCACAAGTCCAAACACTCAGGACCACTCGATCTGCAAGCATCCAGGAATGAGTTCCCTGCCATGCCTTCGGCAAACAGCCGAACCCAAAACCACAATCATAACAGACCACAAATAAGCTCCAATACTACGAGCCGCGACAACCTTCATCGTCGCTGCGTCATCATCCGCCCGTCACACAGGCACGCACACATCCAAAGTCGGCCGCGCGCGAAGTCGGTCCCAATATTGTCGACACCGTTCTCCTCAAACACTCCAACTGGGAATGGCCCACCTGGCCACGAAGAGAGTACTTGCCCCAACTCCAAGAGTATCATCGGGCACTCACAACTCCACCGCTCACACGTCACAATAGTCGATGACGATTTGACGTTCCATTAATATCCTGCTAAAGGTCCACCTTCTCGAGATCAATTTCTCCTTGAACACTTGATTGTCCTCTTACGATAGACTTGCCACTCTTAGTAGCTTCTTTTGCCGTCCCAACGGTCTCCACGTCTCTCGCCCTTATCAAGGTACGATCCGCATTCTCATAACATTTCTCGAGGTCGACTGTCAACTGGATCGACAAATCCTCCAGTTGCTTAATCCTCTAGTCTGCCGGCACAAAGCCTCAACTTGGAGTAACATCATAATTGATCGCCGCTCCACCACACTCGCTGAATTTTATCAGTTGTTCTCTCAACTTCAGGGTCTTACCAAATCCGGAGGATGCAGGGTTCCCGTCTCGGCTGTCTCGGCCGCCATCAAGAGTGTCGTTCACCACTCAAGCTGCAACAAGCAAAACATGCGCAGGTGAAACACCCCACGCCAACGCATCCCCACACAAGACTATAACCCCAATCATGCGAAAGTAATGAAGTGGACTTCCACTATTTCCCGATGTCACGTTGTCGGCCGCCAACGTGACCCTCCAAGGGTATAGAAGTGGTTCACTCCGATCTAACTCCAACTCCTTTGGAGTCTTAGAAATGACCCAATCATAATACTTTCGCCAATAAGTCACAAGAGATCCCGTCTCTCACGTTCCTATTCCTTATCGTCCAACCTGCCTAAGGTTTACTAGGTCCACTAAGACTCAACCCTAGGCTCTGATACCACTATAATCTGTCACGCCCCGGGCCCTCGTGGGAGCCTACCAGGCACGTGCACAGACCCGCCGTGCACCTCAAAGAAAACACAAAGTACACAAGGCGTCTACAATAACATATATCCAATAGAATAAGGAATACATCCTAAACAGGGTGATCAGAGCAAGAACATAGTTCTACAACTAAAACAAATCCATACAACTAACATCTCAAGATATACAATAAAATTATACATCTTATCAACTAATAGGTCAACCAATCAACAAAACTATACATCTTTCATTCAAAATACAATGAAAGGAACACAAGGTATGCCTACAACAACACCGTAGAGGCTCTAGCTAGCTGCTAACCCCTCGCCGCGATCCCAAGCCTCTCCTGCTGCGGAAGGCTCTGAAATAAAACCCAACAACAATGGGGATGAGAACTATTAATCAATAGTTCCCAGTGGGTAAGCCGCCGAGAGTGGCGAATTACACCGCTAGGTCAACTGAGGCAAGATAGTATAACTGAAACATAAAGCATAAAATATCCAATGCTAAACAGATAGTTCTACAACTATCCTGCCTCCAATGACTAAATCATCTACATGAACATGGATATGCTCTATTGTCATATGCTCTCAATCTAATTATACAAATTTCATGCATGTCAAATTAATGCCATGATCAATCACATATGTTCTAATATAATAAACTCACTATATGTCAAGTTTTATTATTACGCATATGTCTTGTCTCCAACAATAAGAACTCTATGTTCACTAATCACTAGTATGCCAAGTCATGTCTCACTACATGCAATGCCACAAGGTCACCACCCAACACTATGTCCATACACTATATGTATATGCATCAATTAATTAGGGTGTCAAATGTCACAATTACGGTTAAAATAGCCTCTTAGTATATGAATGTTCACCTTTGCATAAAACCATAACCATGTAGTCATAAAAGAATACAATAGAGGGATGTTCACTTGTGCCGAGCCTAATGGCTCCGTGGTAGTCAACACCTCACGCTTTGGTGAGCCTTACCCACGGCGGTTCCATTTCGGCGCTCTCTCTAACACACGGGCGAAATAACTGTCGCGAGGCCAACTCCGGAGTGCCGGCTTGTAGGGAGCGACCCTCACAAGCATGTGTAAACGAGCATAGTGGCAAACAAGCAACAATCAACCACATAGTAATAATATCATATGTTTAATTTCACATTATGTCAAAACATGTCATATTATGTTTCCTACATTCAATAGCCAATATGCTAAAGGTCAACCATATCATGTTGTTCTCCAATTGTCCTTTGGTATGTCTCTACCAATATGCCCATGTCTCTAACATGTAAATGTCCATCTCTTTGTTTACTAAATTCATAAATCATGCATTGTTCTAATGCCGTATATCATGCATTCTACCGATGCCCAATTCATGCATTATTCTAATGCCATGTACTATGCATTCTACCAATGCCAAAACTATGCATTATACTAATGCTGTAATCCATGCATTCTACAATGCTATAACAGTGCATTCTACGATGTCAACGAGTCCATAATCTTGCCATGCATAAGCTACAACAACCTCTACTACATAGAGTATAGAGCTATCATGCAAGTGTTTAAATAACCCAATGGACTCTCGTTTAATCAATTATAATTATCAATGCAAATGGAATTTCCTTTCCTCATGTCTTAAACATGGAATCAATCCACGACCAAAAGGTCGAGTCCAAGGCCGACAACGCCCGACACAATTGCTCACCTAGTTGAGGTGCAACAACTTATACAACACATGTCATATCCTCTCTTTTCTCCATACAAGCATACTTTAGTATGCAAAGAGAATTCACTAATCCACTAAGCAAGTAGTGTCTCGTATGACACTCTTTTCTAACATGCATAACTTAATTAGCATTTCCTAATGCATCAATGCACTATTTGTGCAATTACCCAAGCATGCATGTTATTCTCATAATGTCATTCTATATGTACTATGCATTTTGCATACACAACATATATATGTCTCATGCAATTACAACTTTCATAACATGAATTCTACCATATAGAGTAGGCAATTCTCATATATGCTATACATATATCATGATCCCAATATTTCTATCATGTCAAAATAAGCATGATTATGCAACAATTCAACTCTAAAATATTAGAGGAGACATAGGGGGAGTTCACCCATTTCGGTGAGGTCAAACCCACCGGATACCCGTCGAAACCTCGCAGTACTTCGAAACGAAGTTGTCCCTCGAGCTTCTCATACCCTAAGATGATTTTCCAAGGGGTTAGGGGTATCGAACAAGCAATTTCGAAAACCACCAAAAACAATGAGGTAAAAGGGTGAAAATTACCTTGAGCAAGTAAAACTTGTTCTAGGTCCAAATTGAGGTTAGAGATCATCAAATCCAACCTACAACAACGTTCTACACCCATCAATTCCACCTCAAGGGTTCACAATCACAAAACCCTAAACAAAACCCTAATTTTCCAAGAAACTAGGTTTACATGCTAATCACAAGCAAAAATCACAAATAGAGGAGTTGTAAGATAATTACTAACCTCAAATCAAGCTCTCAACCAAGCTCAAGCATGCTAGGTTGAAGCTAAGCCCACAAACAAGTTCCTCTCCTCCATCCCGAGCTCCCCACAAGGCCTAGAAACACTCCTCCATGAAGAAAATGGAGGAAAAAGAGATCAAAACCACTTTTCTAGGGTTTGGGAGCAAGAAAATCTAGAGAGAGAGAAAAAACCTACCTTCTCTCCAAGTGCATCCTCAGCCAACAATGGCTGTGAATGAAGGTGAAAGGGTACTTAACCCAATGCACAAAATCCACATAGGCCCCTCAAAAAGCCAAAATTGCCAAAACTACACAATTGCACTCTGCAGCACCGTATACCGGTATGCGCATGTGTATACCGGTATACTATGCAATTTCTGCAAAACCCGAGCCTCGGCCAAACAGGCCACGCGAAGGGATTCCGGTATGTCAACTCCAGTACCGGTATGCAGCGCATTCCGGTATCCACTGCCGCATTCCGCAAAACCCGAGAGCTGCGCACAACCAGTCTTCACTGGATTCCGGTATCCCTAACCCAGATACCGGTATGCAATGCAAAATCTGCACTTTTGCAGATTTTGACTTCCGGAGTCCGTTTTCGCACTTCCAAGTCCCGAAAACACTCCGAAGCTCACCAAACTCAACTCAAAACTCCAGAATAGTATAAGGCACTATTCTCTCACTAGAACTCCGCAATTTGCTAAAGTTCAGTGTACTACATACTCCCCTCCTAAAAAGGAGTTTCGTCCGCGAAACTACGGATCAACAACAATAAACAAACCACAAAACCAGAGGAGATAAGAACATCATCCTCGCAGTGAAGCCTCCAGCTCTCACACTATGCATCGCGCCCAAGATGTTGCTCCAAGGCATTTTGTAGTAGGAATAGTGATGATTCCGAATTCCTACCTTCCACAAGTCCAATCCACAACAACATGCTCCTTGAAGTTTAGATTTTCATGCAGTTCGAAAGAAACGTCATCCTCCATCGGGGACGAATTCAAATACTCACTCGGAGCGTCCACACACTTCATATACCTTCAGCAGATCTGAAGTAAAACAACTCGGCATGCCACTAGGCCCATTGCCTTAGGGTCTCAAATAATCCAAAGAATCTGAAACTTAGATTCCTCATACATAAAGCTCTTGGATTTCCTTAACCAAGTATCACAAATCAGATTATCCGATTCAGATGTCCAAAATCCTATCTCTCACCGAGAATCATCCAATGGCTCAATTTCCAAAGCGATAGAGCTAGATGCCCTATGCAATCGAACAAATTGCCCAAGTATACTTGTGCAAAAATTCTCTCAATCCAACCCAGGTGAATAGTTACACCTATTCACAACCTCTCAACAATCATCACGTCTAGCTTAGAAGCGAGACAATTCAATTCCGGAGACTCCGGTAATCCTCCTCTATCCAAGGTAGATAGCCTTTACTTAGCCTATCTCATAAATCCTGCTATCACAGGTACAACCTGTCGGTTCCACCGTCAAGACACTTTCCGACAGTCCATTAGGAATTCATCCGCCGCACACTCTTGATCTCGATTGCACCATTTACCAGTCGGGATCAAGGCTAACTCCCGTGATCCGATCCAAAGGACAGATATCACATCATATCACTCATCTCATCGATGTCTCTAGTACCTCAATCTCTAACCTGTTTTCACAGCTTCAACTCATTCTCCTGAGCGAAGAGGCATTTCCAACATTAAGATCTGGGTGCACTTCACGCCACTATCTAAACATAAAATTGCCATAGTTTCCAAGTAAATGCCATGGCAATCAATTCCAGATCACAATTTGGCAACTCCTCTTGCATTCTCTCACTTGCTGAAAGGTCAATACTACCTTCCTATTCCACACCAGAGTGCCACTCAATCCGTAGCGAGAAACACAACTACAAAGCACATAGCGCGCCTCCAGGGTAACCAAGGTTGGCGGTTGTCAACCACACCAACAATTTCAAGAAACTTCTCTCACACATATCCTTCCAAAAGGTTTAATCCCTTTATGTGTGAGTCAAGTGAAGGGAGTAGGCAACTTAGTAATCTCCCCACAATTATCCATCACATCCAATCAAACTAGAAAGTTTGAACTTCAATCACATCCGCTTATCCCAATCCACTAAGGATGGCTTGATTTCCTTGAGATCTCAACTCATAATCACTTTGGCATCGACTGCCAAGGGACACTAGTCCTCACAACCAAATCAGCACGCCTTCAACTTGAAGCACTTGCAATCCTTATTCAAAGGAATCTTCATGGTCTTCATTGCCTCTCGACTTCCAACTTGTCGTCGATGCGCACGGAGACAAAGGCACCCAGAAGGGCCAAACATCACAACATACAAGAGCATCAACCAGCTCAACCGACACCACGACAATTTCGTAATGTCTACACCGAGTGAACAAGTTACCCTCGGTTCAAACTCAAACTCAACTCAACGAGAGTAGCACTCAGATTGCAACTACCCTCGAATACAACCAGAATTCATGGAGCTTGATCAAACAGATCAACAGATCTCAACTACGGGTGCATATCCTTCATCGTGACCCTACCGAGTTCACGATAGTCGACTCACAGTCGAAATGACCCATCCGCTCAAAGCAAACGAGATCAACACTCCACAAGAGGAAACACTAGGCAAAAGAGGTCTCCAGACCAAGCCTTCAATTCTCACAACTCAACCGGGATTGCACAAGCAACTCCCTCACAAGAGACATCCTCGCTTTTGAGGATTCTCATCACTCACCAAAGGTGCTGGCCTAAAGGCCACGCGCTCACTCAGCCAACAACCAGGCTTGGGCAGGTGAAACGATCATCGCAATTAGCGAACCTCCTAGCTCTCAGAAACACTATTTCGTGTCCAAGATCCCAAAGCACTACCGCTTGGCTCATCCAAACATCGGTAACAGGATACCCGAAGAGCCAGCCCAAGTTCAAATTAGAACTAAACACTCCCAGCCACATAAAGCCAATCTTCTTCGTTGGCGCGCAGAAACTTCCAAAGCTAATGGAGTACAAGAACAGTACTCACAAGTCCAAACACTCAGGACCACTCGATCTGCAAGCATCCAGGAATGAGTTCCCTGCCATGCCTTCGGCAAACAGCCGAACCCAAAACCACAATCATAACAGACCACAAATAAGCTCCAATACTACGAGCCGCGACAACCTTCATCGTCGCTGCGTCATCATCCGCCCGTCACACAGGCACGCACACATCCAAAGTCGGCCGCGCGCGAAGTCGGTCCCAATATTGTCGACACCGTTCTCCTCAAACACTCCAACTGGGAATGGCCCACCTGGCCACGAAGAGAGTACTTGCCCCAACTCCAAGAGTATCATCGGGCACTCACAACTCCACCGCTCACACGTCACAATAGTCGATGACGATTTGACGTTCCATTAATATCCTGCTAAAGGTCCACCTTCTCGAGATCAATTTCTCCTTGAACACTTGATTGTCCTCTTACGATAGACTTGCCACTCTTAGTAGCTTCTTTTGCCGTCCCAACGGTCTCCACCACGTCTCTCGCCCTTATCAAGGTACGATCCGCATTCTCATAACATTTCTCGAGGTCGACTGTCAACTGGATCGACAAATCCTCCAGTTGCTTAATCCTCTAGTCTGCCGGCACAAAGCCTCAACTTGGAGTAACATCATAATTGATCGCCGCTCCACCACACTCGCTGAATTTTATCAGTTGTTCTCTCAACTTCAGGGTCTTACCAAATCCGGAGGATGCAGGGTTCCCGTCTCGGCTGTCTCGGCCGCCATCAAGAGTGTCGTTCACCACTCAAGCTGCAACAAGCAAAACATGCGCAGGTGAAACACCCCACGCCAACGCATCCCCACACAAGACTATAACCCCAATCATGCGAAAGTAATGAAGTGGACTTCCACTATTTCCCGATGTCACGTTGTCGGCCGCCAACGTGACCCTCCAAGGGTATAGAAGTGGTTCACTCCGATCTAACTCCAACTCCTTTGGAGTCTTAGAAATGACCCAATCATAATACTTTCGCCAATAAGTCACAAGAGATCCCGTCTCTCACGTTCCTATTCCTTATCGTCCAACCTGCCTAAGGTTTACTAGGTCCACTAAGACTCAACCCTAGGCTCTGATACCACTATAATCTGTCACGCCCCGGGCCCTCGTGGGAGCCTACCAGGCACGTGCACAGACCCGCCGTGCACCTCAAAGAAAACACAAAGTACACAAGGCGTCTACAATAACATATATCCAATAGAATAAGGAATACATCCTAAACAGGGTGATCAGAGCAAGAACATAGTTCTACAACTAAAACAAATCCATACAACTAACATCTCAAGATATACAATAAAATTATACATCTTATCAACTAATAGGTCAACCAATCAACAAAACTATACATCTTTCATTCAAAATACAATGAAAGGAACACAAGGTATGCCTACAACAACACCGTAGAGGCTCTAGCTAGCTGCTAACCCCTCGCCGCGATCCCAAGCCTCTCCTGCTGCGGAAGGCTCTGAAATAAAACCCAACAACAATGGGGATGAGAACTATTAATCAATAGTTCCCAGTGGGTAAGCCGCCGAGAGTGGCGAATTACACCGCTAGGTCAACTGAGGCAAGATAGTATAACTGAAACATAAAGCATAAAATATCCAATGCTAAACAGATAGTTCTACAACTATCCTGCCTCCAATGACTAAATCATCTACATGAACATGGATATGCTCTATTGTCATATGCTCTCAATCTAATTATACAAATTTCATGCATGTCAAATTAATGCCATGATCAATCACATATGTTCTAATATAATAAACTCACTATATGTCAAGTTTTATTATTACGCATATGTCTTGTCTCCAACAATAAGAACTCTATGTTCAATGCCAATCACTATGTATGCCAAGTCATGTCTCACTACATGCAATGCCACAAGGTCACCACCCAACACTATGTCCATACACTAAGTATATGTCATCAATATGGCACTCACTAATGTCAAATGTCACATTACGGTTAAAATAGCCTCTTAGTATATGAATGTTCACCTTTGCATAAAACCATAACCATGTAGTCATAAAAGAATACAATAGAGGGATGTTCACTTGTGCCGAGCCTAATGGCTCCGTGGTAGTCAACACCTCACGCTTTGGTGAGCCTTACCCACGGCGGTTCCATTTCGGCGCTCTCTCTAACACACGGGCGAAATAACTGTCGCGAGGCCAACTCCGGAGTGCCGGCTTGTAGGGAGCGACCCTCACAAGCATGTGTAAACGAGCATAGTGGCAAACAAGCAACAATCAACCACATAGTAATAATATCATATGTTTAATTTCACATTATGTCAAAACATGTCATATTATGTTTCCTACATTCAATAGCCAATATGCTAAAGGTCAACCATATCATGTTGTTCTCCAATTGTCCTTTGGTATGTCTCTTCAATAGCCAATATGCTAATGTCTAACATGTAAATGTCCATCTCTTTGTTTACTAAATTCATAAATCATGCATTGTTCTAAATGCCGTATATCTTTGCATTCTACCGATGCCCAATTCATGCATTATTCTAATGCCATGTACTATGCATTCTACCAATGCCAAAACTATGCATTATACTAATGCTGTAATCCATGCATTCTACAATGCTATAACAGTGCATTCTACGATGTCAACGAGTCCATAATCTTGCCATGCATAAGCTACAACAACCTCTACTACATAGAGTATAGAGCTATCATGCAAGTGTTTAAATAACCCAATGGACTCTCGTTTAATCAATTATAATTATCAATGCAAATGGAATTTCCTTTCCTCATGTCTTAAACATGGAATCAATCCACGACCAAAAGGTCGAGTCCAAGGCCGACAACGCCCGACACAATTGCTCACCTAGTTGAGGTGCAACAACTTATACAACACATGTCATATCCTCTCTTTTCTCCATACAAGCATACTTTAGTATGCAAAGAGAATTCACTAATCCACTAAGCAAGTAGTGTCTCGTATGACACTCTTTTCTAACATGCATAACTTAATTAGCATTTCCTAATGCATCAATGCACTATTTGTGCAATTACCCAAGCATGCATGTTATTCTCATAATGTCATTCTATATGTACTATGCATTTTGCATACACAACATATATATGTCTCATGCAATTACAACTTTCATAACATGAATTCTACCATATAGAGTAGGCAATTCTCATATATGCTATACATATATCATGATCCCAATATTTCTATCATGTCAAAATAAGCATGATTATGCAACAATTCAACTCTAAAATATTAGAGGAGACATAGGGGGAGTTCACCCATTTCGGTGAGGTCAAACCCACCGGATACCCGTCGAAACCTCGCAGTACTTCGAAACGAAGTTGTCCCTCGAGCTTCTCATACCCTAAGATGATTTTCCAAGGGGTTAGGGGTATCGAACAAGCAATTTCGAAAACCACCAAAAACAATGAGGTAAAAGGGTGAAAATTACCTTGAGCAAGTAAAACTTGTTCTAGGTCCAAATTGAGGTTAGAGATCATCAAATCCAACCTACAACAACGTTCTACACCCATCAATTCCACCTCAAGGGTTCACAATCACAAAACCCTAAACAAAACCCTAATTTTCCAAGAAACTAGGTTTACATGCTAATCACAAGCAAAAATCACAAATAGAGGAGTTGTAAGATAAGTTTACTAACCTCAAATCAAGCTCTCAACCAAGCTCAAGCATGCTAGGTTGAAGCTAAGCCCTCCAACAAGTTCCTCTCCTCAAAGGCCACGAGCTCCCTCCAAGCCTAGAAACACTCCTCCATGAAGAAAATGGAGGAAAAAGAGATCAAAACATTTTCTAGAGGTTTGGGAGCAAGAAAATCTAGAGAGAGAGAGAAAAAACCTACCTTTCTCTCCCAAGTGCATCCTCAGCCAACAATGGCTGTGAATGAAGGGGGTGAAGGGGTACTTAACCCAATGCACAAAATCCACATAGGCCCCTCAAAAAGCCAAAATTGCCAAAACTGCACAATTGCACTCTGCAGCACCGTATACCGGTATGCGCATGTGTATACCAGTATACTGTGCAAATTCTGCAAAACCCGAGCCTCGGCCAAACAGGCCACGCGAAGGGATTCCGGTATGCCAACTCCAGATACCGGTACAAAATGCTCCAATACCGGTATGCGCATTGCACATACCGGAATGCCAGTGCATTCCGTATCAAAACCCGAGAGCTGCGCACAACCAGTCTTCACTGGATTCCGGTATACCTAAACCAGATACCGGTATGCAATGCAAAATCTGCACTTTTGCAGATTTCGACTTCCGGAGTCCGTTTTCGCACTTTTCAAGTTCCGGAAACACTCCAAAGCTCACCAAACTCAACTCAAAACTTCAGAATAGTATAAGCCACTATTCTCTCACTAGAACTCCGCAATTTGCTAAAGTTCAGTGTACTACAAAACCCCAAACAACAACTCCAGAAACTTAGTCTTCGTCACCTACTGTGTACCTTGAGGTCGGGTCGGTCTGATCCTCCGCCACCATGCATGAGCATCGCCCTTCAAATAGTGAACTGCCAGGTGGACCTAATCCCTCTTTGGAATGAAGATATCCTCAAATATCTTCTCCACGGCTTCAACCCAAGCCTCCACCACCAAAGGCTCGGTACTACTACCGTCAAACCTACGAAAGATGGCCAGTTCTTCCTGATCCACTTCTGCTCCGCTTCTATCAACTACCCGTCTACCCTCAACGCCTCTCTGCTAGATGACGACACTGCCAGTGCTGTCGCTGCTAGAAGTGTAGCCGCTGCCGAAACATCTGTTAATGTAGTTGGCGGTGGCGCCAGAGGCTCAGAGGCCCGCTACACTGTACCAGGCTACTACGCCCACGCCGCACACATCCTCTGTAAGAGCTCACCCTGCTACCTAGTAACCTCGGCCAAAGTAACCACTGCTCCCACAAGTCTTGCCGTGCACTCAGTCCTGCATGCTCCGGCTTTGCGGATGGTGTAGGTGTGGCCCACGTCAGTGGTCGACCTCTGCGCGGCATCCTGATAACCTGCAACAAAACATTCGTCAGTCACACACTAAAATACAGCACCCAACCCAATCAAGTGAAAGTCAAGGACATCTCTATGCCTCTGTGGCATTATGTCGTCTGCAAAATAGTACACATATCCATAACTCCAAAATAGTATAATCTCTGTCTCACACAGCTAAAGTAAAATACATCCAGCTAGCAATGCCAGTCCTATATGTACAGCAAGTCACCCCAAAAATACTAACACTAGGTCCACCACTAGTATGGTCCTCAAGTAGGAGAGCTATTTATCCGGCGATCCCCTTACCTCGATAAGTAAAAGCAGCAACAGGTGTAGAAAACTCTGCAAGAAAAGGTCAACAACAGAGGGCGTGATAACTATTAAAAACAAGTAGTCCTCAGTAGATACCATTATCGACGACAACGACCTACCCACTAGGTCAATTAGAGGCAAAATAATACTAACTGCTGAAAGAAAATTGGGTAAGTAAATAACTGCAGAAAGGAAACTCCCACTACTACTAACTAAATACTGGAAGAACGTTTGTATCATGTAGGATATGCTCAACTAACTACGATACTGCCGAAATGCACCCGATTAACCGACTAGCTCGAAGGTCTAATCAAGCCCGCGCTAGTCTCACGTCCGATCCCTTCCTAAATGGATAACGTGAGGAAGATATCTATATAGAGCAACCTCTGGATTTCACCTTCGATGATGAAAGTCACAAAGAATGCAAGCTGCAAAGGTCCATATATGGACTTAACCAAGCATCTCGGAGTTGGGATACTTGTTTCAATGATGTGATTAATTTTTTTGATTTCGTTAAGAACGAGGTGGAACCATTGTTTATAAGAAGGCCAGCGGAAGTGCTGTCAAATTTCTCGTATTGAACATGGATGACATTCTCCTAATTGGGAATGATATTCCAATGCTGACTTCGGTTAAGATGTGATTGTCTAAGGAATTCTACATGAAAAAATTAGAAAAAGCATATTGTATTTTGGGGATTAAGGTCTATAGAGATAAACTAAGAGGATGCTAGGCCTCTCACAAAAGATGTACATAGAGGAGGTGTTGAAGAGGCTCGGAACGAAAAACTCCAAGAGGGGACTTTTATTTCTTAGGCATGAAATTTATCTCTCTAAGAAGATGTGCCCTAATACATCTAAAGAGATTCAACATGAGCAAGATCCCTTATGCTACAGCTATAGGGAGTCTTATATATGCCATGCTGTGTACACGACCCGATATAGCACTTATTGTGAGTATCATAAGTAGATATCAGTCCAATCTAGGCGAGGAGCACTGGACTGCTTTGAAGAACATAGTTAAGTACTTGAGAAGGACTAAGGATGTGTTCTTGGTCTTTGAAGGAGGAGAGTTGAAAGTATAAGGATATACTGATTCGGACTTTATGTCTGATATTGACAATAGAAATTCTATGTCAGAATGCATGTTCGTGTGCAATGGTGGTTCAGTCTATTGGAAGAATTCCGAACAACCAATTGCTGACTCTACCATAGAAGCAAAGTATATCGCCGCATTTGAGGCTGCAAAAAAAGCATTATGGTTCAAGAAGTTTGTCACAAAACTAGATGTGATGCCATCAGACGTCATACCACCTTACTGCGATAATAATAGCGCCATAGCCCTAGCTAAGGAGCCCAAGTCTCATCAGAGGTGCAAGCACATAGCGTGGCAGTTTTATATTATACGCAACTACCTCGAGAAGAAGTATGTCGAGGTGCAGAGAGTAGACTCTGCAGATAACATGGCGAGTTTTGGCTTTGGGAGGTTGCTTTCTTGGGTCACATGATTTCAGCCGCAGGTGTGGCAGTAGACCAAAAGAAAGTTGATGCAATTCGAGATTGGCCTAGACCGACGACGATCACAGAGGTGAGAAACTTCTTAGGATTAGCTGGATATTACTGTTGGTTTATGGAAGGCTTTGCGAAGCTTTCCACACCCCTCACTCAATTGACTCAAAAGGAAATTAAATTCATTTGAAGTAAGGAGTGCCAGAGGAGCTTTGAGGAACTAAAGTAGAGGCTAATGTAAGCTCCGATCCTTTTCCTTCCAGTCAAGGGGAAAGATTCGTGATCTACAGTGATGCATCACAAAGTATATTAGGGTGCATGTTGATGCAGCATGTAGAGTGATTGCCTATGCTTTATGACAATTAAAGGATTACGAGAAGAATTACCCTATGTATAATTTGGAGTTCGGCGCGGTCATGATTGAAGTTTCGGCGGCATTATTTGTATGGAGAGCACTGCGAGATTTATAATGGCCACAAGAGCCTTAAGTATTGTTCACCCAAAAAGAGCTAAATCTGAGACAGCGCCGATGGTTGGAGTTGTTAAAGGATTATAATGTGAGCATTCGGTATTACCCCTTATGTGGTTGCTGATCCTTTGAGCAGAAAATTAGTGCAGAGCTTGAACATGATGATCACAAGGAAGGTGCCCATTGCTTGAGGAGTTGAGGCGGTTTGCACTTGTGTCCCATGGGGTTACTGTACACTTTTGTCTATGGTCTCACAGCCCAGGATTAGGGAGAAGCAGAGTGTGAACTCCCACCTAACTAGGATTAGAGCTGATGTTGAGAGTGGACATATAGAAAATTTTAGTGTTGGCATCTCGTGAGTACTATGGTATACAGACCGACTGTGTGTGCCTCTGGATTCAGAGCTCTATGAGGAGATTTTAATAGAGGCCCATTGCTCACCTTATACTATTCATTTAGGTGGAACCAAGATGTATAAGGACTTAAAGGCAGGCTTTCGGTGGAATGGAATGAATGGGGACATTGGGAGATATGTAGCTCATTGTTTGACTTGTCAGTAAGTGAAGGTCGAGCATCATGTACCTACTAGCAAGCTTCAGTCTTTCAATTCTAGATAGGAAGTGGAACCAGATCACCATAGATTTTGTCGTTAGATTGCCTAGAGTGCAGGGCGAATTTGATACAGTTTGGGTGATAGTGGATAGACTGACCAAGTCTACTTACTTTCTCTATTCATTTTCTACCGGCGCAGACTATGTAGTCTCGGGATCGGCTCACACAATTGAACATGGAGGAGGTAGTAAGGTAATATGGAGTACCTATCTCGATAGTATCAGATCGACACCCAAGATTCGTTTCGCAGTGTTGGAGGAGCTTAGAGGCACCCTTGGGTACTCAATTGTACTTCAGTACAGTATTTCACCTACACACCGATGGACAGTCAAAGAGGACAATACAAATTTTACATGATATGTTGAGAGCATGTGTCCTGAATTTCAGAGGAGGGTAACATCGGCACTTGAGATTGGCCGAGTTTGCGTACAACAACAGCTTCCAAGCGAGCATTCAAATGGCTCCCTTTGAAGTGTTATATAGATGCAAGTATCGATCACCCTTACATTAGAGTGAAGTGGGTGAAAGAAAGACTTTGAGGCTAGACATTCTGTTGGAGACAGAGGAAAACGTCAGGATTGCACGACGACATCTAGTGACCGCCTGGAGTCGACAGAGGAGCTATGCTGACACCAGGCGACAAGACTTTGAGTTTTAGGTTGGAAATCATGTATTTTTGAAAGTCCCTCTCTAGGGGGATCCGGAGATTTAGAGTTCGTGGGAAGCTTAGTCTGCGGTATATTAGTCCCTTCGAGGTTTTGGAGCGAGTTGGACCGGTGACTTACATGTAGTACACTGAACTTTTGCAAATTGCGGAGTTCTAGTGTGAGAATAGTGACTTGTACTATTCTGGAGTTTTGGGTTGAGTTTGGAGAGCTTCGGAGTGTTTTCGGGACTTAAAAAGTGCGAAAACGGACTCCGGGAGTCAAAATCTGCAAAAGTGCAGATTTTGCAATCGCATACCGGTATCTGGTTTAAGGATACCGGAATCCAGTGAGAACTGGTTTGCGCAGCTCTCGGGTTCTGCGGAATCTGGCTGGAGATACCGGAATACACTGGCATTCCGGTATGTTCAATGCGCATACCGGTACTGGAGTGTTAGTACCGGTATGGGGAAGGCGCATACCGGAATCCCTTTGCGCAGACCGCTTGGCCGAGGCTCGGGTTTGCGGGAATTTGGTTGGATACCGGTATGCCCATGCGCATACCGATATACAATGCTGCAGAATGCCATTTGTGCAGTTTTGTGATTTTGTTCTTTGGAAGGGCTTATGGGGATATTGTTACATCTCTATAACTTACCCCTTCACCCCTTCACAGCCATTGTTGGCTGAGGTTGGAGGAGAGGAAGAAGGTAGGTCTCTCTCTCTCTCTCTAGGTTTTCTTGCTCCCAACCCCTTAGATCATGGTTTTGATCTCTTTTCTCTCCATTTTCTTCGTGGAGGAGTGCTCCTAGGCTTGGAGGGAGCTCGGGGCTGAGGAGAGAAGCTTGTTGGTGGATGGATCTTCAACCCTAGCTTGCTTGAGCTTGGTTGGAAGCTTGATTTGAGGTTAGTAAGCTTTCTTATAACCTCTATTTGTGATTTTGCTTAAGATTTAGCTTGTAAACCTAGTTTCTTGGAAATTAGGGTTTGATTTGGGGTTTCGTGATTGTGAACCCTTGAGGTGGAATTGATGGGTGTAGAATGTTGTTGTAGGTTGGATTTGATGATCTCTAACCTCCAATGGGACTTAGAACAAGTTTTACTTGCTCAAGGTAAATTTCACCCATTTACCTCATTGTTCTTGGTGGTTTTCGAAATTGCTTGTTCGATACCCCTAACCCCTTGGAAAATTATCTTAGGGTATGAGAAGCTCGAGGGACAACTTCGTTTCGAAGTACTGCGAGGTTTCGACGGGTATCCGGTGGGTCTGACCTCACCGAAATGGGTGAACTCCCCCTATGTCTCCTATCTAGTTATAGGATTGATTAGATGCATAATTATGTTAATTATGGCATGATGATAATTGTGATTGCATGAGACATGCAAGTTGTTTATGAAAATGCATATTTCATATAGTATGGCATTGTGAGAATATTATGCATGCTAGAGAGAAGTGTCATATGAGGCACTACTTGGGTAATGGTTTAGTACATTCTCTTTGCATACCTAAGTATGCTTGTATGGAGGAAGGAAGAATATGACAAGTGTTTGTTGCACCTCAACTAGGTGAGCAACTGTGACGGGCATTATTGGCCTTGGACTCGACCTTTCGGTCGTGGTTTGATTCCATGTTTTAGAACATGAGGAAAGGGATACTATTTGCATTTGATAATTATAATTGGTTAAACATGAGTCCATGTGGTTAGTTAAATACTTGCATGGTAGCTTTATACTCTAAGTAGTAGAGGTGGTTGTAGCTTGTGCATGGCATGAATCTAGACTCGTTGGCATCGTAGAATGCATTGTTATAGCATTGTAGAACGCATGGATTATAGCATTAGAGAATGCATGATATGTAGCATTAGAAGAATGCATGGATTATAGCATTAGTATAATGCATTGATCATGGCTTTGGTTATAGCATATGATAGTAACCCGTTGGGGTCATGAATGAGACTTAGGTCCATTCCTATTGGTAGAGTGAAATGTAACCATTTGCATGTTAGAGACATGTTACATATTGGTAGAATTATATCCACAAGTGATTTGAGAACAAGTGTGACTTATGTGTCATGATTCCGACCCTCGAGTCGATGTTGTGATTCCATGTTTTAGACATGATGATTGAGATGTATTTGGCCTTGGATATGATGCTTATGATCAGCGCTTGTTTGCCCTTGTGCTCATTCGCACATGCTTGTGAGGGTCGCTCCCTACAAGCCGGCACTCCGGAGTTAGCCTTGCGATGTTTGATCGCCCGTGCGGGATTGGGCGCCGAAGTGGATCGCCGTTGGGGGAGTGTCTCATTCTAGCGAGAGAGAATGCTGACTACCACGGGACCATTAGGCATGGCACAAGCCGGGATGTTACCTTGTGTAAGTCCCCTCGTGGATTGGGTAAAAGCTAAGTAAATTGGACATAGTACATTGGTTGCTTGATGCATATACATGTAGTGTATGGACTTAGTAGTGAGTCGCATATCGTGGCATTACTTAGCTTGACACTATTGGGATGCATTCATTTGTAGTTGGACATAGTAGTGAGTCACTACATACATTGGCATCCATAGTAGCATTAGGCCTATACTCATATTGGTTAGTATAGTGGCATGAATATACGATGATATTATGAAAAGAGATTCTTTCAACCATAATCATGGCATTAATTTGACATGCATGTAAAATGATGTGATTAAATGTTGAGCTATGACAATAGAACATATTCATGTTCATGTAGATGATTTAGTTTTTGGAGGCAAGATAGTTGTAGAACTACCTGTTTAGCATTAAATGTTATATGCTTTCTGTTTTATGTTTCAGTTATACTATCTTGCCTCAGTTGACCTAGCGGCGTAATTCGCCACTCTCGGCGGCTTACCCACTGGGAACTATTGATTAATAGTTCTCACCCCCATTGTTGTTGGGTTTTTCAGAGCCTTCCGCAGCAGGAGAGGCTTGGGATCGCGGCGAGGGGTTAGCAGCTAGCTAGAGCCTCTACGGTGTTGTTGTAGACATACCATGGGTTTTCCTTTCATTGTATGTTGAATGAAAGATGTATAGATTTGTTGATTGATCTACTAGTTGAAAAGATGTATAATGCTATTGTATATCTTGGAATTTTAGTTATGTGGATTTTGTTTTAGATGTAGAACTATGTTCTCGCTCTGATTACCTTGTTAGGATGTATTCTTTATCCTTCTTGATGGTTGTTAGCATAGACGCCTTGTGTACATTATGTTGTTTGAGGTACACGGCGGGTCTGCGTACGTGCCTGGTAGGCTCCCACGAGGGCCCGGGGCGTGACACTTACAAGATTGCTCTACTGCCGAGGTTAGCTAGTATCTGCGACGTCTTTCATGTCTCGGCTTTGAGGAGATATATTTCGACCATTCGCACGTGATTGACTTCACTTCGCTTGAGCTAGGCGAGGATTTGAGATAGAGAAGAGACCAGTGCGAATTCATGCTCGGGGGTGAAAGAATTGCGCAACCGGATCATTCTCTATGCGAAGGTAGTGTGGAGTAATCATGAGCAGCATGAGACGATTTGAGAGCTGGCAGTAATGCTGGAGTCTTACCTCTACCTGTTCGGGCGTTCTTCTTGAGTTATGATTTTAAGTTTCGAGGACGAATTTTTTGTAGGGGAGGATGTAGTGTTCCGAAAACCTAACTATCAAAATGACTACAATATCAATAGCTAATCAATATATCTATAGAGTATTGGGACGAGTCAGAGTCATTTTGGCGTGAAATGGACGTAAAAACAGACTCGAAGCATTGAAATCAGCGAAAACTGAAGTTCTAGCAACTTTCGGGCACTCAAAAAGTAGAATTGGGCACCCAGATCCGTAGTGCTGAGCTGAACGAGTTACTGAAGTCATTTTGGGCCCTCTTTCCGGGCACCCAAAAATTACTGTAGCAGCCCGAATTGAGTTGGTGAGCTTCCTCGAGTGTAACGAACTGTTCCGACACGTGGTAGGTGGTAGGTTTTGAGTTGGGCGCAGGGATTGGATTTAGACCCTTCTTTGCTGGCACCCTTTTCTACTTTTGGATGCTGATTCAGGCATTTTGGACGCCTGAAAGTGGTTCCGGGTGATCAAATCTGGATTTTTCTTTTCTGTAGGGAACATGTTTGCTTCTATTGATCCGAGGACTCTTTTTATCCAACCAAATTCTCTATAAATAACGTCGCTTCGCCTCCAACTCACCATTTCCCTCTCCATCATCAGGGAACCCCAATTCCAATTTTTTTTTGCCCATATTTTCCATCTTCTTCTCCTTCTTCATCCTTGTGGGCTGGAGCTGAGAGACCAGCAACAACAGAGTTGCCATAGCAACTGAAGCTTAGCTACATTGCTAGATTTGGAGCTTCAAGCTGCAGATTTGGACTCGTTTGTGGACCATCAATAAAAGAGAAGCTAAGGATTCCATGTTTACAGCCAGATTGCACGTTACTGGGGGTTTAATTGCTGTAGTTTAGAGTTTTGAGCTGAAAATTAGAGAATAGTTGGAACTTTGTTAATTTTCTTCGTCCGATTCATGTACTTGAGCCTTTGGAAGATTTTGGCTGGTTGTTCTTACCCTTCTCGTGGATTTGGAGCTGGTTCTAACTAGATTAGAGGTTAGTCGAGGTGAATTTTAGGTTTACTTGGAATTTGAAAGCGAAATAAGTTTTTATTAGATTTTCGATTCTAAATTCTTTTCCAGTGAATTTCCTATGTGGAGTGGCCTTTTTCTTATTTTTCCTAGTCGATTTGGATCTAGGGAAGGAGCTGGGTGATTGAATTTCATCTAGGTAATGGTATGGGAGTCAATTTAGTTGAAATCTAGATTTTTCTAACGAATGGCAGTTTTTGGTGATTTCCGAATTCAGTTGGTTCTAGTAGGTTATGTGCTGGTTTTAAAATTTGTTTGTGTATCTTTTCTGGTCTTGTGAGCTAGGAAGGAGTCTACTTCATTCCAAATTACCAAATTTCGTGTCGAAATAGGTTTAGTACATCGAATACATCGAACAAGACTTTTATGTCTAATGTGTTACTTAGCTTTTGCATAGTATGCTTAAATGTAGTAGTAGAATGGAAATTTCTGCTTGACATAGACTTTGGTGAGCTAATTTTATTACTAGATACAATAGCCATGTTCCTTGCATTTCCTGTTTCAGCCAAGTAGTCACATAATAACTTTTGATACACTACCTAGTAACTATGCAAGTATGAAGCTAGTGTAATTAGGAATGTAGCACCAGTTACTGGTTCCTGTTTGGTGCTGGGATTGGGCTGGGTGTAGTAATGGTAGTGTGGGTTGCATTGTGCCCGGGATTTAGACCGAGTCCATTTGGCTGGTTCCTTGTGTTGGCTTAAATGGGCCATCATCCTGCCCTGTGGCGGGAGGCCATGTGGGGCCGAGTTATGTTCGAAATGGCGTGAGGCTGGGTGGGCCGAGTCATGTTCGAAGTGGCGTGAGGCTGGTGGGGCCGAGTCACAGTCGAGATTCGTGGGCGCTGTATCTGTACGCTTTAAGTGAATTGGTTGCATATTTCTAACAGCTCGAGCTTTTGGGATTAATGGTTAGCGCCAACGATCCGACACCTTGTCGCTTATTTTAGCCGTAGGAGTAGACAACGGTATTTTACTGTATTTTATGCATCAGATTGTGCCGAGGTTGCTTTTTAGTGGTTACTATGATCTATTTGATCATGTGCATCGATTATAGCCTGCAACATACTTGACCTGGTTACTTTGATTCTCGAGCGGATCGCTCCCCTCGAGTGCCACTCCGGAGATAGGCGGCTTGATTTAGTATTATTATTTTCACATCGATGACCTACTGGATTTTAATAGGGATCAGACGTGAGACAAGCACGGGTTTGACTAGACCTTCGAGCCAGTCGGTTGATTGGGTTTATTCCGGCAGCATCGTAGTTAGTTGAGCATATCCTACATTATGCATATATTGTTTAAGTATTTAGTTAGAGGTACAATAGTGGGAGTTTTCTTTCTGCAGTTACGTTGTTGTCGATGATGGTAGCCACTGCTGTTTCTGATCGAGATAAGGGGATCGCTAGATAGATAGCTCTCCTACCTGAGGACCGTACTTGTGGAGGACCCAGTGTTAGTATTTTTGGGGTGACTTGTACAATTTTGGAGTTGTGGATGTGTGTACTACATGGTTCATCTATGTTTTATTTATTTCAGCTCTATTACTCTTTGGTTGTGGTAGTTCTTGTACTTGTGCAGGTTTCGATGCTTCGTGCGCACGGGTTTTCCGTGTATGTGGCAAATCTATTGGCGAGCCCGGATTCCGGTATAACCCGAGGGCGTGACACTTTATATACAGTGTCACGTTCCTTTTTAAGCCCTGACATCCTCGCCTGACCATGCTACACGAGTTTCCTATCTAATGTAGGACTATACATGGGGTGTCAGGTTCCGTTTTAAGCCTTGACGTCCATACAATGTCACGTCCCTTTTTAAGCCCTGATGTCCTCGCCTGACCATGTGAGTTTCATGTGTAATGTAGGACTATACCTAGGGTGTCAGGTTTCGTTTTATGCCGTCCAATGTGGGATTAGGGTTTCCTCTCCTTAGTAGGACTAAGCCTGGGGTGTCAGGTTGCTTTTTAAGCCCCGACGTCCAATGTGGGACTAAACTTGGAGTGTCACGTCCCTTTTTAAGCCTTGATGTCCGCACACAGAGTCTTAAATCGCCTTCCTATCCAACATGCTCTGATACAAAACTGTCACAACGTACCACCCAAAGGATCACCCATCCCTGAGATCATAGTTCGATTAACTGAGTACCTTAAACCTAATAACTTATTAGACCTAATCCAGTAGCCCAAAATGATATATATAACCCAGTTATTCAGTTTAGACAAACCCATCCTTATATATTCGCGCTACATGAGTTTCCTATCCACTGTGGGACTAAACTTGGGATGTCACATAGTACGGGATAACTTTGATTCCCACATACAAATTATTCACTATAATTTCAAATTGGTTTGGAGAATTTTCTCAAAATTATTCACCATAAATAAATTATTGCTTATTAACTAATTATCTGATTTCAAGTGTGGCACATGTCCTGCCTTAATTGGGAAACTAAAGTTAGGTCAATCTATATAACAAATATATATATATATATATATATATATATATATATATATATATATATATCGAAAAATTAAAATATCCTCTAATGAATTCCAATTATATATATATATATATCGAAAAATTAAAATATCCTCTAATGAATTCCAATTATGGAAACTATTTTAATTCTCATTTTCAAATCCTAGGTCTTCATCGTCCTGCAATAGAAGTCAACTCTAAAGCACGATCACAGAAATATAAGAAGGCTCAAAATGAATGGACGGCGAATATTCTTTTCAAAATTAAATTTTGCAGTAAAAGAAATAAAAAATGTATAAATTTATAGTTAACCAAAATGTTTAGATGGCCCCTGTATTAACCCGAAATTGCAATTTTTTCTTGAGCTCTGATAAACCAGTAGGACACCGAGGGGTTTGTGTGTAGGAGCCTAAGCTTCTAATTTTCAAGGAAAGAAAAAAAAAGGTCTTGAACTTTCCTCATATATTGTAATATCATACTTGCTTGCTGAACTGCTCGTGAAAACATATTCTTTTCCAAGAAAGATATACTTATTTAATATAAATATACCGAAAGACAGAAGGCTTTTATGACAGGGGCTAGTAAAATGATCATATAGTATAGGAAAAACTTGAAAATTTTCTACGTCGGAGATTGAATTGTATTACATGAGAAAAGTCAAAAACTGCAGGCCATTGCTGGAGTTCAAATACCGCCTCACACTACTAGAAATTAATTTTTCTCAACAATAATGTGAGACCCCAGATAGTCCTATATATGAGATATAATAGGGCTAAAATTCTTAACCTGGTTATAGCATGTTGGGCGGTGGTTAGACACAATAGGTTAAAAAGGTTAAGCGTGCTAGATTTGGAGCAGTTCTAGGATTGGTAACCCCTGGAAAGTGAGGCATCACACTTGGTATTGTGGGTAGAGCGCAGCTCCCCCACAAGGTTGGTTAAGGCTAGCGAGACGAATAGTTCTAGAGGTTAAGATGGTTAAGCGTGTTAGAACTGGAGTAGTTCTAGGATGAGTGACCCTCCTGGGAAGTGGGGTGGGTCGGTTAAGGCTAATGGGACAAGTCTCACAATGCCATGTGGTTGTAAATTTCAAAATCAGGCTATAGTATGTTCGGCGGTGGTTAAGCAATTGGTTAAGAAGGTTAAGCGTGCTAGAATTGAAGTAGTTCTAGGATGGGTGACCCCCCTAGGAAGTGGGGCGGGTCGGCTAAGGCTGGTGAGACAAGGCTTACATTGCCAGGTGGTCATGAGTTTTTAAACTCGAGTATAGCATTTTGGGCGGCAGCTAGGCCCAAGAAGTTAAGTGAGTTGCGCGTGTTTGGACTAGAGTAGTTCTAGGATGGGTGACCCCCTGGAAAGTAGCGCGTCTCAAATAAATATTATTACAATTGATAACTATAGTTGTAATAATATTTTTTTGCAATAAATAAAAATTATTGTAAATATGAAGCTATAAATATTGTCGTAATAAATGACTAAATAATACGGTTTGCATTACTACAACGGCACAGACGGTTACAAAAACATATATTTTATAATAATTTAATTTTTCATGTAATTAAATTAATATAATAGAATAAAATTGTTGTAGTGTTAAGAGCGCACAGGCCTGGGATCAAACTCCCAAAACCTGAGTCTCTTTAGGCTTCATATATAAGTATCACACACCTCGGGCCAAAAAAAAATTCATTCTTTAATAAAGTATCTTGTGGGAAAGGGCTCACAGATATCTTTGCAACTAATATAAAATAAAATAAAATTTTAAAGAAATTTATCATAGAAGAAAAATGTGCCAACGAACATTCATATTTTGAACGACAGTAAGTTCACAGTTATTCCATGTAGGAATAACATCATTTAATCAAATTCCTTCACTGTGCATAAATTTATCAGAACATTTTTTTAAAAAAACATCATTTTAATATTGTTCCTAATTATAATCGTTATTATCTCACATCGCTCAATATGATTGATTTGAACGTGCTATAATTATGTACAAAGAATTTTTTATTTTGGTTTTGTGAGAGATAGGGGTAGTAAACTATAGCTCAGTTTAATTTTTTTAAGAAATAAATTTAGCTAGAAATGTAAAGTAACTAAGTTTTAAATTTGAGACTGCACGTATCTATCATCCCATCCTTTTCTAATAGATATGGTCGGTGCGTACAAAGAAGAATTTTTTTCTTCAAGCGGAAGTCCAACTTGCGTTCTTAATTATTGAGGCTTAACACAATTCAGGAAAGGATAAGTTGTAATTTGTTAAACACGGATTAGACACTTAAATTGACTTTACCTAATAAACAAAACCTAAATACATTAAAGAGAAAGGTGCCTCTAAATCAAGGACATTAATGAAATTGACAACCTTTTTATTTTATTTGAATGCTCTTATTACAAGTCGCGAAATTTTTTATTTTATTTTATTTAAATGATATCAGTCTCGTCTCGCTTAGACATGTCGGACCTGGAACGTGCAGCGGACGGGCGACGATGCGTGTCGGCTGCGCCTCCAAAGAATAAAAATAAATTATATGCATCTGACTTGCGTCGGACATGGGACGCGTAGTGGACTCGAGACGATGCGTGTCAGCTGTGCCTCCGAAGAATAAAAATATATTATAAGCGGACACCTTGCGTCGGATGTGGATGCGTTGTGGACGCGAGACGATGCGCGTCGGCCGATCCTCCGGAGAAACTGAAAAAGAAGGAAAAAAAGGAGACGCGGAGAGGACTCATGTGTATCACGCGAGCCATGTCTGTGTTAGAAGAGTTCTAAGAATTTTAATAATATAAAGTATTTTCGCCTGCATGTGGTGTAGTCTTATCCTTTATATATTACAATTAGTATTTGATTAACGCTTTAAATTAAAGTCCATTTTTACTTGGAATACCCGTTGGTCGGTTTGGGTATGGTTTTCATAAACTTCGAAACCAGAGCTGAATAAAAAACTGAAACCCAAAACCGTACGCGAACTACGCTGGGTATACAGGTTCAAAACCTGAAACTCCACCCGAATATCGAAAAAAATTCCATTACACGCGCGCACGCGCGCGCACACATATATATAAAATAAAATTGAGCTAAAATACTTTTAATAGTATTTGCATCTTTTACTAGTAAGTTTAAAATTCTTCGATGAAAATATGTAGGAATAGAATGATCGTGGTCGTCTAGACTTCGTTTGGTTCGGGGTTAAGTAAAAATTGTCTATTCCAGGAATAGGGTTAAGTGCAGGGATAAGTCGGGGTTTGACGAATTTTACGTTTAGATAAAAATTGAGTTATTTTCGGGAATAAGAAAAATAGCGTTTGATTCGTTAAGGTGGAATAAGAAGAATAATGGGTAGTTATAAATAAAAAATAATATTTTTTTTCTAATTATTATATTTGAATTTAAATTTTTTATTTTATATTTAAAATTTTAAATTTAAATAGATAACTTTTATAAAATTAAAAAATTCAAGTATAAAATTTTAAATATAAAATATCAAATTTAAAATTTAAATAATTAAAAATAACAATTTAAATTTTAAAACTAAAAATAAAAAAAATATAACTATATATTTTAAGATTACAAATTATAAATTTTTGAAATTTCAAATATAAAATGTTAAATTTAAAATTTAAATAATTAAAAATAACAATTAACAAAAAATTAAAAATTTAAATTTAAAATTTAAAATTTAAAATATTAATTTTAAGATTACAAATTATAAATTTTAAAAATTTAAAAATTAAAATTAAAATTTTAAATTTATATTAAAAATTAAATTGGGGTGGAATTAACTTTAATCCCACCCCAATTCTGGGGGGTTGGGTTAACAAACCCCACCCCCCAATTTCTTGTTTGGGGTGGGGGGAGGTTAACCCCTTTAATTCCGAACCAAACGTTAACCTAGAGTTTAGTGGTAGTCCCCTAGGCTTCGTTTGGATCGGGTATAAATAAGAACTGTTTATTCTAGGGATTGGTACATCTTGGATAACCCCAAAAGGGGTGGGGTTAACAAACCCCACCCCCCCAATTTCTTGTTTGGGGTTAAAGGGGGGGGTTAACCCCACCTTTAACCCCGAACCAAACGTTAGCCTAGAGTTTAGTGGTAGTCCCCTAGACTTCGTTTGGATCGGGTATAAGTAAGAACTGTTTATTCCAGGGATTGGTATATGTTCCGGTATAAGTAAGAATTAGACCAAATTTACGTTTGGATGAAAATTAGATTATTTTCGGAAATAAAAAAATAGCGTTAGGATAGATAAGATGGAATAAGAAGAATAGTGGGTAGTTATAAATAGAAAATAATGATATTACCCCTCTCATTATATTTGAATTTGAATTTTTAATATATATATATATATATATATATATATATATATATATATATATATATATATATATATATATATATATATATATATATATATATATATATATATATATATATGTGTGTGTGTGTGTGTGTGTGTGTGTGTGTGTGAGTAGGGCTACTGTACTATTAGGAGCACAGCAGCCCTTGTGCTCCTATATTCCTAACCATCCATCAATTTAGGTGAGAGAGAGAAGCGAAATTAGGAAAAATTTCAAAGAGAAAAAATTAAGAGAGAGATAAGATATTAATCATAACCACCCATCAAAATTGATGGATGGTTAGGAACTTAAGAGCACAAGAACTGCTGTACTCCTAATAGCATAACCCCCTTAACCCCACCTTTAACCCCGAACCAAACGTTAGCCTAGAGTTTAGTGGTAGTTCCCTAGACTTCGTTTGGATCGGGTATAAGTAAGAACTGTTTATTCCAGGGATTGGTATATGTTCCAGTATAAGTAAGAATTAGACCAAATTTACGTTTGGATGAAAATTAGGTTATTTTCGGGAACAAAAAAATAGCGTTAGGATAGATAAGATGGAATAAGAAGAATAGTGGGTAGTTATAAATAGAAAATAATGATATTACCCCTCTCATTATATTTGAATTTGAATTTTTAATATTTATATATATATATATATATATATGTGTGTGTGAGTAGGGCTACTGTACTATTAGGAGCACAGCAGCCCTTGTGCTCCTATATTCCTAACCATCCATCAATTTAGGTGAGAGAGAGAAGCGAAATTAGGAAAAATTTCAAAGAGAAAAAATTAAGAGAGAGATAAGATATTAATCATAACCACCCATCAAAATTGATGGATGGTTAGGAACTTAAGAGCACAAGAACTGCTGTGCTCCTAATAGCATAATAGCCCTGCTTTATATATATATATATATATATATATATATATATATATATATATATATATATATATATATATATATATAACTAGGCTAGAATACTATTAATAGCACCAAGCTGTTGGTGCTATTAGGTTTTCAGCCCTTGGATGAAGGAATGTACGGTTAGGATGATGTGGGCCCCTAGGGTTGAGTGAGTTGTTGGTTGAATAGTATAATCTAATGGGTGAAAATAATCAAAGAATTAAATCTAACAACGGAAAACTCGGTAACACCAAGTGCTTGGTGCTATCGATAGATCCCAACCGGACTATATATATATATATATATATATATACATACATATACGTATACATACATACATATGTGTATATATATATATATATATATATACGTATATGTATATATGTATACGTATATGTATGTATGTATACGTATATGTATGTATGTATACGTATATGTATGTATGTATGTATACGTATATGTATGTATATATATATACGTATATATATGTATACGTATATATATATGTATATATATATGTATACGTATATATATGTATATATATATATATATATATATATATATACGTATATATATATATATATATATATATATATATATATATGTATACATATATATACGTATATATATGTATATATATATATATGCTACTATACTATTGATAGTACAGGAGCTCCGGTATTATAGTCTCGTTTTCGATTTTAGGTTCAAATCAACAATTCACACCGTTAACTATGATTTAGGGTATATAAAGTTCTTAGGAATAAAATTTAAGTTTTCAAGACATCGTTTACTTAGTAAGTAAATCATGTCAAAATGAACGGTGAAAATTGAATAATCTTTAAAATTTGAGTATGGGACTTCTGAATTTAAGATCAAGAATATTGAACTCGATCTAGATAGTTTAAAGTATTTTCTATCAAAATTTGAACAATTTAGATTCTTCTACACGGTTGAACTACAAACTTGCCATAGTAGCCATTGAAATTTGACAATTTTGAAACGGTTTGATCGTAAAGTAAACTATGTCGAAAAAATATAAAATTTTATTCCTAAAAACTTCAAATATATCCTAGATCAGCTTTAACAATGTAGATCATTGATTTGAACATTCTAAGGTTGAAAATAAGATTATAGTACCGGAGCCTCGGTACTATAGATAGTATAGGAGCCTAGCTGTATATATATATATATATATATATCTATATATATATATATATATATATATATATATATATAATCCAACTACTATTTTTTGGGGAGGACGAAGGCCTTCGTTCTCCTAAGTCGTTAGTCGTTTTAGTTGATAGGGATTCCGAATTGATGGTCGAAACCGTTAAATTGACTTAAAGCATTAAAGTATCTATAAACTAAATTTCATAAATTTTAAAAATCGTTATTAAGTCCATCGAAGAGTCAAAAATGAACGGTCAAAAATAAATAATCTTGTGAAAATAGATGTTAGAGTTTTTCAATTCATGATCGGAGTTATCAAATATTATCTAAATAGTATTAAAAAAATTTATCAAAAATTCAAGCAATTTGGATTGCACTACACTGTTAAACAAGTAACGGATCATAAGTCATCAAAAACTGTCGATTTTGTGATCCCTTGATCACTACATAAATAATTTTTAAAATTTATGAACTTTGGTTTCTAAACCCTTTATATACTCTAGATCAACTTTAATGGTTCCGATCATTGTTTCGAAATCCCTACCATCTAAAACTTAGGAGGATGAAGGCCTCCGTCCTCCTAAAAGGATAGTAGCTGGACTATATATATATATATATAATACATTTCCTATGCTTTCGAAAGCACGGAGGCTTCCGTGCTTGTAAGTTGTTTTCAATGATAGGACATTCGTTTCAATGATCAACTTCGTTAGATGTGATCTATGCAATTAGAACTATTTAGAAACCAAATTTTATAATTTTTGATATCATTTACCAAGTGATCAAAGGGTCTCAAAAATGACTATTTTAATGGCCGATGTGGCACACTTATCAGTTCAGTAGTGTGAACCAATCCAAATTACAGGAAACTTTAAAAGAAATTTTTACTTAACATCAAGAGCAAGATCATACTTTCATTTGAAATTTGAATGTATTATCACTATTTTTTTACGAGATTTTTATTTTCAGCCGTTCATTTTGAGGCTACTCGTTCACTAGACAAACAAAGTCAAAAAATAATAAATTTTGGTTTCTAGATAGTTTCAGTACTATATATCATGTTTAATGGAACCGATTATAGAATTGGATGTTCTATCATCAAAAACAACTTACAAGTACGGAGGCCTTTGTGTGTGTGTGTGTTATATATATATATATATATATATATATATATATATAGAGTTCGGCTATGGTGCTTGTAAAAGCACAAAATACTTGGTGCTTATAAGTTTTCCGCCGTTAGATCTACCCCTTTGACCATTTTCATCCATTAGATCATACTATTCAACCAACCACCCATTCAACCCTAGGGGACCGCTATCATCCTAACCATACATCTCTTAATCCAAGGACCGAAAACTTACAAGCACCAATAACTTGGTACTTTTAAAAGCATAGGAGCTCAATTCTACATATATTGCACGGCTCCTGTGCTTTCGAAAGCATAGATACCTCCATACTTGTAATTTATTTTCAATGATGGGACATCCAATTTGATGATAGGCTTCATTGAACATGATTTACGCTATTAAAACTATTTAGAAACCAAATTTTATAATTTTTTGACATCATTTACTAAGTGATCAAAGGGTCTCAAAAATGACTATTTGAACGGCCGATGTGGCACGTTTATAAGTTCAATAGTGTAGAACAATTCAAATTAAATAAAATTTTAATAAAAAATTCTCCTCGCCATCAAGAGTAAGATCAATATTTTCAATTTAAAATTTAGGGATAATTTCATGCAGCTCCCTGTAAACATGTTATAGCACATATATCCCTACAAAGTCCAATTTTCGGATTTATCCCTCAAAAAGTTCTAACAGTTTCAAATATACCGTTGCTATTAGTGTCCGTTAGAAAATTATAGTTAACCATAGGTAAAATACGTAACCTTGGTTAGTGTGTGAGATAAATTGATCTTTTTACCCCTGTGATATTATACTTTCTTTTCTTAATCAAAACCCTAGTTCTATCAAAATCCTAACAATGGAAACTCTTCTTCATTTTCCTTTTCCTCTTCCTCTTTCTCTTCTGCATGCTATTTTCGAATTCGTAAGTAGGATTTCTCCATCCCAATTCATCCACAACACGTGTTGCTTCGCCCATGTCGAGCGCCGGAGAATCATAGATAGGCAAAGGAGAAAAGGAGTGAGAAAAGAAGCACAGAAGAAATTGCAACAATGATGGACTGGATTAGCGTTTATAGAGGAAGAATATGACCACTAGGGATTCTTTGGGAGGACATTTTTTTACGATTCTAACAATTGGGACTTTTGAAGAGATATATTTGTAATGGTAAAAATGACATTTCACTTAGTTCCTATTAAAAAATAAACACTGAGCTAAGGTACAAACCAGATGGGCAAATATGAACATCACTGAACTTTTGAAGGGATAAATCTAAAAACTTACACTTTATGGGGATACATCTACTATTCGATATATTTACAGGGAGTTGTTTGAAATTATCCTTAAATTTTAAGTCTTTTATTACTATTTTTTATAGGATTTTTATTTTCAGTCGTTCATTTTGAGGCTACTCAGTCACTAGGCAAACGAAGTCAAAAAATTATGAAATTTGGTTTCTAGATAGTTCCAACATAGTAGATCATGTCCAATGGTACCGATCACCGAATCGGATTTCCCACTATGCATAAATTTTATAAAATTGAAGTACTCAATTTATAGACTTGGCAGTCGATCGGGATTGGATTGCTTAGTTTAATGACATGGCGGCCGGTTGAAATTGATTTTTTTCAGTTTAAAGAATTGGCGATCAAATTAAAATGAGTTTAAATTGACTTACTCAGTTTAGTCACTTGGCGGTTAAATTGAGTTTGGCTTGTGAGTCGATTAAGCTGTCTTAACTGATTAAGTTGAATTTATCTCTGTTTGAATCGTTGATCTGTTTTAATTCGAGCAGAGTAGTTTACTTGATTAGTTCATCCCTAAAGTTTGGTTTAAACCTTTGTTCAAGTTGAATTGGTTTGAACCTTTTGTATTTGATTTGCGTTGAGCTCGCTAGGCCTTCACTTTTTTTGTCCTTTTTGAATTTGATTTGGGTTGAACCATTTTACTTTGGTTCAGGACCCGTTGAGATTTGGATTAGGTCGAACCCTTATGATTTAGTTCGAAACCCCTTTGGTATTGATTTGGGTTGAGCCCTTATAGCTCAGCTTAGCTTGGTTCTTCTTAAAGTTCAGTTTGATTTGGATCGAACCCTTATGATTTGATTCAAAATTTATTCAAGTTTGATTCAGGTTGAGCTCTTATGATTCGGCTCAACTTGGAACCCCTTTGGATTAGGTTTGGGTTGAACCCTTGTGATTTGGTTCAAGATCCCTTTGAGTTCAGTTTGGTTCAGATCAAACCCTTATAGTTTGAATTTGATTTGGTCAAACCCTTATGATCTGGTTGATCCATTCTAGTCTGATTTTGGCCGGACCTTCATGCTTTGGCTCAGTGCCCTTTGTAGTTCGGTTTGGGTCCAACAACTTCATGATTTGATTCGGTTCGGTTCGGGTCTTTTGAATTTCAGAGCGTGTTGAACCGGCTTATCGTTCAATTCAAGTTGAACCCTTTATGATTTAATTTAGATCGAACCGATTATTGGTTCGGTCCAAGATGAATCCTCCTTTGTTTGGAAACTCAATTACAACAATTCCAATTCTACTAACCTCCAATTTTCTTAGTCAAGATTCGAACTAGTAGGAGGTAAACTTAAGATCTCCTAAAATCCAACAAAACTCCAGCTGAGAGGAGAGATTAAAGTAAAGCCATCAAATCCATAATTGTCCAAAATAAATCAGCTCAAGCTTAAATTTCAGCAATTGAGATGGACTTACCAGCAATTCAATTGAAGTTAATACTCTCACAGGTTCTCCTCTGCACCAAAACTCGAGCAACACCACACCCACAGCAAGAAGTTTCCAAATTCTCAAATTGATTCACTGCTGCCCTGCCTCAATGCTGCAGCTGCAGCTGATGCTACTGTTGATGCTGATGCTGCAAGCTGTTGCTGTTGCTCAAGCTGCAGCTTATAGGCTGCAATGGTGGCTGGAGTTCCACTAACTGATGTTGTGGCCTGCTTTGTTGGAGGAGGAGGAGAAGAAGAAGAAGTGTAGCCCTCAAATAGCAATGTTGGATCAATCCTTCTGTTGCTACTGCTGCTGTCCACTGCCACATTGGCTGCAACTGCTATTGGTCTTCACTACGCAGGGAGTAGGGTAGGGAGAGGGAGAGGAGAAGAATGAAGGAAAAGAGAGGGAGAAGAATGAGTAAAGGAGAAGGAAAGAATGGGCTTTAGTGATCAGCTGGCCACTAGTCTCCAAAAACTCCAATTAGTGGTAGTTGGAGGGAGGTAAGTTGCACTCTATACCACACTAAGCCTAATATCATGTTCCAACAGCCTTTAATTCCCATTTCGGTCTTGTTTAAGATGTCAAATTCGTGTCGAAATAATTTCAACTTGTCCCCACACTCATTAGCAATGTCGACGAGTCACCGAAACTATAATCGTTCCGACAGTCAAATTTTTGAAACTCTACACATTGGTTGGATGTTTGCTGCTCGGGTAGAGGATCAACCCGTCACTTATGATGTCATGGCATGTAATATTTAGTAAATGATATAAGCTGTAGAGTATTATTCGATACAGGTGCATCACACTCATTCATTGGCCAGTCATTTTCTCTTACTCATGAGATTAATATAGTAAACGTCGCACCCACTAGATAGGTTCATGCTTTTTATCATGCATTTTACGTCATTGACTATTTCCCTACTTGTTTGGCATGGATAGGTGACTGGATTACACCGATGGACTTCTTAGTATTGACATGGATCGAGGGTTTTAATATAGTGTTGGGTATGTACAGGCTCTCAAGGTACTATGCTATTATTAATTGCGAGAGCTGGGTTATAATTTTCCTAGAGCCTAGGTAAGAGGAGTTTGTCTATTGGAGATGTAGAAGCTCGCCCTTCGCCATGACCATCTCCACATCGCGAGCTAAAAGGTTGATTAATGGTAGGTGTGTAGCCTACTCAGCGACGTTGGTGGAAAATCGAGCAGAGATTCCGTACTCGAGGGCATCCCCATAGCCCAAGAGTTTCCTAATGCATTTCCAAATAAGTTGCTTGAAATGCCACTACATTGGAAGATTGAGTTTGTCATTGACTTGATTCTTGGGACCACACTGATATCCAAAGCACCATGCCAGATGGTGCCAGTGGAATTGAGGGAGCTTAAAGCCCAATTGCAAGATATCTTGGAGAAGGATTTCATTAAACAGAGTGTGTCATCAAGAGGAGCCCCAATGCTAGTTGTCAAGAAAAAAGACGGGCCTCTATGGTTGTGCACAAACTATTGTGAACACAATAAAGTCACGATTAAGAATATCCCGCAAATTGATAATTTGTTCGATCAACTCCAAAGGTCCCGATTATATTCAAAGATCAACCTTCAGTCGGGATATCATCAATGAAAGATTAAACTAGAGAATGTGCACAAGATAGTATTCAGGACACAATATGGTCACTATGAGTTCACTGTTATGCCATTCAAGCTTATTGATATCCCGACGGCTTTTATAAATCTCATAAACCACATCTTCAAGCCTTTACTAGGCTGATTTATCGCAATCTTTGTTAACACCATTTTGGTCTACTCTCGAAATGATAAATAATACGAAGAATATTTGAGACAAGTGTTACAGATCTTTGGGCAGAGGAAGATATTTGCCAAGAAAAAAAAATCTGAATTTTGGCTTCGAAAGTCATTTCTTGGGACATATAATTTTCGAGATTGGGGAGGTCTCAGTGGACCTAAAGAAGATTGAAGCAGTCAAGGGTTAGCCTCGACCAACGAACATCACTAAAGATAGAAGCTTCCTTGATCTCAAAGAATACTATCTATGGTTTGTGGAAGGGTTCTCAAAAATTGCTACTCCACTTACGCATCTTACTTGTAAGGGGACAAAGTTCATTTGGAATGACAACAATGATGAAAGTTTCAAGTTGTTAAAGGATAAATTGATAATGGCTCCATTTCTTGCCTTACCTATGGCGAGAGAAAGTTTTGTGGTATATAGTGATGCATCGCATAATGATCTTGGCTATGTCCTAATGCAGGGTGGGAAAATCATTTTCCTATGCCTCCCAATAATTGAAAAACTATGAGAAGAATTAGTCTACACTTGACCTAGAGCTAGCCGCGGTAATCATCGCCTAAAAGTTGTGGTGGCATTATTTGTATGGCGACCATTGCGAGATCTACATGAATCACAAAAGTCTCGAGAATCTATTCATGTAGAGAGAGTTAAATCTGAGGCAGCATAGGTGGTTGGAATTGCTAAAGGGCTATGTCACCCTGGAAAAGCGAATGCGATGGCCGATGCACTAAGCCAAAAGTCTATGGAAATAAAGCTATGGCGATTGCAAGCCAAATGTCGTTACAAGAGGAGATACGAGGGTTTGAGGTAGAGGTTGTGCACCCAATGCCCTAGCATGGTTGACATTAGTGGTACAACTGACCTTGTAGGAGAAAATCCAAGAAAAGCAATCGTTGGATGTGAGGCTTCAAAAGCTACGATTTGACATCAAACATGGGTGTGTGGGAGAGTTTAGTATTGACTCTAGTGGAGTTTTACGATTTTCGGATAGATTGTGCATACCGAATGACCGGGAGTTGCAAGAAAAAGTTTTATGAGAAACACATCGATTCCTGTATATAATTTACCCTAGTGGCACCAAGATATACAAGGACTTGAAAACATATTATTGGTGGTCGGAATGAAGAATGACGTTGGGTTCTACATGGCTTAATACTTGGTGTGCCAACAAGTGTAGGCGGAGCACCAACTTTCAGCGAGCAAATTACAAAGTCTACCTATACCTGTTTTAAAGTATGAAAACATTGCCATGGACTTCATGATCAAGCAGGCTACGATGCTATTTGAGTGGTGGTGGACCAGTTAACCAAATCGGCTTATTTTTTTACTAGTTCACATAACATGGTCTAAGAACAAGTTGGCTCAGATCTACATCGATTAAGTTATGCGCCTTCATGGAATAGCAGTATTAATTGTTTCGGATCCGAATTCCTGCAATTATGAAAGAGTTTGCATAAGACTCTTCACACGCACCTTGATTTCATAACAGCGTATCATCCTTAATAGATAATCAAAGATTACTAACCAAATACTCAAGGATATGTTATGAGCGAGTGTCCTCGACTTTGAAAGTTGATGGCACCAATATCTAGCTATGGCAGAGTTAGCCTATAACAATAGCTTACAACCGAGTATTAGAATGACGCCATATGATGTCATGTATGGAAGAAAGTGTTGATCTCCATTGCATCGGAGTGAGGTATGCGAAAAGACTACTTTAGGCCCCGATATAGCACAAGAAGCCTAGGAAAAATTCCAGATCACGCGTCAAAGGTTGTCGATGGCGCAAAGCTAACATAAGAGTTATTATGATAAGCATTGGTGTGACTTGAGGTTAAGCATTGGAGATCACATATTCTTGAAGGTCTCCTCGACAAGAGGAGTGAAGCGCTTTGGGTTGCGATGAAAACTAAGCCCTCGCTATATTGGTCCTTTCGAGGTATTTGTGACACCCCAATAGTCCCGCATCGAATTGGAATAGAATCATGATTGGGTATGTAAGGGACCATGGACTCTAGTAATAATAATTGGGCTTAAATATTTTGGACTAGTGGTTTGGGTCCAATCGGTTATTATTGTTAATGGGTCGGATCGTTACATTTGCTGTCGGAGCCAATTGCCTGCCGGAAGTGTAAGATGAGTCTCGACTAACCTAGAGTCTGGGAATGGTAGGCTATGCCAAGGTCTAAATGACAAGACTAGCGACAAGTCTCACATCATCTAGTGATCTTAGACTGTGTTTGTGATTGGACCGACGAGGACGTCAGGGCCTAAACACGGAGAGACTGTGACACCCTAATAGCCCCACAACGGATGGAAAGGGATTGTTATTGGGCACTTAAGGGACCATGGACTCTAGTAATAATAACTAGGCTTAAAAATTTTGGGCTGGTGGTTTGGATCCAAAGAGTTGTTATTGCTAACTAGTTGAGTCATTACAGTATTAGAACAAGTTGGCCCAATAGTCTATCGACTTGCGTTACCTCCGGCCTTGTGGGAGTAACACGATGTATTCTACATATCACGACTCTAAAAATATATGCCCCACCACACATGTCATCAACTATCCACAACTATCCACCGCGTGGGAGGTCTGAGCTATAACGAATTTTCGGTTTAGCATCCTTACTCGGTACGAGAAGGTGTTGCGGAACCGTGCTATTCCATATGTCAAGAAGTTACAGAACTGTTTTGGGCATACCATCCTATAGTTTGGATAATTTTTTTAATGATATAATTTCAACCGTCCTTCCACATTCTATTTTCTATCTAATCCTAACGATGGACACAACATTACTAAGATTTGTGTATCTCTTGCTGGAATAATTTGAACGTAGTTTCTATCTAGCATTACTGCCAGAAGTAGGTGTAGCGACACTTCAAGAAATCGAGGTGATTCAATCATAGAAACAATCGTCGGCATGCCCGATCTGATTTTTGTCTCTGTGGACGCCATAAGTGAACGACAGGATTAATAGCAAAATGTAAATCTTGAGAATTAGTAGGAACTGTTTCTATGATTACACTCTGAGTGAAGTATGATGCTTGGAAACTAAAATAAGAAATACTTGAAGAAATGGTTCCTCAAGCAGTTATCTGTCAGGGTAAATCAAGTTCAAATACCATTTTAGGCTATATTTTGTTCAAGTGTGGCTACATTGAAGTATGAATCTCACATACCTTTTATGAACTAAAAATTTAAATTTTTTTTTTAAAAAAAATGTGACATAAATTAGAGCAACCTTGGAACAGGTAATCTACAAGCTCAATTACCATTGTGACATAACACACAACCTTGGCCTCTAGTTCATCCCCTTTTGAGCAGATTGTCTATCGTGGAAACCTTTCTTATCAGAACCACACGAAGATCTTCGCCTTCACCAGTTTCTTAATTTCCAAGTCAATGGAGCAATAGTATCCTTCGCCCCTTTGTCGTAAAAAGAATTTGCAGCAACGGGTTGATTGGGGATACACTTCCACTTTGACCGAATAACTTCTATGAGTCAAGGAATAATCGACTAATAGGCCCTTAAACTCCTCCAGTCGGATCGACTCCTTTAATGATCCGGTTTTATAGCCCTGAAGTATGTAGCTCCACCTCCACCCTCAACTAGACTTTCCATCCTTCACCTGTATATCTTTGTGTACAACTGAATGGTTTTTCCCTCACATAGTAAAAATTATCAGTTTATTCAATTGCGACTCGGGCTCAACAAAAAATAGGCCGCCGCCGCTTAGTCAGCAATGCTGTAATCGTGGCTTCCATATCTTTAATCCCTAGCCCTCCTCTCCTGCTCTGACATACACGCTTTCACTGCATCAAGCAAAGATCCCCCCCCCCCAATAACGTCGGTACTTCTTTTCCAAAAGAAAGCTCTTCTCGATAATGCTAGTAATGCCGTATTCGTCATAATTCCAAATGTTGAGATTCATTCTCTTTATGAATGCACGCGAATCACAAAGATATAAGGCCCACTCGATTCCCTATCGACATAGTTTGTAAGAATCCTTTGTCCACACCATTCAGAACTTGATACCAACAAATCTTTCGATCCCCACCATAGCAATTCGAAGGGATGAGGAATTGTGATATGTCCACTCATAAACATTACAGCTTTAACCCAGACAAACTAAGAAAAAGCTTAAAAACAAACTTCTCATTAGGGATGTTCTTTACAATCCATAGAACGAAAAACCAAACACCCCCTTAGTAACTAGAAAAGAAACTTGCAGAAAATGTTACCAAAAATTCCTTGAGAAATCAAGGTATTCCTACAAAATCATAGTCGGAAACTAATAACTCTTGTTATGTAAACTTACAAGTAGATTTGTGTGTATGCATGCATGAATATCTTAGTCGGCAAGAGGGTAAAGAAAAAGTGGGTGATAGTTGCACCATGCTGACATGAACAACTGCACATTTGAAGATGACCACCTCAATTTTGAAAAGTTAGCACTATCTTACAGAGCAATCCAATAACCCGTTGCAATCAACAACCAGCCCCCCCTATGCCGTTGAATTTTGCAATTTGTGTTAGTATGTGACAGTCACATGGTTAGCAATAGACTGAGTCTCACTTAAGATAGATCAGTTTAAGGGTATTATGTCATTTTGCTCTCATAATATTGATGTCCCTTGGAAAACACTGATGGAGATAAGAGTTAGGTGATGCAACTGACGGATTTCCCAGACACTTAAATGTTAACTTTTTGAAGTCAAGGTTGTCATGTTCAGGAAGGTCCAATGCATTTATCCCCAGGAAAAAAATAAAAATAAAAATAAAAAAGAATTGTAAGAAATACATGCATTTTTTGGACCACTTGCCTTCTTCAACTAGTTGGTCTATACAAGTAAATCAGGAAGAACAAGCTGTTAACATGAAGAGCCCAGTTTGAGAGAGGCTTGAGTACCTCCTTTTGACAAGTTTGTCTGTACAAGTAGATCAGGAAGAACAAGTTGTCAACATGCAGTACCCAATTTGAAAGAGGTTAGTTGAGATTTCCCCATAAGTACCCTAACAAGGTTTTAGGAGAAAATGAAAAAGAAAAAAAAAATAGAGGATATTACAGAGATGCAATTTGTAGTTTTTAAGCTTCAATCTTCATGTTCAAGTCAGGATTAATCGGCGAGGCTCAGCATTGTCTCGTTCAACTGGCGAAAAGTGTTAAAGAGCTCGTTCTTTCTAGCCTATATCCAATAATATATGGACAAGGATGAGGCAGGGGCATGAAATAAAGAATGAGGCAAGATTAGTTTAAAAGAAATTATAAGATAGATATAGAGAGAAAGAGAGAGATAACACATGTGTCGTCTCTCACTCACCTGTAATATGAGTCTGTGAACCTGTTCTTCAGCAATCTTCGTACTATCTCGAGCTATCTTAGCAAGCTGAGATTTCTCTTGCTGGAAAAGAGAAAATGGAAGAGAAAAGATTATGAGCACGATTATATATCTACGGTACTTTACCAGTGTAGTGTAAAGAGAAGCATCATAGACACCATAATTCACTGCACCTGATCCACTGAGGTGCAACAAATGTTGAAAAGACATTTCAATTGAATTTCGAATCAAGGAATAGAAAAATGTCAACCATAGAAAGATGGTAACTAGAAAATCAGTCTATGTTCCTCCTAGAGATCCATTATAGGGACTACCTCAACAAACCATTGGCACCCCTGTGGTAAGTCAACAAACAGAGAGGGTTGGGGGTCTTAGATGGGGTCCAAGCTGGGGAGATCCAAGTTGGGGAGACTATTTTAGGTGTGAAAGTGGTCAGGATAAACTCAATCAGATGCAAACATGCATGTCAAAATTATACATCCGGTCGAATTCGGATTCGGATGTTATATTTACAATATTTTCGTATTAGGATTCGAATATGGATATAGTAGAATATTTCGAATTCGGATTTGGATCTCCAAAAATTAGTATATGTTATAAATTTACTTATGGTGGAAAAAATAAAAAGTGGATGGTGTAGCTAGATGGCAGATAGCTTTCTCATGTGTGAGAGGTGTGGGATTTGATTTATTTGTTTTTCGTTTATTTTTTTATAAGTTTCATATCAAAATTGCAAATACGTTTGTTACATTTTAGATGGTTTATTTGTTTTTCGTTTATTTTATTATAAGTTTCATATCAAAATTGCAAATATGTTTGTTACATTTTATATGTTATTCATTAAAATATAAGCATATAAAAAGTTGAACACGAATATGAGAGTTTAGCTACATTGTTACTAATTCTAGTTCATATTCATACATACATATTAGTATCTATTACTATCTGAATAATATTTAAATTCGAAGAAATATCCGATCTCAATCGAACCCATTTTTGGCAGACATAGTAAAGAAAATTTTGCATCCGACACATCCCCATTCGAATTCACATCCGAAAAAAAAAATATAGATGCAAATATGATTTCGTCAAATATCCGACCGTATTCGACCGCTTTCACCCCGAGACTTTGTAATAAGGTTGAAGAAGACCAAACTCCCGATTATGATAATACTAATAATAATGAAAAAAAAAAAGGTCTGCCTCAATGTTTCTGAACTATAGCAGTCCCTTTTTTATTTTTCACAAGACTTCACATACAAAGCATGCTGTAGAACATTTTAGTATCAGACCAGGTCCAGTTAGGGTCCAGCTGATAAGAATTTATTCATATAGGCAATATGATAGCAATTAAGTGCCATTGAAGAAAGTTTTACAATGTTCTATCAAGCCAGATTTTGACCACAGGTTTCACTTCATCCAAGTAAATAATTAACACAGAGATGGTAAGATCTGGACTCTCTCAGGTTTGAACTGGATTTGAATTCAGGTTTTCTGGTTGAAATACCGGCCTTAGGTAAAAGACATTTAGTTGAAAAGAGATAGTACAATCATGTAAGAAGAGTGCGATGAAAATTCAGGTTATAATGCATGAAGACACCCTCAACTATAGGCAGTTTGAAACGGACCGCGCAACTTGTTTTTTTAATTAACACCCCTCTCAGTCTAGGAAATGTTAATAATTCTGTCAACCCCAAAGCCGCTAAAGTTGTTAATTTAAAGGAATTGCTGATATATTTAAGATAATTTCACCAATTTAACTTACAGAAATAACTGAAATGGAAATAATTGAAAATTGAGGAGTTTCGGTCAATAAAAAGTTGAGAGATCTATTTCGGAAATGCCTTCAGTTGAGGGTCTCCATGGTCCTTACATCTACATAAAAATCATCAGCAAATTGACCTGTAGAACTAAATTTCATCAAGGCATTCTCCCTAGTCCATGGCAAATTTTAATTCTTCTTGGAATACTAGCATTATGAATTTTGCATCAACAAATCAGATGTATTTATTGAAGTGGCCGAAAAGAGAAGTGATTAGTTGGATGAGAGGGAGATCTAAGAGAGTGAAACATCAGAACAAGTAAATTGCACCACTAGTCCCTGAACTTGTGGTTAAATTTCACTTGGACCTCAAACTTGAAGTTTGACATTTGAGACCTTAAACTCTTGAGAATGTTTCACTTAAGTCCTTACCTAAATTTACCAGTAAAGAAAAATTATTGTCCACCAGGTTCATATCTACCTTCATGCACCATGCATCAATCAAGCTTTGCTCTTCTGTCCAATATTTCAATCCTACCATCCATTGAATTGTCGTCTCTTCTATGTTCGAAAATTTAACTACTGATCTAAAAATATGAGATGAGAGATGCAGAGATGCAGAGATGAACCTAGAGCAGGCAATCATTTTTCTCTTAAAATGCAGACTACAACCAACCAATTCTGAAAGTTTGGATTCTTGGAAGTCAAACTCAAAAGTTTAAGGACCGAAATGTAACAAGACTGAAGGTTGAGGGACTAGCAAGGCAATTTACTCATATTGGAATTTACCAAACATATAATGATTCAGCCCCTAGAAATGCTAAGAAATGATCACAAGAGAACAGAAAGATTGCTTTGTGGGGCAAAATCTGTTAAGAACCAAGTTGTTAAAAGGGTGAGCAATGAATATTTTTAGCTAACAGGCACAATACGGGTATCTTACAGCTCTTTTTCAAAAGAAGCAATCGAAGATGGATTACATGAATATAACAAACTGGCATAGAGAAAGCTTCCACCCTTAATAATGTCCCATTTTGCATAATATAACAGACAGGCATACAAATAAGAGTTGATTGTCAGACTCCTCATTACGAAAAATTATCAATGTGAAAAGCAACCCTATAAATACCAAAAATACAGATAAAGTGGAAGGTGGTACAAATTAGTGAAGGCATGAAATTAAGGACTAGTAAGCCTTCTCCAATACTGCATGCAAGAAGGATTAAAAGGCAATTGCGTAGTCCTCAAATTTCATATTTTACTGTTTGATTTTATGTTCTGTTGGATGTTTGATTTATTATCATTGTTATTTTGATTCCTAGTAGTATGTTTCAGTTGGTATTGAGTGTCGTCTACATCCCAATAATGATCAGGTGGCTTCACAAAGATTTCTTTCTTTCTTTGGAAATATTTTATCATAATCGCTGAATTTGGATATCATTTTTACTACATTGTATCCTCGCTGCTTTAAAAATTTTGAAATTAAGATATCATGAGAAAAGTACAAGCGATTGATTTCTATGCTGAATAGAGCATTAGGGAAGAAAACTCCTAGTATGACAATCATCAAAGAAAAAAAGTGATCTTACAGGTGGCAAGTTTATTTATGGTTTACAAAAGCTGTTAGGATGTGGGAATCCCTCCTTCATTCTCTAACTCTCTTAAATTTAATGGATATTCTTGTCTTTATGAGTTTATCCTTCAAAATACAGGAATTTCATCTGCAACAAAATTTTCACATTGTTGACAGAATTCTCTGCAAAAACTCTCTTTCTGTTGCAGTATTTTTTAATTATACAACAAAGAGGTGTTGTAGTCTATCCTCTTTAGTTTCCTACGTTGCACCACAAAAGTCAATAAAAACTAATGCAGAAACCAGAATTCTTGATGTAGGACAAGTGAGAAACATCTAGGCAAATTCTGTATGCAACACAAAGAAATGCGGTAGATGAAATCAACAAAAACGAGGACATTGATTGGGACCTAGAATTACCAACAACAATTTAACATAGTAAACTAATAAGAGCCTTCAAACGATACACAAAAAGCAGTGTTAGGAATAAAGCAGCATTTTAACCAATAAAAATATGCGATAACACATAAAATTTTAAGGATATGAAGTTTGATTTAACCAAAATATTTATTCAGCAAGTGGGTAGCAGCAATACCTCAATCAATAACATACAAACTTGAAAAACCTCTAGAACCTGTGCTGAAAAGAGGCTTACACAACAGCTCAAAATTTTCCAAAGATATGAAGACAAGTTCTAGCATAATCAAGGGTTTTAAGTTAAGGCCCAAACTCCAAACAAAAGTTGATGTTGTATATTAGTGACTGCGGGATTTTCTGACAATTTGCAAAACAGAAGATTCTATTGTATTTTGGTTGGTAAAGATTGATTTAATCTCTGTAACACTAACACTGCTATATAGCATTAAGTGGGAGAAGATATGGCCATTTTCAAAGACTGGTAGAGGTTATGATCCGTTAACAGAAAGGCCGATAGCTCTATTCTAAGCACAGAAAATAAGATTAAGAAAAGAGGAAGGAAGGGGTGAAGAAAGGAGAAGGGGCATTTGTTACACTAATACCGGCAGAGGCATTGAAAATTTTGAAGAAAGCGGCCTTGATAAAGTTAGTCATTGATTTTCACAATGTAGTACATTAACTACAGAAAACCTGATAGCTATTGCTAGAATTAGAATTGATTGGTTCAAATTTATTCCCAGAAATACTCCAATTTATAGGAACATTACGGGGTTATGTAAATAAATTGTAAATTATGCAACTAACATCTTTATTTTATTTCATCTAGGGATCAATCTGGGCGGCTCTTGGAGCTTCAATCTTCTATTCAACAATAGGCATCCATTAACAAAAGTTAGTCGTGAATCCCTTTGACCACTCTGATTTCGGTTGTTGTAATTGGAGGATTACAATGAAAACAAGCCCACCTCACTATGGTAAATAACAGCTAGTACTCATATTACGAATTATACATGGTTACGACATTCAGCCAAAATGGTTAAAAGTGAAACATGTCTATCAATTTTGGCCAATTTTTAGCATTTCCAACTGGGTTTTCAACCAAAAAAAAAAAAAAAATTAATTTATAAATCTCATGTGCTCTCTTTCCTTCTAGCAGGTAATCAATGTTAAGATCCACAAAGTACAGTGTTCAACTGAATATTTATGGCCAATACACAAGAATAATAAAATTAACACCTCTTCAATTAAAGGTTCCTAGAAGTTCTTTCTCCGTGTTTCTTTTGAAATTCCAAGGGGAATTGTAAGTTCCAATTGCCATTTTCCTTTCTACCAGCATATAAATATTCCACATATAAATATGCAAAAACAAAATGACCCTCATTTAACAGTCACTGGCAATAGGTATCTAAAACACCTACAAGTAACCTCCTTGCTCCAAGGTGCAGCATGGCAAAATAATACAAATAGCTAAACAAGACAAAACAAAACACAAAGACCTAATAGATCATGGATGGAGCAACAACTACGGAGTACCAACAAGAAAGTCCAAAATATCGCAATTGCTTTAATGATTATATAGGCAAGTTCTCGCACTAATCTAAAGTCATGCACTTCACGGCTGATGCAGCAAATAAACCTCTATTTTATTTTTGAATGCAATTTTCTTTTATTTTGATTCGGACTTAAATCAATTAGTTTTAGTTGATTTGGCTAACCCAAACCCTTTTCTTCAATAAACAAAGAAACAATCCCAAAAAGACCTTTGGCATTCCCTAAAAAGACTATTGGAATTCCTCAAAATTGCTTCGTCTTCTATGCATGACCCTTGGGTGACCGTGTTGTGTTGAAAACGAAAGGACAATAATTTATTATAGGATGGCCCTCAACACTATAAATACATGGTTCTTGAAGCCTTGATTGAATATAATTTGATGAATAAAAATTTCTACTCTTGTTCTTTATCCTTGGTGTTCTACTTCCCGCTGAGATCATCGACGCTTCTTCCTCGCGCCGAGATCGTCTTCCTCCTCAACTTGATCGTTGTCGCTTCTTCCTCGTGACAAGATCGGCTTCTACTTCTACCCCTCCTCTTCTTCCGGGTCCCTGCTTCATCCTCTTCTTCCTCGTTGCCGAAGTTCTACCCGTGGTGTACCGCCCTCCTCGTCGATCGTGGATCCCCCGCAATCGTTTGAACGGTGCACTTTTTGTATCTCTCATCTCCTGATATCCTATTATCCCTTTCAATCTAGCCTTCCACCATTACCAACCATATTAGCCAAACAACCAAATCTAAAAGCTTTAAGTCCGATAAAGCCGAATTTACCTTTTGGAACTATTATATGTATTTTCAGTTGGTTGTTATTATCTCATATATTGAAGGTTTATCATCATTTTAGTATTAGTTCAATTCGATTTTAATTTTTGTCTCACTGAACTTTTTGCTTTCTTGCTTTAATGATAGTAAAGTTCTTCGGAATCGATAAATTGAACCTAGTTTATTTCAAGAAATATCTTTAACAAAAGCAAACTTGAAAATTCAGTTTTGGCAACCTCTCGGTTTGCATCAATTGGTATCAGAGCAAGTTCTTTTCGTGGGAACGTTAGTTTTGATCTAAACAATTTTTTTGGGTTTTCAATTTTGTCTTTCTTTTTTTTTGGGGGGTGGGGGGGGGGGGGCAAAATATTTCAAAAAAAAAAATCACTTTATTGATCAACTTGTCAGTATCTGGTAATGACAAACAATAGTGAAAATCCTCATGATTGGAGAGAAGCGTATGAGAAACAACAAGATTCTATGAAAAGCATACAAAATCAAATGAATAATATTCAACAACTATTGGAAAGATTAACTATGCAACAACAAAATATGGTAGGAGACGATTCGGAAAGTGACACTGATTTTGACAATCGAACCTTGCCTGCTAGAAGAAATCCTCTTTTTCAAAATCAAGGAAATATACATCGATGGGATCAGGGCATTAAAGTGGATGTGGGTGAGTTCGATGGTAAATTACAACCTGAAGATTTTGTGGACTTGCTAGACAAAATAGAACAATTTTTTGAATGGAAAGAACTACCTGATGACAAAAAAGTTAAATTTGTCTCCCTTAAATTGAAAGGGCATGCCTTAGTGTGGTGGAAACAAGTTCAAAACGATAGGATTAGAAAGGGTAAAAAAAATATTACCTCGTGGGAAAGAATGAAAGAAAAACTTATAGGAAAATTTTTACCGATTGATTACCGTCAAACTATTTTTCAAAAATTACACAATCTTAAACAAGGTTCTAAGTTGGTAAAAGAATATACTGAAGAATTTTACACCCTTCAAGCTCGTAATGAACTTAAAGAGGACGAAGAACAGCGAATAGCTCGCTATCTAGTCGGTCTTCAAACCCAAATCCAAGATGAGTTAGCCCATTTAACTTTCTATAGGGTCGATATGGCCTATAGTCATGCACTTAAGGCTGAGAATAAACTTAAAAGACAAACCTTTCGTCAGGGAAGTGCGAGTGTAAAGAACACCATAGGAGCCAAGCCTATCCCAAAGAACGATAGTCAAACATCTTCAAGACCTGTTCAGGACCTTAAGGGCAAAGGAATTTTAGGTGCAAAACCCGCTGAATCTGGCATCATTTGTTATAAATGTAACAAACCTGGACATAAATCCTCTGATTGCCCTCTAAGAAAATTTGATTCTAGAGCCAATCTAATAGAAAGTCGGAAGAAAATGAAAATGGGGAAGAAACTGTAGAACAAGAAGATGTAGATGAGATTTTTGAAGAATCTCTTGATGCTACTGAAACAAATCTCATGATCCATCGAGTCCTATCAGCCTTTAAGTCCACCCAAGATGATTGGAAGCGTCGTAGCCTTTTCAGAACCATCTGTAGCGCGGGAGGCAAGTTTTGCTCTCTGATCATTGATAGTGGAAGTACTGAAAATTGTCTCTAGAGAAATGGTTGATAAACTCAAACTGAAAACTGAAAAACTTGCTCAACCTTACAAAATAGCTTGGTTTAAGGATGTGTCTGAGTTTCCTGTAACTAAAAGATGTCATGTTGAATTTTCTATTGGAAAAACTTACACTGATAAAGTTTGGTGTGATGTTGTTCCCATGGATGTGAGTCACCTATTGTTAGGTAGATCTTGGCAATTTGATCGTAGCACTATACACGACGGTAGGGAGAACACTTACATTGTCACAAAGGACAATAAGAAAGTTAGATTGGTTTCCCTAAATTACTTACCCAAACTAAAGTTTAAACCGACTGAGTCCCAAAAGCAAGCCTCCACTAATGAACAAAAAATGATGGTTTTGAACGAAAGCCAATTCTCTAAAGATCTAGCAAAGTCTCCAGTGGTATATATTCATTGGCAAAAGAAATATCGAAGAACACTGAAGTTTCTCAAGCTGTTCAACCATTGCTGAATGAATTTTCTGATATCATGCCTGAGGAACTCCCCGATGGCCTTCCACCTATAAGAGACATCCAACACCACATTGATCTTGTACCCGGTGCTAGTCTTCCACACCTAGCCCATTACAGGATGAGTCTTACTGAACATAAAGAGTTACATAGGCAGGTTTTTGAACTTCTGCAAAAAGGTTACATTAGAGAAAGTATGAGCCCTGTCGCGGTGCCTGCCCTCCTTATACCAAAAAAGGACGGAACATGGCGAATGTGTGTTGACAGTCGAGCAGTTAACAAAATTACCATCAAGTATAGGTTTCCCATCCCTAGGATTGATGATATGCTTGACATATTAGGAGGTGCGAAGATATTCTCTAAGATTGACCTTAAGAGCATATATCATCAAATCCGTATTCAACCTGGAGATGAATGGAAAACAGTGTTTAAAACCAAAGAAGGATTATACGAGTGGCTGGTTATGCCGTTTGGGCTATCCAATGCCCCTAGTACCTTCATGCGCTCTATGAACTTTGTTCTAGGCCTACCCAAGACTGCACGCCAAGTTGATTCAGTTTTTGTGGTTGTTGATCGTTTTACGAAAATGGCTCATTTTATTCCTTGTAAGAAAATTTCTGATGCATCACATATTGCAAAATTATTTTACCATCCACAAACTGACGGGCAGACAGAAATAGTAAATCAATCTTTGGGTAATCTCTTAAGATGTTTAGCGGGAGAAAAACCAACACTATGGGATTTAATCTTACCTCAAGCTGAATTTGCTTATAACAGTTCCATAAACCGAACCATTGAAAAATCTCCTTTTGAAGCTTTATATGGCCGTCCTATAGCCCACTTTCTTGACCGAGCACCAATACCTTACCCTGGTAGAGTTAGTGCAGATACCAACTATTACCTAAAACAGATTCAAGAGGTGCAACAACAGGTTCATCAAAGGTTGCGTGATTCCACTGTCAAGTACAAGGATTCAGCGGATAAACATCGCCGAGGTATGACTTTTAATGAAGGAGATAATGTCTTGATCTATTTTAGGAAAGAAAGGTTCCCAGCTGGAGGCTATAGCAAGTTGAACAGGAAAAAGTACGGGCCATTCAAAATTCTGAAGAAATTGGGGGAAAACGCTTATCTAATTGATATACCCCCGAAAGTACCGACGTCCCCGATCTTCAATGTCAGCAAGCTGTACGAGTACCATGGAGAGACCCCCTCTACTGTCGATATTGATGGCTTGACATCTCGCTCCAACATTGAAACTCCATTAGATGGCGTGGAGGATATTCTGGATGTGCGCGAGTCTGTGACGCGATGTGGTACTCATCGCCGATACTTGGTGCGTTGGCGTCGACGACCATTGTCTGATAGCAGTTGGATTTCTGAGGCAGAGTTGCGCCAACTTCGAGAGGACTTATACCAGAGCTATCAGAATGCCATCTCGACGAAGTCGAGATTTCTCCAACTCGAGGAGAACTGATGCAGCAAATAAACCTCTATTTTATTTTTGAATGCAATTTTCTTTTATTTTGTAGGTTCGTGTTTGATTCGGACTTAAATCAATTAGTTTTTAGTTGATTTGGCTAACCCAAACCCTTTTCTCCAATAAACAAAGAAACAATCCCAAAAAGACCTTTGGCATTCCCTAAAAAGACTATTGGAATTCCTCAAAATTGCTTCGTCTTCTATGCATGACCCTTGGGTGACCGTGTTGTGTTGAAAACGAAAGGACAATAATTTATTATAGGAGGGCCCTCAACACTATAAATACATGGTTCTTGAAGCCTTGAGTGAATATAATTTGATGAATAAAAATTCCTACTCTTGTTCTTTATCCTTGGTGTTCTACTTCCCGCTGAGATCATCGACGCTTCTTCCTCGCGCCGAGATCGTCTTCCTCCTCAACTTGATCGTTGTCGCTTCTTCCTCGTGACAAAATCGGCTTCTACTTCTACCCCTCCTCTTCTTCCGGGTCCCTGCTTCATCCTCTTCTTCCTCGTTGCCGAAGTTCTACCCGTGGTGTACAGCCCTCCTCGTCGATCGTGGATCCCCCGCAATCGTTTGAACGGTGCACTTTTTGTATCTCTCATCTCCTGATATCCTATTATCCCTTTCAATCTAGCCTTCCACCATTACCAACCATATTAGCCAAACAACCAAATCTAAAAGCTTTAAGTCCGATAAAGCCGAATTTACCTTTTGGAACTATTATATGTATTTTCAGTTGGTTGTTATTATCTCATATATTGAAGGTTTATCATCATTTTAGTATTACTTCAATTCGATTTTAATTTTTGTCTCACTGAACCTTTTGCTTTCTTGCTTTAATGATAGTAAAGTTCTTCGGAATCGATAAATTGAACCTAGTTTATTTCAAGAAATATCTTTAACAAAAGCAAACTTGAAAATTCAGTTTTGGCAATCTCTCGGTTTGCATCAACGGCCTATATAACTAACAGCAATCACGTAATTCCATAAAGATAAATATTTTTCTCAAATCTCTTTCACATGTCTAGCTGTGAGCCACAATTTGTCAATGGCCGTCTTCCCCAAATGCATATAGAGTCTCCCTTAAACCAAGTGTGAACCAACTCATCTAACTAAATTCTACCTCAAACCAACTACAATCAGGAAACCTAAATGGTTTCTAAGCTCTCAATAAAGTTACTAACCTCTTTTTCTGGCCGGGATGACTCAAGAAATGTGTGATCCATTTGAGCTTCTGCCACCTCCAGTTTCTCAGCTATAGTGCAAAAAAAAAATTGTGCGTACATATATCAAACTTGAATATCGAAGCATCATAAGTCACAAGCATGAGCATGGCACACGAAAATCTGCACAGATGCCACAACTTTGTGCATGCAATTTGTACATCAATTAGTTTGTGTGTTCAAGTTAGAACTTCCTAGCAATGAAAACAAAAAAAAAGGGGGAAATGTACGGATAGTCCTGTTTTATCCCGATTAGAAACTAGGTCCTCATACTTTCCACGTGAACACTTCTGTCCCTGAATGTGAAAAGAGACCTAATTTCTTTTACAAAATGACCATTTTATTCTTCTAACTAAAATGATTCACTTAGTTCAGTTAATGTCAAACATACTATAAGGTCTCACTTTAGAATAAAAGTCGTACTTTTTTAATAATCAACGACAAAAGCTGCAATATATCAGGAAGTTTAGGGACCAATGTTTAAGTGAGAAGTGAAGGACCAATTGGCCATATAGGGATAATAGAGGGGCTGTCAACACATTTTACCAAAGAAAAACAGAAAGAAAAAAAAGAAGAACGGCTTACCTAAATCAGAAACTTGTTCAGCAGCATAGTCCCAATTAGCCAAAAGCGAAGACGAAGAAAATGAGTTCACCCAATACTTGTTCCGAAGTAGGTTCAATAGATGGGAGTCCAAGGAGGACATGATATATGTTATATCAAGAGCATAGTACTGTGAAAAGCTAAGAGGCAGAGATTAATAACCAACTATGGAATGGAGAGAAAAAGAAAGAAAGAGATTGCTTTCGAGCTACATGTTTACGAGTAACGTTATATTCTTCAATCCTGTTAAGCGGTATTGTCTGGTACTCAAAAGCAGGCTCATATGGAGGTACATATGGATATGTCCTATATGCTCCAATCTCCACCTTTCCCGTAGAAACTGTCCTCATAGAATCGATCACGATGGCCACAGACTGCTTCCTATCTATCTGAATAAAGATCTGAGTTAAAACTTCATCGGCCGACAACCAGCAGCCATAACCAGGATGGGAATGATACCAGCCAACCACAACATCAGACCTCCCGGCCTATTTAAAATAAAACTTAAATAAGATCAATACCACAATGCTTTGATTACGACTAATAACTAGTAAGATGGCTATCTTTTCAGGCTAATTAGCAAAATAAAATAAAAAGTAGTTTATTGATGGGAAAAAAAGTGGCTCATTACATCCTCACCTATTTACCTTCATTCTTCAATAAGATCTTAATTAATTATAGGAATTCAAACACCTAGAGAACATATATTAATTATCTCCAGTTACCAGCTCACAGTGATTTCAGCTTTTTGTTCATTAGAATAGTGATTGAGCTAAATGAAATATTCTTCAAGTACCAAGGCATGCATGTACAAAACAATTTGTCCAAACAAAACCATCACAGCATAATATTGGAAGCAAGCAACTACAAGGGTTCATGGAACTTATTACTCAAAAACTAACCAAACAATTGTCTAAAAGAAATAAAGTACACATCAAAAAAAAAAATATTTTACGAGTTTCAAGCCAAAGGAACAAAGCAATGAACAATGCGATAAGAACTACTCTAGAATTAGGGGGTTTCAAACCAACCAAAAAGCTTAAACTAAGGGTGGAGAAACCCTTACATATTATGTAGAGCCAAAATTCTTGTTTCTAACCAATCTGGTTAGAAATAACATGCTAAGCGCTATGAGCCCATGACATGGGCCAGATGAAAACCCACATGCTATTAACTACTATCATGTAGCACAAACCACTAGGATAGAACCAAGGGAGGTGTGCAGAAAGCTCTGATACCATTTAAGGAGCTTGGACTAACACAAAAGATTAAGAAAGTATGTAAAGAAACATTTACATATTATATACAAGCTACTATTCTTGTTTTTTATCTAATGTGAAATTATATTCTTAACCCTCATAGGCACAACTAGAAAGTGGCACGAAACCGCTGGTCAGAATCAAGGGTGACACACACCAAGCTCTGATGCTGTGCTAAGGACTCAGGCCTGCAGCCTACAAGTAGTTGATAAAAGGGCTGAAAATCCAGCCTTCTTAAGCTCTGATAGCGTGTTAAAGGAGAAAAACCTGCTACACGTAGTTGAAAGGTAGAAAATCCAGGTATAGCACTTAATGTGAGTGTTGTTTTTCTTTTAAGGCACATGTCATGCTTAAGGGTATGAGCACATTCTAATTGTCATAGCTTGGCTGATTGGCTCATATCAAAGATGAGTTAACTAGTTTTGTCAAAGATAGATTAAACTCATTAAAGTTATAGCTTCCCAATATATTATAAGATCATATACAAAGATGTACTAAGGTAAAAGGACCATTATAAGTCTTGCCATTCTAAACTATAAATAAGTGATTCATGACAAGCCTTAGCGTATGAAGACAACTCTTTTCCGCTTGATTTCGTTCACTAAAGTTTTTCTTTCCAACTTAAAGTTTTTTAAGCAATGAAGTTCAGTGGGTCGTTTTATCTCTAAGATGATCATGCCTGCAAAGAAAAAATGCATCGAGCTAAAGGTCAGCCATACTTTGGGAGGAGTACTCTTGTCATCCTACTTGCAAAATAAAGGCAAAGTGCTTCTAGGGTTGCATCAAATGCACCTGCAACCTACGCTCAAATACAGCCTAATATTACTAGACTCTGTTTGAGATTATGGGGAGTATGTATTAAAGGACTATCTGATTGCATGTAGTTGCATATGGACCATAATTGTAACCGCGTAAAAATTCAAATATGGTTTTTGGTTTGATAAATGTGAATCTGACTGCTAAAGTCGAAACTGCAAAAGAAGAGCTCAATTATAGCAGTTGGAACTACGCCGAATTTGGGCACTGCTCCAAGCGCTGCAGCTAGAGAGAGTGACTTCAAACAGAAGATAAGCTTTACCTCCTTAATCATCTCTTTAACAAAAGAAATCTTTTTATATTTGAGGTAACCTCACCATTCCATATACAAAGTGATGAAATATGTAAATACAAATCCTCAACTATATGCAGCCAAACAAATTTTTATAGTGTTTTCTACTACGTTCAACTACATAAGATGCATTTAGTTGAAACAATTGTATTTTCAACTGCATGCATTTCCAACTACATTGCATTTACAATTACAATCCAACCAAAAAACCCCTAACTGTGGTAGGAAAGTGCAATAGGGAAACATTCTGTTTTTTGTAGCAAAAAAATAGGCTAACATGCATAAAACCACCCTACAAATATCCACTTTTGCACTTTACCCTCATGTCTTTTAAAATGCTTTATTTTGCCCCTTGAAAGTGTAGCGTTTATTTTCACACCATCATTATTTTGTCACTGTTCCCTTAATTCATGGTATAATACAACTAATACATGGTATAATACAACTAGATAACTACCGATATACACATTTTACCATTAGAAATGACGGGGAAAAAAAAAGTTAATTAGTAAAAACCGGGGGATCTCTTTCATAGAATTACCTAATTTAAGGGGGGATAAAGATTGTTATACATTCTCACCGTTTCTAAGGGTATAATGGGTATCTTAGTAATTTAATGCATGGAATAGTGACAGAATAGTAATGATGCTTGATTAAGTGCTACAACTTTAAAATTTAAGGACGAAAACTAGAACTTTATAAAGGGGTTCTCTACATTTTGGCCTAAAAATGACCATCACGTAGATCGCACTAATTTGGTTAAAATATGATCTTCGCGATCTCACAAGTAAATAGAAAAACATATCTCTACATGCTTTTGTCCCAACTGCTTTTTGACCCAATAGCGTTAGAACTCCCTCAATATCAAGCTGGTCTAAAGGATCAATCGAAAGGGTAAATTAATAGGTGGAAAAGCCATAGGAAATTGTTCATATATATATATAAACACACACATACACACACACACACACATACACATATATATATAGTTGAGCTGTAATACTATCAGTAGCAAACGAGCTCCATTCCTACCGATTTTTTCCAATGTTGGCTCTTCCAAATCAATGATCAGCGTCGTTGAACATGATCTAGACCATTTAAACTAACAGGAACAATCAAGTGGACAGAAAAGATGAACGGCTGAAAATAAATATCCTTCAAAAAGTGATGATAGAAGTTTTATAATCAAGATCAAGAGTATAGATCTTGTTTTAAATAGTTTAAAGAATTTTCTAACCAAAACTCAATATGATTTAGATATCTTTACGCCGTTAAACAAAAAAATGCCTCATATCAACCATTAAAATTACAAATTTTGCAACCCTTTGATTATTAGGTCAATGATGTCGAAAAAATTTGAAATTTGATTTCTAGATATTTCTAGTATAGATCATGTTCAACGGTGCCGATCATCGATTTAGAGGCTCCATCATCGAAAACATATCGGTAGCAACAGAGCCCGTTTGTTACCGATAGTATTCTAGCTTATATATATATAAATATACATACATACATACATAGAGTAGTACTGGAATACTATTGGTAGTAAATGGATCAATTTACTACCAATTTGTTTTCGATGATAGAGCCTTCAAATCAACAATCGGTACTATTGGACATGATCTAGACCTTTTAAACTATCTAGAAATCAAACTTCATACTTTTTCGATATTGTTCCCTTGTCCATCAAGTGGACATAAAATGAAGGGCTGAAATTGAATATCCTTCAAAAAGTGACGATACAATTTTTGTATTCAAGATCTAATGTCTACATCTTTTTTTAAATAGTTTAGAATTTTCTAACAAAAATTCAGCTAATTTGGACTCTTCTATACCGTTAAATGACCAAACACACCCTATCTGCCATTAAAATTATAAATTTTGTGACCCTTTGATCGTTCGATTAGTGATGTCGAAAAGTTATGAAATTTGATTTCTAGATAGTTTAAAAGGTCTAGATCATGTTCAACAGTGCTGATCGTCGATTTGGAAATTCTATCATCGAAAATAAATCAGCAGTAAACTGAGCCGTTTACTAGCGATTGTATTCCAGTCTTACTATATATATATATATATATAGAGAGAGAGAGAGAGAGAGTTGAGCTAGAATACTATCGATAGCAAACGAGCACTTTTGCCACCCATTTGTTTTCGATGATGGAGCTTCCAAATCGACGATCGGCACCGTTGAACATGATCTAGAGCATTTAAAGTATCTAGAAACCAAATTTCATGCTTTTTCGACATCATTGGTCTAATGATCAAAGGGTTTCAAATTTTGTAATTTTAATGGTCGATATGAGACGTTTTCTTGTTTAACGGTGTAAAGATATCCAAATCAATTGAATTTTTGTTAGAAAATTCTTTAAACTATTTAAAACAAGATCTATACTCTTGATCTTGATTACAAAACTCCTATCATCACTTTTTAAAGGATATTTATTTTCAACCATTCATTTTTGTGTCCACTTGATGGACAAGAAAACAATATAAAAAAAACATGAAATTTGGTTTCTAGATACTTTAAATGCTCTAGATCATGTTCAACGGTACCGATCGTCGAGTTGGAAGCTCCATCATCGAAAACAAATGGGTGGCAAAAGTGCCTGTTTGCTATCGATAGTATTCTAGCTCATATATATAGTGTATATATATAGAGTAAGCCGTTTTCGCTATTGGGACTTTCGAATCGACAATCGGCTCCGTTAGTCTTGATCTAGCGTATTTGAAGTATTTAGAAAATATTTTTTGCGGATTTTCGATATCATTTACCTAGTGATCGAAAGGATTCAAAATCAACAATTTTTAATGATTGATGTATGCCGTTTGCAAGTTTAACGGTGTAGAAGTATTCAAATCAGATGAAATTTTGATAGAAAATTCTTTATACTATCTACACAAGATCAATATCTCTGATCGATAATTTTAGTGCTACATCATAACTTTTTGTGAGATTTTTATTTGTTGATTTTGAGTCCTTCCGATCACTAGGTAAATGATATCGAAAAACTGCAAAATTTATTTTCTAGATAGTTCAAATACGCTAGATCAAGTCTAACGGAGCCGATCGTCGATTCGGAAGTTATATCAAATCGAAAACGGCTTAGGAGCACGGAGGCCTCCGTGCTCCTAATAGCACACAAGACCTACTCTATATATATATATAGATATAAAATTGAGCTCCTATACTTTTAAAAGTACCAAGTCATTGGAGCTTGTAGGTTTTCGGCCCTTGGATTAAGAAATGTGCAGTTAGGATGATAGTGCTCCCCAAGGATTGAGAGAGTGGTTGGTTGAATAGTATGATCTAACGAGTGGAAATGGTCAAAGGGGTAGATCTAACGGCGGAAAACATACAAGCACCAAGTGCTTGGTGTTATTAAAAGCATCATAGCTAGACTCACTCTCTCTCTCTATATATATATAGTGTACGTATATATCATGTGCCAGACATGCAGTTGAAACAACTATTTAATTAGTAAATTCACTCGAAGGGAAAGACTAATTAAATTATCTGATGAGGTTTAGATCCAAAAGCTAATTGCAAAAATTAAAAGTTCGAAGAATTATGTGCAAAATTGCCAAATTTTGGAAAGTGAAATATATATAATAAACAAGATCATGTGCAAGACATGCGGCTGAAACAACTATTTAATTAGTAACTTCGCTTGAAGGGAAAGACTAATTAAATTATTTGATGATGTTTAGATCGAAAAGCTAATTGCAAAAATTAAAAGTTCAAAGAATTATGTGCAAAATTGCCAAATTTTGGGAAGTGAAATAAAATAAATGACATATATGATATAATCCCCTATGTCAAATAAACCATGAAAATAAAGAGATGAAATCAAGATAGATTGCCATACTTCACAATTAGAAAGTAAGATCCCACTAGCCAAATATTAGATGGGACATTTGTAAATGGCTTGGAGAGTGAAAGATTTTCAAAAAAAGTTAGAGGCATTTTTATCCTATCAGAAAATTATCACTAACTTGCAAACATGATTGGCCACGTTTGCAGGAAGTTGGAGAATGTCGACTTCTTCTCAACTCCATTTAGAGCTTATTCTGATGCACTTAGAAAGTACTTTGTGATGCTGCCAAAGAGGTCACAACTTGACTTTTAGATAGAAAGTGCTTAAGCTATGTTATAAGCAACACCAAACAAACGCTACATATACAGGCACTACAGCCAAAACGTGGGGTTTAGAGTACTTCAAGTTAAAATGTACAGAGACCTTCTCAACAATAGGACAGAAATGGCCCCTTCCACTTAACTTTTTCTTATTGATAATAAGCTAATAATTGTTTCAAATTTATAGACACAATTAGCTGTTAGCCTCAAATATTGCACTTTCATTTGCTAAAAGATTTATTGAAACCTTTAAATTCAATGAAACTATCCATGAAATTTAATCCCTAGTTTATGTGACTAAAGTCGCTCAACTCCAAAACATCAAAAGTACGAGGAGTACATATATATGTACACATATATATATGTATATGTATACGTATAAGTGTACATATATATATGTATAGAGAGAGAGAGAGAGAAAGTCCAGCTACTATACTTTTATGAGTACGATTGCCTTCGTATTCTTAAGTCGTTCACGACGATAGAGCTTCCGAATCGGTTATCAATACTGTTAAATATGATTTAGACCATTTAAACATTCTAGAAACTGAATTTCAGAATTTTTTGATATCATATACCTTACGATCAAAGGGTCTCAAAATTGACCTTTTTAATGTCCGATATAGGGCTTTTTCTAGTTAACGGTGTAGAAGAATCAGAATCAGTTGAATTTTTAATGAAAAATTATATTCACTATATAGATCAAGATCAATAACTCCGATGTTGAATTTTAGAACCTTATCCCTCATTTATAGGAGATCATTCGATTTTAACCATTCATTTTGTAATAAATTCAAAAATTACGAAATTCAATTTCTAAATACTTCAAATGATCTAGATCATATTTAACGGTGTGGATTTTTTATTCGGAAGCTTCACCATCAAAAATGACTTAGGAGTACAAAGCTCTCCGACCATACTCATAAAAATATAGTAACCCTATTTTATACATGCATGCATACATACATATATATAGAGAGAGTTGAGCTGGAATACTATCAGTAGTAAACGGGCTCCGTTGCTACCGTTTTTTTTCTATGATGGAGTACCCAAATTGACGATCGGCATTGTTGAAGATGATCTAAACCATTTAAACTATCTAAAAATCAAACTTCATATTTTTTCAATATTGTTCTTTTGTCCATCAAGTGGACACAAAATGAATGGTTGAAAATGACTGTCCTTCAAAAAGTGATAATAGGAGTCTTGTAATCAAGATCAAGAGTATAGATCTTGTTTCAAATAGTTTAAAGAATTTTCTAACCAAAATTCAATTGATTTAGATATATTTACACCGTTAAACGAGAAAACGCTTCATACCGATCATTAAAATTATAAATTTTGCAACCCTTTGATAATTAGGTCACTGATGTCAAAAAAATTAAATTTTGGTTTCTAGATACTTCAAGTGGTATACATTATGTTCAACGGTGCCGATCGTCAATTTGGAGGCTCTATTATCAAAAACAAATTCGTAACAAACTAACAACAGAGTCATTTTGCTACCAATAGTATTCTAACCCAACTCTCTCTCTCTCTCTCTATCTCTCTCTCTCTCTCTCTCTCTCTCTCTCTCTCTCTCTCTCTCTATATATATATATATATATAATTGGTGACTTTTGAGTACAATCATGAAGCCGCATCATCCCCCTCTATAAAAAACATAATTAAAAGAAAACTTTAAAAACTAGAAATTTTAATTAGTCCAACTTTAAATCTATAAGATGGTTGTGTATTTACATAAGATCAATTAATTTGGATGACTAGATAAGAATTTAAACAAGATTAACTTTATTTGGTCCAATATTTTAGTGTTCGATTCAAACTAGATAGAAAAGATAACTAATTTGGATCAAAGATATTAGAGTGGGAAGGATATCACCAATCTTATGTTATAAGTTAAAATAAATTAAATAAGATATAAAGTTAAATAAAAATGAGACAGAAATATATTTTAGATAAGATTACTGATTTGGATACAATGATAATACTAGATTTTGAATATAAATTAGGTATATTATCTTATAATACAAGGTCTTAGCACTACATTAATATTTTATAGAATGTCTTAGTACTACAATAGCAATTTAAATGAGCTAATTTAGCTCAATAATATATAGAAGTTGTTTCAAAATATCTTTCTAACATAATAACTAGAAAAATGCTAGCTCTACAACCAAAAAGGATGGGAATCTAACAACCCACCATCCTAGAGTTTATCCTACCCCTTCAAGATTTTGTATTTAAAAAAAACAAGGGGAAAAAAAGATAAGATAAGACTAGTGTAGAAAAGTTAGGCCACCCACCTTTAGATGGTAAAGTTGAAGGATTACAATCCAGAATGTATTGTAGAGATACATCACAAGTAATTATTAGGCTTAATTATAAAAATCTCCCTGCATATTTAAGCTCCTTCAAGTACACCTTCAAATATCAAAACCCAAGAGGAATCATGAAAAAACATTCACGCGCGAGAATTTAAGTGCTTTTACTAATGTCAAAATCATCACCATTAATACCTCCATCAAAAGTTAATGGAATCCCCAAACTATTGGACCTATTTGACACAAGACTAAAATGCAAAGTTGATATTATTTAAATTTTTAATGCAGGAAATATGTGATACACAGTAAAATGCGGTTGGGGTGGGGGTGGGCTTTTACAATTAAGCCTAATTATTGTATTGTTATGCACGCATCCAAGAATCGCAAGGGTATCAATCTAGAAATAAACCAAGATGAGGAAAACCATTTTAGAATGGACTATAGTTGAGGGGTACTCATAAATTTTTACCAGTTCTTAACGAGTGAATCATCACAATACAAACAAGAAACAAACCCTAATAAGGAATTAGTAAAGGAATCACGAAATTAATCACTTCAAGAATTAGGGTTTGGTCAGAGGTAAGGACCTGCTCCGTGGAGCTGGTGTAGGCGACGACGTACTCCTTGGAGCTCTCGATATAGGTGTCGAAGCCAAAGCCGGGGACGTGGAAGGAATCCATGATGACGATGGCGTCGCCGACGACCCTGCCCTGCACGATCCCCGCCGTCTCGTCCAACCCGCCGGACAGCGCGTCCAGCGTCATCTTCATCAGCGCCAGCACCGAGATCCGCGCGCGCCGGAAGCAGCCGGGCTTCGGCTCCTTCTCCGGCGCCTCATGCGCCGGGTCGTTCCCGTACACCGCGTCCCACACATCCACTTCGCCTTCCTCCGCCGCCGAAGCCGAGGGTGGAGGTGGAGGAGGCCCGCCGCCGCTCCGCCGCCGGCGCCGGCGGCTTCCCCCGGCAGCGGAGGCCGCCCCGACGCCACTATTGAGCTCGATCGCCGGGGACGAGGACGATGAGGGGTCCATCGCGTTCGCGCGCTTCTTTCCCTTTCGTTGGTTTTGAGATGGTAAAAATGCACGGTACCGCCCTCAACTTTAGCGTCTGTGAATTAGGCCACTAAATGCGCCCCCTCAATTATAGGCTTATTTTGAAGAGGCTCCAACTATATTTTTTTTGGGATAATTACATATGGCTTCATGCAAAGATATCAAATAGTAAATATATCCCTATAAAATTTAAGTTATCAAATTTATTCCTCCAAAAATCTTCATGTTTGTAAATATATCTTTTTGTTATCAAAATTTAGATAACCATGAGTTAAAAAAAACTAACGACGGTTAGCTTAGGAGTAAAATGAGGACTTTTTTACCATATAACCCTCCAAAATTTAAGAATTTGGAAAATAACCCTGTGAAAAAATAATTTGGGAAACTAACCCTCCTCTCGCCACGTCGGAGCCACGTCAGGCGTTTCTTTGAATACGGTGAACGCTTCACCGTCTTCATAGAAGACGGTGAACGATTCACCGTCTTCGTAATATACGAGAAGAAAACGGTGAACCGTTCACCGCTTTACAAATGCGGTGAACGACTCACCGCCTTTAGTGCAAATATGCTTGCGCACCGAAGGCGGTGAATCGTTCACCGCCTTTAGTGCAAATGTCAGAAAGGCGGTGAATGACCCCAAATTATTTCTAAGTGCTGGCCCCAAATTATTTCTAGTGGAAAGCGGTGAATCATTCACCGTCTTCATGAAAGCGGTGGATCGGTCACCGTCTTCATGAAAGCGGTGGATCGTTCACCGTCTTCATGAAAGCGGTGGATCGTTCACCGTCTTCATGAAAGCGGTGAATGATTCACCGCTTCCACTAGGGTTTAGGCCCAGGACTTACGCGTGCCCTCTGTTCTCTCTCTCTTTCTCTCTCGCGCTCTCACTCTCTCTCGCACATACACAGACTTGCCGCTCTCTCACTCTCTCCCTCGCAGCTTCCCCGTCGCCGCCGGCACCGCCGCTCGCCCGTGCTGCCGGCGCCACCGCTCGCCCGTGCCGCCGCCGGAGCTGCCCACCCGTTCCTCCGCCGCCGATGCCTCTTCTCCCGCGGCCGCTGCAGCAGCCACCACCTGTGGTCTCCCACATTGTGCTGCTGCTCCCCTGTGGCCGACGCCGCTGGTAGCCGCCTCGCCGTCCGAGATCGACGGCTTTTCCGCCACCGCCTAGCCGTCCGAGATCGTCGTTGTGGTAACGTAATTTTATCAGTTTAGTTGTAACGTAATTTTAGAAAATTGTTAGTGTTAAAAATAAAGTGCAAGTGGAAAAAGTAAGAAAATTATGAAAATAATTTTAGAAAAATAATTAATATTAGTGTGTTAAAATAGATTAATAATAGTGGTAACATAATTTTATTGTAAAAAAGTGTGTAAATTAAGAAAATAACAGAATATATTACGAATGTGTTCTTTTGTGTAGTTAAAATGGCTAGTCGTCGGATGCCTCTAAGTGTTTATTGGGATGGACAGTTAGTTACGGATGGAAATGTCCCGCAATATGTCGGCGGACGAAAGAAATTGATCGCGATTCGTTCAGATACGACATATTCTAAATTTGAGACGAAAATGTATCGTCTGGCAAATTGTAGTAGAGTAGAATGTCGTCTCAAATTCACAATTCGATGCCCTACAACGGGAGTGGATGAATATATAACTCACGAAATAGTAGATGATGATTCATTTGAGGGATTAATTGGATGTGCTGAACATTATGGATGTGTGTCGGTATATATCGAGAAAGATTTATATCCGTCAGAGACACAATATTACACAAGTCTGCTTCATAATAATTTCGATGTGGGCTTTTGGGATAATCCAATTGGTGACCGCGAAGTTGGTAACGAACCAGGCGTCGAGATGACAAGGTAAGTGAAATCTCTACATTTGGGTGCGGGTTTTGTTCTTTGCTTATTAGATATTTTCAGATAGTAAATTATAAATATTGCAGACAAAGTAATTCTCCACGTGCGCAACCCTCGTCATCACGTGCGCACCCCTCGTCATCACGTGCGCACCCCTCATCATCACGTGCGCGACCCTCGGCCTCACATGCGCAACCCTCGACCTCACGTGCGCACCCCTCATCATCACGTGCGCGACCCTCGGCCTCACATGCGCAACCCTCGACCTCACGTGCGCAATCGTTCGGTTTGCTTTATATCTGATCGATTTAGTGGCTTAAAGGAAATAGTAGCCGAGACATATCCTCCTCGACAGGGGCATGCACACCGATGGTGTCTTCGACATATGAAAGCAAATATGAATAAGCGTATTAAAAATGATTCTTTGCTAGACAAGTTCTGGGCTATTGGATGAGGATTGGGCGATCTTTCATGCTGCACATATCGAGAGATGGGGAGAGAGATTGCAGCACATTTTCGACCAGCTGCCGATCACCGGTGATGATCCGATACATGCGACCTCTATTTACATGCAGTGGTATTGGCAGATAACGAGGAGATGGATTTCTCGTGGGGTACAGCGTCCTTCGTTGACTTACCAGCCTCGTGGGCAGACCGAGAGGGCTTTGGTACAATCACTCATATATTAATTATTATTTAAATCTTACATTTAATATAGATAGAAAAAAATGAGTTATTATCTATAATGCAGGTGGACGCACTACGGCATACTCACTGCAGTATCAGACAGCTAGTTGATGATCCGCCTGCTATCCATACGATGCTACAGTCTCTGACGAGCATCTGTGCGCATATTGAGTCAGTACTGGAGCATGTTCCTGCTATACCTGTCGTCAGGGATATAGGGGATGGAGGCTATGCTCACGCCTCGACATCGGGTCATCACATGCGACGATCGCCGTCTCCTACGAATCACATTCGACATCGAGCGAGCGTGTGTCACGGTCTCCATCTCCCGCTGCTGTTGGAGTTATGCCCGCCGCCCCTGTGTCACGGTCTCCATCTCCCGCTGTTGTTGGAGTTATGCCCGCCGCCCCTTCGATATCTTCTTTGTCGTTGCACTTGCTTCCGCCACCAGTCTCGCGAGAGTATTTTAGATCCGTCTATCATCGTCGTCATGCCCCGTCATCATCACAGCACCCCCCAGGATCTACACCGGCCATTGTCGAGGGTGATCGACCAGAGCCAGAGGAGACTCAGGCGATTCCGGAGCATCCTGAGGGCATCATTATCGCAAATCTCGATCAGATAGCCGGTATCGAGCCAATTGATGACGCACCTCCTGCTGAGCCGGATGGTGATCGTGGGCCTAGACGTGGACGTGGGCGTGCACGCGGACGTGGCCGAGGATGTCGAGGGAGAGGCAGATCGAGAGATTGACATTGATATTATTTTGATCGAATATTGTATCATATTGGTTTTATCTTATTGTTCTGGATGTGTTTTTGATTTTCTTCTTGAAATTTTTGTTCTTATGAAATTGTTTGCTCCAAACTTGTACAAATTGGTCTTAAAACCTTGCTGAAAATAGGTGTTGGTGTAGTTTGTACTGAAGACGGTGAACCATTCACCGTCTTCATCAAAATTCATGAAGACGGCGAATGGTTCACCGTCTTCATGAAGACGGCGAATGGTCCGCCGCCTTGTTTGTGTCACAACTTCCACTTAGGAGGGCCAGCACTTAGGAAAAAATTGGGCTCTCTAACATTTGCACTAAAGGCGGTGAACGATTCACCGCCTTCGGTGCGCAGGCATATTTGCACTAAAGGCGGTGAGTCGTTCACCGCATTTGTAAAGCGGTGAACGGTTCACCGTTTTCTGCTCGTATATTACGAAGACGGTGAATCATTCACCGTCTTCTATGAAGACGGTGATCTATGAAGACGGTGAAGCGTTCACCGTCTTCAAAAGAAACATTTGACGTGGCTCCGACGTGGCGAGAGGAGGGTTAGTTTCCCAAATTATTTTTTCACAGGGTTATTTTCCAAATTCTTAAATTTTGGAGGGTTATATGGTAAAAAAGTCCGTAAAATGACATTTTTACTCCTTATATATATAACTTGTATTCCAATGTTAAGCCGTGTCATCTTTATCACACTCCCCTCTTTATCCATGATGACGGTGAGACCTGCAGTGGCGGCGACGTCAAAGGCGAGGCCCTTGGTCACTGCAAAAATAAGATATGCAGCACTTGCCATGGCAAAAGCGAGGAGAGAGAGAAAAAAGATAGTTTTTTACAAGGATAAATTTGTAATGGCAAAATAGTTATTTTACGCACCCATTGTTAAAAAACCTAAAGGTGAATCAAATAGCATGGACATATATGAATGAGCCAGAACTTTTTGAGGGATATATTTGCAAATCAGATAATTTTTAAAGGGATAAATCTGATCATTTAAGTTTGTACGGGTATATCCGTTATATATAAACCTATGTCTTTTTTAAGTTGCTTCATATGTTTTTTTAATGGATGCTAAAAGCATAGGAATAAAATAGATTCAAATGTTACCGACTATCCCCGGCGTGAGTGACAAAAAGCTTGATAGTTAGTACCTAAGGTTCCAAATTCAAAGTCTAGTTACTTTATATTTTCAAATAAGTTTATTTCTTGAAGGAAAAAAAAAAGAACAAAACAGTAGTATGCTATTATTCTCTCAAAAAAGAAAAATATACAATCAAAAGTTTATTTCAAATAAATTTAAAAGATTTTAATTAAGAGAAATAATATTCATGCACTCAAAAATAGCACATAAATCATATACCGATCCACCCAAATACTTACAATTTTTTTTAAAAAATTTAATATTAAAACCATACTTGATAAGACTAGATAAAAATATTGACCTCTAGATTGATAAAATGTAAAATTTGCTTTCACTTTTTCGGGTATATTGACAGCTTTTGCTCTTTCTTAAAATGTAGTGTACTAGTAAACTAAACTTTGAAACTTAGAAGATATAGAAGTGACATAAAATCTAGGAGGAAACCTAGTGTGGAGCATAGTACAATATAGACAACTATATGAACTTGAACTAGAGAACAAGTAAATTTATGAATGATCTTAGTGGATAACCGTTAGGGATGTCAATGGGTCGGGTTTGGGTCGGGTTTTCAAAAACCTGAACCCGAACCCGACCCCCAAATTGGAACCCGAACCCGGACCCGAACCTGATGGGTTTTAAAAATTCATACCCATACCCGACCCGACCAAATACCCGAAACCCGAACCCGAAACCCAAACCCGAAGTACCTTGCGCCAAATCTTGATGCGACCGTCGGAGGAGGTGGCGGAGAAGAGATCGGCAGGCGGCAGCGGCGAGATCAACGGTGCCGCCGCCGGAGAAGAGGCGGGAGAGGAGGTCGAACTCGGCGGCGGCGGCGAGGGGGAGGTGTGACGGCGGCGGAGGAGGCGGAGAGGCGGCGGCGGCGGGGAAGGGGAGGAGGGTTAGCAGATCGCCCGGGAGAGGAGGGGGAGGAGGTCGTGGCCTCGGGGGCGACTGCGAGGTGGGCGGCGATTTGCGAGGTGGGCGGCGACTGAGAAGAAGCGGAAGGGGCGGCCACTGAGAGGAAGTGGATAGGGACTTAGACTCAGGTCTTTGGTTAGGGACTTAGGGTTTGCAATTGTAGAAGATTAAGAGTACCATTGGATGAAGATCCAATGGATAGAAATTATTATGTATTTTATATATTATATAAATAAATAAATTATATATATATATATATAATTTATTCAGGTTCGGGTTCGGGTTCGGGTCTGGTACATACAAAATCCATACCCGTACCCATACCCGTCGGGTTTTTATTTTCTATACCCATACCCGAACCCATATCCATTTAGTTCGGGTAAACCCGCCCTGTTCGGGTTCGGGTTCGGGTAATATTTCGGTACCCATACCCATTGACATCCCTAATAACCGTAGAGATCATTGGAACTTAGGGTGTAAATTAAGATAAAAATCGCAACTTTCTAGACGAGCCACTAGAGGAGAAGCCTGATTATCCTCGACTCCCTATACCGCAACCTTGGGAGAAGCCCGATTACCCTCGTCTCCCTATATCGTACTTAAGAAAGTCTAATTATTTTCGAACCCAAGTGCCTACCAAATAAAGAGAAACCTAATTACCCTCGACTCTCCGTGAGGTGTTTAATATGGAAATGAAACTAAATAGTAAGTTGGTTAGAGCTAAAAAATGATTTGGGATAATCATATTGGCTAATGGCATATTGTATCATTATTGGCGATTTTGATATTTTACTAGAGGTATGTATAGTGGTTGTATTTTCTCTTTATATTTCTATTGTAGTAATAGTAGTTTTGATTACTACTATTGTGCTATTTATACCTCCATTGGACTGAATGAGTATAGAGTGCCATTTTCGACAGTTGTACCAATTGGAAACTTATTTCAAGTTCTCACTCCACTATTATTGTTGCTTTTTCAGAGCCATGCTTCACCAATTAGGCGCGTAATCACGACGAGAATGTCACGAGTTAGATAGACCGTTGCTAGTCGGTCTAGCAAGTGTCACATTCTATACTATTTTGTATAAACAATAATTATGTAATTTTTTAGAAGAATGTACTGTAAACATTAAAAGAGTTGGACTGTAATAGTTTTGTTTAGAAGTTAATCTATTCTGATATTTTATTGTAGTCATATCTTCTATGTGCTGTACAGATTGGTATATATTTTTGCTTTATGCGGTTTGAAAAAATCTTACCCTTTCGGCGGGTATGTTGTGAAGGGACCGGCCGTGGGGTTACCGAGCACACCTCAAACCCATACAGCACACGAGCGCAGCGGAAACAGGATCTTTCGTAGACGTAAGAGACAAGAACGATCGTAGAAAAATAAGCACAAGCATAACAAAGTAATAAAGAAAATAAGAGAACACAAGAATACAAGATTTACGTGGTTCGGCCAACCATGAGTCGACCTACGTCCACGGGCAAGACCACCTCAATGCGCTCTTCGATTAATCCATGGCACAAAAAATATAAGGAGTAGATTGGATTACAAGAAACTCTCTCTCAGGAGCTCTCCACATTTTCCTCTCAACTAGGGTATTTTTTAATGAAGCTCATACGAGAAACCTCCAACAATAATGTCACGCCCCACCGGGCCTTAAACACCAACTAGGTGGAAAGGATAACCGCACGGGCGCATGCACCAGACCCGCCGAACGGATAGAGTCCTTTCTATCCGCCCAAGGCGTCACAACACAAGCTTATCCACAATGTTCCAACTAGGAACGGAGTACAAGAGTTGCACAAGGAAAGCATCAACATAAAGAAGTTCTACTTCTATTACATCACATGGCACAATATACATGTCCCAAATTTTTCTTTTCCATTCCATACATTATGTTTCAAAACTATGGAATATACAACATTCATACAAGAATGTAAATCCCCTATACTATCATATTCCAAAAATAGAGGTACAACTCTACATACAACCAAAATAGAAGGGCCGCTATCTAGAGAGCCAAACCCTTGCCTCGCTCCGCCGCCTCACTCGCGGAAGGACCTGGAAAATGTGGGGTGAGAACTATAAACATAGTTCCCAGTGGGTAAGGCCACCCAAGAGAGGAGCTCGACCCACCAGGTCCAAAGAAACACCATATGCATAAGTTAGATCACATATAACTATGCAACAATTACTTACATGCTTATAAATAAACATAAAGGATGCAACCAAATGAAATATAATTTATCATTCTCTCCTGGGTTCATACTATGTCTCACAATGACTAAGTTCATTTACTTGTCATTTACTTATGGTTTCGGAATCGCCGTCTCACCATAATTATTCCAACATTCGAGGAGTGAACTCGTCACCTCCTAGTTCGAGTAGTGAACTCGTCACCTCCTAGTTCGAGTAGCGAACTCGTCGCATACTCGGGATAGCAAAATCGTCGCATACCCCGTCTCAACACGGCCACCGCATGGCATGGGTAGCGAACTCGTCGCATACCCGGGATAGCAACCTCGTCGCACATCCCCTCTCGACACCGCCAACTCAAGGCGAGGTAGCGAAATCGTCGCCTACCCGGGATTGCAAACTCGTCGCACATCCCGTGTCGGTACGGCCAACTCATGGCATGGTAGCGAAATCGTCGCCTACCCGGGATAGCAAAATCGTCGCACATCCCGTCTCAATACGGCCAACTCATGGCATGGTAGCGAAATCGTCGCCTACCCGGGATAGCAAAATCGTCGCACATCCCGTCTCAATACGGCCAACTCATGGCATGGTAGCGAAATCGTCGCCTACCCGGGATAGCAAAATCGTCGCACATCCCGTCTCAATACGGCCAACTCATGGCATGGTAGCGAAATCGTCGCCTACCCGGGATAGCAAAAATCGTCGCACATCCCGTCGTTCACGTTTTTCACTTGCCAACCTAAGTCTCATGACCTTAGGTTCAAGTCACTAAGTCTCGCCTATGTTCAATAACACTAGGCTTACTTTCTCATTGCCAACCTAGGTTCCATGACTCTAGGTTCCAATCACATGTCCAACCTATGTTCAATGACACTAGGTTTCAATCTCACATGTTCCAACCTATGTTCAATAACACTAGGTTTCAATCTCACATGTTCCAACCTATGTTCAATAACACTAGGTTTCAATCTCACATGTTCCAACCTATGTTCCATAACACTAGGTTTAACCATACATGCAACCATGCAACAAGTATTAATAATTGAATTATACTTGATATGTACATCATGCAATAGGATCTCATTGTTCAACCTATCATGATTTTACCTTTACCAACATGCAATTCTAGGGTTCACAACACATACCATTTTATCTTTAAATGGATATTTACCCTAGATATGGAAGTGACCTAATCACTTCGGTAAACACAAACCCACCTCAAGAGCTTCCAAATTTCTTGTATTCTTCAAGCTCCTAAGTGTCCAAGCTTTGAGTTCTCGCTTCAACCCAAGCTTCTACAAGAAAACGGTTCGTTACTCATTACGAACCCAAAATTCAACTCAACATGTGAAATCAAGTGTTCCAACATGATTTCCTAGGCCTCAATTGCAATTCCCGAAGGTCCAAATATTTTTAGAACCTCTCATTGCAAAAGCCCCAAACCTACTTAGGTTTCACATGCATGCATGTGAAACCACAAAATCTCTTGGCCAATCTCCACGTTTTGTGGTTTAGATTGCCTAGGGTCTCCAAAAATCTCATGCTAAAGGATTGAATCCAAGGTTTAAACCCTAAATCACAAGAACTCACCTCAAAGCCTTAGCTCCCAAGCTTCTTCTTGCACCAAGAAGCTCCAAATCCACCTTAGAAGCTTTTCCCAAGGTCAAATCCTTCACTTCTCCAAGCCTTGGAGAGATCTCTAGAGAGAAAGTGAGGGAGAGGGAGAGGGAGTGTGAGGAAGATGAAGATGGATTGAGGGGAGAGGCCTCAACCCTCAATATATAGCCCCTCCATCGTAAAATTACCAAAATACCCCTCACTGGGCATTCTGCACCAGCCGGGTCCGGACCTTGCGAATGGGGTCCGGACCCCACACTGTTGACTGGTCAGTGCGCAGGCCGGGTCCGGACCTTGGTGTCCGGGTCCGGAACCCGTACGCACCCCAACTTGGAGACCCGCTCGGGTCCGAACCTCAAGTCCCGGGTCCGGAACCCGTACATTCCCCATCTCGGACATCGGCTCGGGTCCGGACCGTAGCTGCCCGGGTCCGGACCGCAGCTGCCCGCGGACTTCATTGTCCGGACCCCAGCTTCCAGGGTCCGGACCCCGTGAGCAGTTTTGCTCCGGTTGGTCCTTTTCTTCGAAATCTTCGATTTCTGGGTTTCCACTCGCACCCAAAATGTTCCGAAACCCTCGGAACCCAATTCCACACTAGCCATTACCGGCTCTTTCCGAACTTCCCCAATTTTAGTAAAGTTCGAAGCAACGCACCGAAATTCAAAGTGCTACATTCCTCCCCCCTTAAAGAGAGTTTCGGCCGCGAAACTAAATCATACCTCAGCTGGACTCAGCAAAGAGGTAAGGAAACCGCTCCTTCATCGAGCTTTCCAATTCCCACGTAGCTTCGCGCTCACCGTGATTCGTCCATTGTACCTTTACATAAGGAATTTCACGTTTTCTCAAACTTTTCACCTCGCGATCCATGATACACAAGGGAAATTCCTCATAAGTCATATCCTCATGAAGTTCCATAGGCACATACTCGAGGACGTGCGCCGGATCATACACGTACTTGCGGAGGGTCGATACATGGAATACATTGTGTATCCCCGCAAGTTTTGGTGGCAAAGCTAGCCGGTACGCCACGGATCCCACACGCTCCAAGACCTCATAAGGTCCAACGTAACGGGGACTCAACTTACCCCGAACACCAAATCGCTTCACCCCTCTCATGGGTGATACTTTCAAGAAGACGCGGTCTCCTACCGCGAATTCCAAATCTCGTCGACGTCGATCCGCATAACTCTTTTGTCGAGATTGCGCCGTCGATAAGCGTTCGCGTGCCAAGTGGACCTTTTCCTCCGCTTCACGCAACACATCCGGTCCTAAGACCCTTTTCTCGCCGACCTCGCTCCAATGAATAGGAGAGCGGCATTTTCTTCCATACAAGGCCTCAAACGGTGCCATTCCGATGCTAGATTGATAGCTATTATTATAAGCGAACTCAGCCATCGGCAAATGTGTAGGCCATGCATCCTTGAAGTCCAACACACACGCTCGCAGCATATCCTCCAAAATCTGAATTGTCCTTTTCGATTGACCGTCAGTTTGAGGATGAAATGCTGAACTAAAATCGAGCCGTGTACCCAAAGCTTCTTGCAAGCTTTTCCAAAAATGTGATGTGAAACGGGGATCTCGATCTGAAACTATCGAGGTCGGGACCCCGTGCAACCGCACGATCTCGTCCAGGTAGACTTGCGCTAACTTGTCCCCCGACCAAGTGGTGTGGATTGGCAAAAAGTGTGCCGACTTTGACAAACGATCCACCACCACCCAAATCGCGTCGTGGCCACCTAATGATCGAGGTAAGCCCACAACAAAATCCATCGCGATATTTTCCCACTTCCAAACCGGAATGGGCAATCCTTGCAGTTTTCCCGCCGGAAAGCGACGCTCGGCCTTCACTTGTTGGCACACTAAGCATTGTGCCACAAAGCGTCCCACATCAAGTTTCATCCCCGGCCACCAGTAATGTAGTTTGAGGTCCTTGTACATTTTGGTGCCGCCCGGGTGAATCGTATAGAGAGAAGCGTGAGCTTCTTTCAAGATCTCCCCACGAATGTCCTCGACTTTTGGCACGCACAATCGATTTCGAAATCGAATTGCGCCCTTCGAGTCTACATGAAAATCACCGGCGCGCCCGCTCTCGATAGCACTCTGCACCTTTTGGAGTTCCGGATCACCGGATTGCTTTTCTTTTATTTGCTCCAACAAGGTCGGCCAAATCTCGAGATTCATAAGTCTAGCGGGGACGCCCGGGGCCACGATCTCCAAATCAAATCGGCCCATTTCCTTGATTAACGGCATTTGTCCCGTCATCTCAATTGCGAAGTTTTCCACGGATTTTCTACTGAGCGCATCGGCCACCACATTGGCTCTACCAGGGTGGTACAAGATGGTCAAGTCGTAATCTTTTATCAACTCCAACCATCTCCGTTGCCTCAAGTTCAACTCCTTCTGAGTGAATAAATACTTTAAACTTTTGTGATCCGTGTAAACCTCACAATACTCCCCATACAAGTAGTGTCTCCACAACTTAAGTGCGAAGACCACCGCCGCAAGCTCTAAGTCGTGAGTGGGGTAATTCTGCTCATAGCTCTTCAGCTGTCGAGAGGCATATGCTATTACTTGTCCTCTTTGCATAAGCACACACCCAAGACCACGACGTGATGCGTCATTATACACCACAAAGCCCTCCCCCGCAATCGGCAAGGCAAGAACCGGAGCCGAAGTCAACCTTTCCTTTAGCTCCTTAAAGCTTTGGTCGCATTCCTCGCTCCAAACATATTTGGCTCCCTTGCGGGTAAGACGCGTTAGTGGACCGGAGATTTTTGAAAATCCCTCCACGAACCGCCGATAATACCCCGCAAGACCCAAAAAGCTTCGTATCTCCGTGACATTGGTCGGGCGAGGCCAATCCTTGACTGCCTCTACTTTCATAGGGTCCACAGATACTCCTCCTGCGGAAATTACGTGACCCAAGAAAGCGACCTCACGGATCCAAAATTCGCATTTTTTTAATTTGGCGAATAACTTGTTCTCTCGAAGAACTTGAAGCACAATCCTTAGGTGCTCTTTATGTTCCTCTTCACTCCGAGAGTAGACAAGAATATCATCTATGAACACAACCACAAATTGATCCAATAGTGGTTTGAACACACGGTTCATTAAATCCATGAACGCTGCCGGGGCATTAGTAAGCCCAAAAGGCATAACCGTGAATTCATAGTGTCCATACCGCGTTCTAAATGCGGTCTTATGCACATCCTCCGGTTTGATCTTCAGTTGGTGATAACCGGATTGCAAATCAATCTTTGAATACACCCGAGACCCTTGCAACTGATCGAATAAGTCATCAATTCGGGGTAACGGGTACTTATTCTTGACGGTCACCTTGTTCAACTCGCGGTAATCTACACATAACCTCAGCGAACCGTCCTTTTTCCGCACAAATAGAACAGGGGCTCCCCAAGGTGACACACTTGGCTTTACGAAACCCTTGTCCATTAAATCTTGCAATTGTGCCTTCAATTCCTTCAGTTCCGCGGGTGCCATCCTGTACGGGGCCTTAGAGATCGGCGCCGTACCCGGGAGCAAATCGATCACAAATTCTATTTCCCGGTCCGGTGGCATTCCGGGCAACTCCGTCGGAAATACATCCGGAAACTCTTGGACTATAGGAATGTCCTCCAGTCCCAACACTTCCTTCCGGTCATCCACTACCGTCGCCAAGTAGGCAATGCATCCTCTAGCAATAAGCTTCCTTGCTTGCGACGTGGACACTATCGACGCAAAGAGCGAACTCTTACACCCACGGTACACAAACTCCTTGTGTCCGGGTTCTCTAAACCTCACTATCCGGCTCTTACAATCGATAGTAGCATGATACCTCGAGAGCCAATCCATTCCTAGGATCAAATCATATTCATTCATTCGATTTAATACCAGCAAGTCAGCTGGCATGATCCAGTTTTCAACCCTCACGGGGCAATCTACACACGCATGATGTACGCAAAAAGTGTGTTCAGGTACTTGCACAGTTCTTGCATGTGTGGCATCTACAATTTCTATTCCATGTGCAGTAGCAAATGATCGAGCAATGAATGAATGCGATAAACCAGTATCAAACAAAGCTCTACATCGAATGCTTTTAATTAACACAATACCTGCCACGACGTCATCCTGGGCAGAAGGCTCCTCCACTTGAGAGGCGAATACCCGACCACTTGGTGCTCGCCGCTGGCCCTCCACGGGTCTCGGCGGCTGGGTACGGCCTGCCGACCTCGCCGCGGGTGGGATGCCCGCAAGCTGTCTCGGTGCAAATGCCGATGCCGACGACGGTGCTCGGCCATCATCCATCGGGCAGTTGTACCTCATATGCCCTTGTTGTCCGCATTTGTAACACCGGCCCTCACGATAGTCACACTGCTGTGGGTGGCGGGGGCCGCTACAAATCGGGCATTGGGTCGCGGATCGATTCCGTCGGGACCCTCGGGACTGATTCTGCGACTGCGAGTGCTTCGGGGGCCGCTTAGAGCTAGACTGCCCACCCGAGCCACTCGCCGGTCGCTTCTTCCCCTTCTCTTTCTCCTTCTCTTTTTCCCAAGACTCGCGCTCCTCGCGCGCACACGCATTCCCGTGCTCCACCCAAAGAGCACGGTCCAAGACCTCCGCAAAGGTCTTCAGTTTGAGGGCGTGCACCGCTCTAAAGATTTCCGGTCGAAGTCCGCGCACGAAACAGTAGACATTGTCCAACTCTCCGCGGACAACGTGCGATACGCAATTTATAATGTACGAGAACTCCCTCTCGTACTCACGCACGGTTCGGTTCCCTTGCTTCAACTTGCGGAACCTTTCTTGAAGTTTCCTCTTCTCGCTATCGGGGAAGTAAGCAGCAAATACCATACCCCGAAACTCCTCCCACGTCGGTGGCGGAAGGCTAGGGAGTCGATCACGCCGAACTCTCTTCCACCACACCTTCGCCGATCGCTCCAAGCAATGAACGGCGAGATGTATTTTGTCCCTCTCCAAGGTATAGAGGTCCTCGAAGAGCGTCTCCATCGCATCGATCCAGGTTTCTACATCCCATGGATCCACGTTCTCCCCGTTGAAGATAGGCGGGTTGAACTTTTTAAACCTCATGAGAGCCGAAAGTGCGCGCTCTAGCTCCGCATCCTCCATGTCGGAGTCGGGCATAGGAGTACCCGACCCACCGGCTACAATCGGTGATGCCGGTGGCGCCACAGCCGGCGCCGGTGTCACCTCCTCGGCCGGTGCCGAAGCAGAGGCCGGAGGTACTCCCGTTCTCTCCTCCCTAACCGCAGCCACTTGCTGCGCCATCTCATCTTGGAGCTTTTTAATCTGCTCCTCCTGTCGTTGCATGGCTTCGGCCTGTTGCCGAACCACGCCCATCAACTCGGTCAACTCATTACGAAGACCCGAGTTCTCACCCTCCCCGAGTTGTTCGGGAGCCGCGCTCGCTCTCCCGAGCCCAGCCCTCAAAGGAGGCCGTCCACGTACCATTATCCCGAAAACACAATGACTTTGGTCATTTCGTGACATTCAAAGTCATTTGTAACATAACGTTTCACGAAAATAAACGTGAACCCAATCTAGGCGAAAATCACACAAGGGTCCTTATTCTCCTCAATTGGTTTTCATGTTGTCGGCCGCCAACATGCACACACTTGGTGAAGAATAAGACACACCTCGAATCTACCTCTATTTCCAACTAGAGACATAAGGACATAACCCAATCACTTATCTTTCGCCATATCAAAGATCTCGTCACTCACGAGCCTACACTCCTAGGGTCATTTCCATCCTAGGGTTCTTAGGTCAACCTAGACCGTTTCTACGCTCTGATACCACCTCAGTCTGTCACGCCCCACCGGGCCTTAAACACCAACTAGGTGGAAAGGATAACCGCACGGGCGCATGCACCAGACCCGCCGAACGGATAGAGTCCTTTCTATCCGCCCAAGGCGTCACAACACAAGCTTATCCACAATGTTCCAACTAGGAACGGAGTACAAGAGTTGCACAAGGAAAGCATCAACATAAAGAAGTTCTACTTCTATTACATCACATGGCACAATATACATGTCCCAAAATTTTCTTTTCCATTCCATACATTATGTTCCAAAACTATGGAATATACAACATTCATACAAGAATGTAAATCCCCTATACTATCATATTCCAAAAATAAGGGTACAACTCTACATACAACCAAAATGGAAGGGCCGCTATCTAGAGAGCCAAACCCTTGCCTCGCTCCGCCGCCTCACTCACGGAAGGACCTGGAAAATGTGGGGTGAGAACTATAAACATAGTTCCCAGTGGGTAAGGCCACCCAAGAGAGGAGCTCGACCCACCAGGTCCAAAGAAACACCATATGCATAAGTTAGATCACATATAACTATGCAACAATTACTTACATGATTGTAAATAAACATAAAGGATGCAACCAAATGAAATATAATTTATCATTCTCTCCTGGGTTCATCCTATGTCTCACAATGACTAAGTTCATTTACTTGTCATTTACTTATGGTTTCGGAATCGCCGTCTCACCATAATTATTCCAACATTCGAGGAGTGAACTCGTCACCTCCTAGTTCGAGTAGTGAACTCGTCACCTCCTAGTTCGAGTAGCGAACTCGTCGCATACTCGGGATAGCAAAATCGTCGCATACCCCGTCTCAACACGGCCACCGCATGGCATGGGTAGCGAACTCGTCGCATACCCGGGATAGCAACCTCGTCGCACATCCCCTCTCGACACCGCCAACTCAAGGCGAGGTAGCGAAATCGTCGCCTACCCGGGATTGCAAACTCGTCGCACATCCCGTGTCGGTACGGCCAACTCATGGCATGGTAGCGAAATCGTGGCCTATCCGGGATAGAAAAATCGTCGCACATCCCGTCTCAATACGGCCAACTCATGGCATGGTAGCGAAATCGTCGCCTACCCGGGATAGCAAAATCGTCGCACATCCCGTCTCAATACGGCCAACTCATGGCATGGTAGCGAAATCGTCGCCTACCCGGGATAGCAAAAATCGTCGCACATCCCGTCGTTCACGTTTTTCACTTGCCAACCTAAGTCTCATGACCTTAGGTTTAAGTCACTAAGTCTCGCCTATGTTCAATAACACTAGGCTTACTTTCTCATTGCCAACCTAGGTTCCATGACTCTAGGTTCCAATCACATGTCAAACCTATGTTCAATGACACTAGGTTTCAATCTCACATGTTCCAACCTATGTTCAATAACACTAGGTTTCAATCTCACATGTTCCAACCTATGTTCAATAACACTAGGTTTCAATCTCACATGTTCCAACCTATGTTCCATAACACTAGGTTTAACCATACATGCAACCATGCAACAAGTATTAATAATTGAATTATACTTGATATGTACATCATGCAATAGGATCTCATTGTTCAACCTATCATGATTTTACCTTTGCCAACATGCAATTCTAGGGTTCACAACACATACCATTTTATCTTTAAATGGATATTTACCCTAGACATGGAAGTGACCTAATCACTTCGGTAAACACAAACCCACCTCAAGAGCTTCCAAATTTCTTGTATTCTTCAAGCTCCTAAGTGTCCAAGCTTTGAGTTCTCGCTTCAACCCAAGCTTCTACAAGAAAACGGTTCGTTACTCATTACGAACCCTAAATTCAACTCAACATGTGAAATCAAGTGTTCCAACATGATTTCCTAGGCCTCAATTGCAATTCCCGAAGGTCCAAATATTTTTAGAACCTCTCATTGCAAAAGTCCCAAACCTACTTAGGTTTCACATGCATGCATGTGAAACCATAAAATCTCTTTGCCAATCTCCACGTTTTGTGGTTTAGATTGCCTAGGGTCTCCAAAAACCTCATGCTAAAGGATTGAATCCAAGGTTTAAACCCTAAATCACAAGAACTCACCTCAAAGCCTTAGCTCCCAAGCTTCTTCTTGCACCAAGAAGCTCCAAATCCACCTTAGAAGCTTTTCCCAAGGTCAAATCCTTCACTTCTCCAAGCCTTGGAGAGATCTCTAGAGAGAAAGTGAGGGAGAGGGAGAGGGAGTGTGAGGAAGATGAAGATGGATTGAGGGGAGAGGCCTCAACCCTCAATATATAGCCCCTCCATCGTAAAATTACCAAAATACCCCTCACTGGGCATTCTGCACCAGCCGGGTCCGGACCTTGCGAATGGGGTCCGGACCCCGCACTGTTGACTGGTCAGTGCGCAGGCCGGGTCCGGACCTTGGTGTCCGGGTCCGGAACCCGTACGCACCCCAACTTGGAGACCCGCTCGGGTCCGGACCTCAAGTCCCGGGTCCGGAACCCGTACATTCCCCATCTCGGACATCGGCTCGGGTCCGGACCGTAGCTGCCCGGGTCCGGACCGCAGCTGCCCGCGGACTTCATTGTCTGGACCCCAGCTTCCAGGGTCCGGACCCCGTGAGCAGTTTTGCTCCGGTTGGTCCTTTTCTTCGAAATCTTCGATTTCTGGGTTTCCACTCGCACCCAAAATGTTTCGAAACCCTCGGAACCCAATTCCACACTAGCCATTACCGGCTCTTTCCGAACTTCCCCAATTTTAGTAAAGTTCGAAGCAACGCACCGAAATTCAAAGTGCTACAAATAAGGCTCTAAACTCTAAAGATTAATTACAAGAGTTTATATAACCCTAGAATCCTAATTCTAGTAGGAAACGATCTCTGCCTTCCATCCGAGTCCGATTCTCATCTAGCAGTCAATATACTCTTAGGAATCCTTTTAGGAATCCTACTAGGAATCCTCTTTAAAGTGATCTTGGACAATCCCTAATCTTTTGGAACAAGATTAGATTCAAATAGAATCAAACTCGAAACATGGCTTTATATAATCCAACAATTCTCCCACTTAGAGACATGTGCCGAACACCATGAAACAATAAATTGGAAGTCTTGCCAAACTCCCACTCTCCTCACGTAGCTCCAAGACCGAGAGAAGTAATGCTCCAATTGAACTTCTCTTGAGTCACCGGCTTCGTCAAAATATCCACTGGATTTGCATCGGTATGAACTTTCAACAATGAGATAAGACCTTCATCCACCACATCTCTTACAAAGTAATAGCGAATATCAATGTGTTACGTCCGAGAGTGAAACGCCGGATTCTTTGCCAAGTGTATTGCACTTTGACTATCCACATCTTGCTTCACCTTCAATTCTCTTAAAAGCCTTTTCAACCAAATAGCCTTCTTATAAGCATGTGCCACCGCTATGTACTCCGCCTCCGTCGTCGACAAAGTGACAACCGACTGAAGCTTCGACTCCCAGCTAATAGCACCACCGCCCATAGAGAAAACATAACCTGTGGTAGACTTCCTCCTGTCTCTATATCCTGCAAAATCTGAATCCACATATTTGACGCACTTCAAATCTGCAGAACTATAACAGAGTGAGAAATCCACAGTGCCCCTCAAATACCTGAGGATCCACTTCACTGCATTCCAATGTCACAACCTGGATTCGCCATATACCGACTTACTACTCCCACTGCTTGAGCAATGTCGGATCTTGTGCACACCATGGCAAACATAAGACTTCCTACTGCCTATGAATATGGTACCCGAGCCATATCGGCCTTTTCTGCTTTCGTACCCGGTGATTGCTTGGCCGACAATTTTAAATGAATAGAAAATGGGGTAGAAACTGGCTTTGTGTTTTGCATATTGAAGCGCCGCAGAACCTTCTCCACATAACCCTTTTGTGAAAACCAAACCTTCCTATTCTTTCTTTCATGTAGTACTTTCATCCCGAGTATTTGTTTCACGGCTCCTAAGTCCTTCATATCGAACTCACCGGCTAACTGAGTCTTCAGGGTAGATATCCGGCCCTTACTATTTTCCGCGACCACCACGTCGTCGACATATAACAGCAAAATACAGAAGCTCCCGTTATCGTATCCACAGAAATATGCACAATGATCCACCTCAAGCCTATCAAAATCTAAACTCACAATGAAGGAATCAAATCGCTTGTACCAACACATTGGCGCCTGTTTCAAGCCGTACAACGATTTGTTCAACCGACAAACCAAATGCTCCCTACCTCTTTCAACAAAGCCTTCCGGTTGCGACATATATATCTCCTCCTCCAGGTCACCATGTAAGAAAGCTGTTTTTACATCCATCTGTTCAAGCTCTAAATTCATGACCGCCGTGATCGCCAAAACGACCCGAATAGTGGTAAGACTAACCACTGGTGAGAAGATCTCATCAAAGTCGATCCTTGGCTTCTGAGCATAACCCTTCACCACCAACCTCGCCTTGAACCTCTCCACATTTCCATCCGCATCCTTTTTCACATTAGACACCTATCGGCATCCAATCGCGTTCCTTTCCTTCGGTAAATCAACAAGTTCCCAAGTTCTGTTCTTCCGAAGTGACTCTATCCCCTCCTCCATCGCGCATTGCCACTTTCCGGCATCGTTCGACTCACAAGCCTCCTTATATAAAGTCGGCTCATCTTCCTCCGCCAACGAAACATATGCACTAACATAATTAGCAGAAGGAGTAAATAAAATAATATAGTCATTATACCTCGTAGGAGGTATAATGACTCTCCTAGGACGCCCGGAATCTGCTGGTGGCTCCACCAGTGAATTTGTATTTTCAGATGATTGCGGAGACTCCAAGTCTGGTTCATTATCAACCACCTCGTCATCTTGTTGTGCTTGCTCAACTTGCACCTCACCACGTGCTTCAAAGAGCTCAATTGGAATCATAGCATCATCATCTTGCTTTTCCTTGGTGCCTTGAAAGGACCCTTCGTTGAAGACAATGCCACGACTTACGACAATCTTGTGAGTAGTAGGATCCCACAATCGATACCCCTTAACACCTTCCGCATAACCGAGAAATATTCACCTCCGAGAGTTCTTATCTAATTTTGACCTCTTCTCCTTCGGTATCTACGCATAAGCATCACATCCAAAGACAGGAAGATAGGAGTAGTCAATGGGCTTGCCACTCCAGACTTCTTCAGAAATTTTTAGATCAAGTGATTTTGTTGGCGCCCGATTGATCAAGTAGCAAGCCGTGCTTACGCCGTCCGCACAAAATCTCTTGTCGAGTTTTGAAGTACTCAACATGCTCCGGGCCCTCTCCATGGGTGTTCTATTTAACCTCTCCGCTACACCATTTTGTTGTGGTATACCGGGTACCGTGAGGTTCCGCTTAATTCCATATTCACTACAAAACTCATCAAATTCTCTTGAACAATAATCCCCTCCGTTATCAAAACGTAGGCACTTAATTTTTAGACCCTTTTCATTCTCCACAAGAGCTTTTAAACTTTTTAAAAGTTTCAAACACATCGGACTTCCTCTTTAGGATATACACCCAAGCCTTTCGAGAATAATCATCGATAAAGGAAACGAAGTAAGAACACCCACCCAACGAACTATGGGGCGACTCCCAAGTATCCGAATGAATCAACTCGAGATGTGACTTACTTCTTTAATGTGATAGAGAGAATGATAACCTCCGTTGCTTCTCGTAGATGCAATCTTCACAGAAATCCAATAGCGCGGACTTGTAACCTGGAAGAAGTTCACGGTTAGATAATACCTACAATCCGCGCTGGCTCATGTGTCCCAAACGGCGATGCCACATCGTCGGAGACTCCACCTTCGCGCTTGCAAAAACCGCTTCTCCCACTTGAGTCTCGCCCACCAATCTATATAGGCCACATATTTGCTCTCCTTTCATCAACACCAAACATTCTTGACATACCTTCAAGTGATCTTTCTCGCCGACGAATCTAAGCCCTTGTTTGCAAAACATTCCAAGGATAGAAGACTTTTTCGAAGTGCAGGAACATACCGAATATTAGAAATTGTCCGAATAACACCATCAAACATCTTGATCCGAACGTCTCCCACTCCAACCACCGGACATGCCGTGTTGTCACCCAAATAGATAACTCCACCATCCCATAGTTTGTAAGTATGAAACCATTCCCTATAGGGAGTTATGTGGAATGACGCTCCCGAATCCAAGATCCAATAATAAATAAGATCAGATCTATCTAATACGGACAACGCATCTCCATCCTCCGTACTAGCCGACTTGGCATCCGTTTCGGCTACGTTACCTTAAAAATTGCTTGAATCGGATTTACCATCAACTCCTTTAACCCGGCAATCCTTCTTCACGTGCCTCGACTTTTCACAATTCCAGCACTTTACTTTTCTTTTGCCCTTGGACTTTGATCTTGATCTTCCTCGATCACCACGCTTCCTCTCGAAAGGTCTTCCCCGGTGCTATCATAGCCTCCTCCGAAGAGCTTCCTTGGCTAGACTTCCGCCTCATCTCCTTGGTAAGTAATGATGCAACAACCGACTCCATCTTAAGGGTTTCAACATGGCTCAAGTTCATAATCAAATTATCTCAAAATTTCGGCATCGAACAAAGTAAAATACTTGCCTTTTCTTCTTCATTGATTCTAACGTCTAGGGCTGCGAGCTTGCTCACAATAGAGTTGAATACACTTAGATGTTCTTGTACGGTGCCCCGTCCTTTATCTTTAGATTGTACAATTGCTGCCTCAAGAAGATTCACCAATGACTTTCCTTCATAGAGATTATTTAATTTATTCCAAATTCCTTTTGCGGTAGTCTCGGTCTCCATATTGAACAGCACCGAATCATCCAGTGCCAAATATAGGTTTGCCAAAGCCATCTTGTTTTCTCTTCAAATAGCTTATCTGTCATCCCTTCCGACTTTTTCTCCTTTTCTTGCAGGGCGATCTTACAAGCATCATTAATCAAGACCGCTTGCATCTTCAGTTTCCACAACGCGAAATTCGTTCCATCAAATCGAGGAACCTCATACTTCGTCGCTGTAACTTTTTTCGCCATCGTTTCACCGTCAACGTAGTACAAAGAACCAAACGCTATGATACCAATTGAAGGGACCGACCGTAGGGTTACGGTAGCACTTTGAATTTCGGTGCGTTGCTTCGAACTTTACTAAAATTGGGGAAGTTCATCCAGAAATCGAAATTTCGAAGAAAAGGACCAACCGGAGCAAAACTGCTCACGGGGTCCGGACCCTGGAAGTTGGGGTCCGGACAATGAAGTCCGCGGGCAGCTGCGGTCCGGACCCGAGCCGATGTCCGAGATGGGGAATGTACGGGTTCCGGACCCGGGACTTGAGGTCCGGACCCGAGCGGGTCTCCAAGTTGGGGTGCGTACGGGTTCCGGACCCGGACACCAAGGTCCGGACCCGGCCTGCGCACTGACCAGTCAACAGTGCGGGGTTCGGACCCCATTCGCAAGGTCCGGACCCGGCTGGTGCAGAATGCCCAGTGAGGGGTATTTTGGTAATTTTACGATGGAGGGGCTATATATTGAGGGTTGAGGCCTCTCCTCTCAATCCATCTTCATCTTCCTCACACTCCCTCTCCCTCTCCCTCTCCCTCACTTTCTCTCTCTAGAGATCTCTCCAAGGCTTGGAGAAGTGAAGGATTTGACCTTGGGAAAAGCTTCTAAGGTGGATTTGGAGCTTCTTGGTGCAAGAAGAAGCTTGGGAGCTAAGGCTTTGAGGTGAGTTCTTGTGATTTAGGGTTTAAACCTTGGATTCAATCCTTTAGCATGAGATTTTTGGAGACCCTAGGCAATCTAAACCACAAAACATGGAGATTGGCCAAGAGATTTTGTGGTTTCACATGCATGCATGTGAAACCTAAGTAGGTTTGGGGCTTTTGCAATGAGAGGTTCTAAAAATATTTGGACCTTCGGGAATTGCAATTGAGGCCTAGGAAATCATGTTGGAACACTTGATTTCACATGTTGAGTTGAATTTAGGGTTCGTAATGAGTAACGAACCGTTTTCTTGTAGAAGCTTGGGTTGAAGCGAGAACTCAAAGCTTGGACACTTAGGAGCTTGAAGAATACAAAAAATTTGGAAGCTCTTGAGGTGGGTTTGTGTTTACCGAAGTGATTAGGTCACTTCCATGTCTAGGGTAAATATCCATTTAAAGATAAAATGATATGTGTTGTGAACCCTAGAATTGCATGTTGGCAAAGGTAAAATCATGATAGGTTGAACAATGAGATCCTATTGCATGATGTACATATCAAGTATAATTCAATTATTAATACTTGTTGCATGGTTGCATGTATGGTTAAACCTAGTGTTATGGAACATAGGTTGGAACATGTGAGATTGAAACCTAGTGTTATTGAACATAGGTTGGAACATGTGAGATTGAAACCTAGTGTCATTGAACATAGGTTGGACATGTGATTGGAACCTAGAGTCATGGAACCTAGGTTGGCAATGAGAAAGTAAGCCTAGTGTTATTGAACATAGGCGAGACTTAGTGACTTGAACCTAAGGTCATGAGACTTAGGTTGGCAAGTGAAAAACGTGAACGACGGGATGTGCGACGATTTTTGCTATCCCGGGTAGGCGACGATTTCGCTACCATGCCATGAGTTGGCCGTATTGAGACGAAATGTGCGACGATTTTGCTATCCCGGGTAGGCGACGATTTCACTACCATGCCATGAGTTGGCCGTATTGAGACGGGATGTGCGATGATTTTGCTATCCCGGGTAGGCGACGATTTCGCTACCATGCCATGAGTTGGCCGTACCGACACGGGATGTGCGACGAGTTTGCAATCCCGGGTAGGCGACGATTTCGCTACCTCGCCTTGAGTTGGCGGTGTCGAGAGGGGATGTGCGACGAGGTTGCTATCCCGGGTATGCGACGAGTTCGCTACCCATGCCATGCGGTGGCCGTGTTGAGACGGGGTATGCGATGATTTTGCTATCCCGAGTATGCGACGAGTTCGCTACTCGAACTAGGAGGTGACGAGTTCACTACTCGAACTAGGAGGTGACGAGTTCACTCCTCGAATGTTGGAATAATTATGGTGAGACGGCGATTCCGAAACCATAAGTAAATGACAAGTAAATGAACTTAGTCATTGTGAGACATAGGATGAACACAGGAGAGAATGATAAATTATATTTCATTTGGTTGCATCCTTTATGTTTATTTACAAGCATGAAAGTAATTGTTGCATAGTTATATGTGATCTAACTTATGCATATGGTGTTTCTTTGGACCTGGTGGGTCGAGCTCCTCTCTTGGGTGGCCTTACCCACTGGGAACTATGTTTATAGTTCTCACCCCATATTTTCCAGGTCCTTCCGCGAGTGAGGCGGCGGAGCGAGGCAAGGGTTTGGCTCTCTAGATAGCGGCCCTTCCATTTTGGTTGTATGTAGAGTTGTACCCCTATTTTTGGAATATGATAGTATAGGGGATTTACATTCTTGTATGAATGTTGTATATTCCATAGTTTTGGAACATAATGTATGGAATGGAAAAGAAAATTTTGGGACATGTATATTGTGCCATGTGATGTAATAGAAGTAGAACTTCTTTATGTTGATGCTTTCCTTGTGCAACTCTTGTACTCCGTTCCTAGTTGGAACATTGTGGATAAGCTTGTGTTGTGACGCCTTGGGTGGATAGAAAGGACTCTATCCGTTCGGCGGGTCTGGTGCATGCGCCGGTGCGGTTATTCTTTCCACCTAGTTGGTGTTTAAGGCCCGGCGGGGCGTGACAGACTGAGGTGGTATCAGAGCGTAGAAACGGTCTAGGTTGACCTAAGAACCCTAGGATGGAAATGACCCTAGGAGTGTAGGCTCGTGAGTGACGAGATCTTTGATATGGCGAAAGATAAGTGATTGGGTTATGTCCTTATGCCTCTAGTTGGAAATAGAGGTAGATTCGAGGTGTGTCTTATTCTTCACCAAGTGTGTGCATGTTGGCGGCCGACAACATGAAAACCAAGTGAGGAGAATAAGGACCCTTGTGTGATTTTCGCCTAGATTGGGTTCACGTTTATTTTCGTGAAACGTTATGTTACATATGACTTTGAATGTCACGAAATGACCAAAGTCATTGTGTTTTCAGGATAATGGTACGTGGACGGCCTCCTTTGAGGGCTGGGCTCGGGAGAGCGAGCGCGGCTCCCGAACAACTCGGGGAGGGTGAGAACTCGGGTCTTCGTAATGAGTTGACCGAGTTGATGGGCGTGGTTCGGCAACAGGCCGAAGCCATGCAACGACAGGAGGAGCAGATTAAAAAGCTGCAAGATGAGATGGCGCAGCAAGTGGCTGCGGTTAGGGAGGAGAGAACGGGAGTACCTCCGGCCTCTGCTTCGGCACCGGCCGAGGAGGTGACACCGGCGCCGGCTGTGGCGCCACCGGCATCACCGATTGTAGCCGGTGGGTCGGGTACTCCTATGCCCGACTCCGATATGGAGGATGCGGAGCTAGAGCGCGCACTTTCGGCTCTCATGAGGTTTAAAAAGTTCAACCCGCCTATCTTCAACGGGGAGAACGTGGATCCATGGGATGTAGAAACCTGGATCGATGCGATGGAGACGCTCTTCGAGGACCTCTATACCTTGGAGAGGGACAAAATACATCTCGCCGTTCATTGCTTGGAGCGATCGGCGAAGGTGTGGTGGAAGGGAGTTCGGCGTGATCGACTCCCTAGCCTTCCGCCACCGACGTGGGAGGAGTTTCGGGGTATGGTATTTGCTGCTTACTTCCCCGATAGCGAGAAGAGGAAACTTCAAGAAAGGTTCCGCAAGTTGAAGCAAGGGAACCGAACCGTGCGTGAGTACGAGAGGGAGTTCTCGTACATTATAAATTGCGTATCGCACGTTGTCCGCGGAGAGTTGGACAAGGTCGACTGTTTCGTGCGTGGACTTCGACCGGAAATCTTTAGGGCGGTGCACGCCCTCAAACTGAAGACCTTTGCGGAGGTCTTGGACCGTGCTCTTTGGGTGGAGCACGGGAATGCGTGTGCGCGCGAGGAGCGCGAGTCTTGGGAAAAAGAGAAGGAGAAAGAGAAGGGAAAGAAGCGACCGGCGAGTGGCTCGGGTGGGCAGTCTAGCTCTAAGCGGCCCCCGAAGCACTCGCAGTCGCAGAATCAGTCCCGAGGGTCCCGACGGAATCGATCCGCGACCCAATGCCCGATTTGTAGCGGCCCCCACCACCCACAGCAGTGTGACTATCGTGAGGGCCGGTGTTACAAATGCGGACAACAAGGGCATATGAGGTACAACTGCCCGATGGATGATGGCCGAGCACCGTCGTCGGCATCGGCATTTGCACCACCGAGACAGCTTGCTGGCATCCCACCCGCGGCGATGTCGGCAGGCCGTACCCAGCAGCCGAGACCCGTGGAGGGCCAGCGGCCAGCACCAAGTGGTCGGGTATTCGCCTCTCAGGTGGAGGAGCCTTCTGCCCAGGATGACGTCGTGGCAGGTATTGTGTTAATTAAAAGCATTCGATGTAGAGCTTTGTTTGATACTGGTGCATCGCATTCATTCATTGCTCGATCATTTGCTACTGCACATGGAATAGAAATTATAGATGCCACACATGTAAGAACTGTGCAAGTACCTGAACACACTTTTTGTATACATCATGTGTGTATGGATTGCCCCGTGAGGGTTGAAAACTGGATCATGCCAGCTGACTTGCTGGTATTAAATCGAATGAATGAATATGATTTGATCCTAGGAATGGATTGGCTCTCGAGGTATCATGCTACTATCGATTGTAAGAGCCGGATAGTGAGGTTTAGAGAACCCGGACACAAGGAGTTTGTGTACCGTGGGTGTAAGAGTTCGCTCTTTGCGTCGATGGTGTCCACGTCGCAAGCAAGGAAGCTTATTGCTAGAGGATGCATTGCCTACTTGGCGACGGTAGTGGATGACCGGAAGGAAGTGTTGGGACTGGAGGACATTCCTATAGTCCAAGAGTTTCCGGATGTATTTCCGACGGAGTTGCCCGGAATGCCACCGGACCGAAAAATAGAATTTGTGATCGATTTGCTCCCGGGTACGGCGCCGATCTCTAAGGCCCCGTACAGGATGGCACCCGCGGAACTGAAGGAATTGAAGGCACAATTGCAAGATTTAATGGACAAGGGTTTCGTAAAGCCAAGTGTGTCACCTTGGGGAGCCCCTGTTCTATTTGTGCGGAAAAAGGACGGTTCGCTGCGGTTATGTGTAGATTACCGCGAGTTGAACAAGGTGACCGTCAAGAATAAATACCCGTTACCCCGAATTGATGACTTATTCGATCAGTTGCAAGGGTCTCGGGTGTATTCAAAGATTGATTTGCAATCCGGTTATCACCAACTGAAGATCAAACCGGAGGATGTGCATAAGACCGCATTTAGGACGCGGTATGGACACTATGAATTCACGGTTATACCTTTTGGGCTTACTAATGCCCCGGCAGCGTTCATGGATTTAATGAACCGTGTGTCCAAACCACTATTGGATCAATTTGTGGTTGTGTTCATAGATGATATTCTTGTCTACTCTCGGAGTGAAGAGGAACATAAAGAGCACCTAAGGATTGTGCTTCAAGTTCTTCGAGAGAACAAGTTATTCGCCAAATTAAAAAAATGCGAATTTTGGATCCGTGAGGTCGCTTTCTTGGGTCACGTAATTTCCGCAGGAGGAGTATCTGTGGACCCTATGAAAGTAGAGGCAGTCAAGGATTGGCCTCGCCCGACCAATGTCACGGAGATACGAAGCTTTTTGGGTCTTGCGGGGTATTATCGGCGGTTCGTGGAGGGATTTTCAAAAATCTCCGGTCCACTAACGCGTCTTACCCGCAAGGGAGCCAAATATGTTTGGAGCGAGGAATGCGACCAAAGCTTTAAGGAGCTAAAGGAAAGGTTGACTTCGGCTCCGGTTCTCGCCTTGCCGATTGCGGGGGAGGGCTTTGTGGTGTATAGTGACGCATCACGTCGTGGTCTTGGGTGTGTGCTTATGCAAAGAGGACAAGTAATAGCATATGCCTCTCGACAGCTGAAGAGCTATGAGCAGAATTATCCCACTCACGACTTAGAGCTTGCGGCGGTGGTCTTCGCACTTAAGTTGTGGAGACACTACTTGTATGGGGAGCATTGTGAGGTTTACACGGATCACAAAAGTTTAAAGTATTTATTCACTCAGAAGGAGTTGAACTTGAGGCAACGGAGATGGTTGGAGTTGATAAAAGATTACGACTTGACCATCTTGTACCACCCTGGTAGAGCCAATGTGGTGGCCGATGCGCTCAGTAGAAAATTTGTGGAAAACTTCGCAATTGAGATGACAGGACAAATGCCGTTAATCAAGGAAATGGGCCGATTTGATTTGGAGATCGTGGCCCCGGGCGTCCCCGCTAGACTTATGAATCTCGAGATTTGGCCGACCTTGTTGGAGCAAATAAAAGAAAAGCAATCCGGTGATCCGGAACTCCAAAAGGTGCGGAGTGCTATCGAGAGCGGGCGCGCCGGTGATTTTCATGTAGACTCGAAGGGCGCAATTCGATTTCGAAATCGATTGTGCGTGCCAAAAGTCGAGGACATTCGTGGGGAGATCTTGAAAGAAGCTCACGCTTCTCCCTATACGATTCACCCGGGCGGCACCAAAATGTACAAGAACCTCAAACTACATTACTGGTGGCCGGGGATGAAACTTGATGTGGGACGCTTTGTGGCACAATGCTTAGTGTGCCAACAAGTGAAGGCCGAGCGTCGCTTTCCGGCGGAAAAACTGCAAGGATTGCCCATTCCGGTTTGGAAGTGGGAAAATATCGCGATGGATTTTGTTGTGGGCTTACCTCGATCATTAGGTGGCCACGACGCGATTTGGGTGGTGGTGGATCGTTTGTCAAAGTCGGCACACTTTTTGCCAATCCACACCACTTGATCGGGGGACAAGTTAGCGCAAGTCTACCTGGACGAGATCGTGCGGTTGCACGGGGTCCCGACCTCGATAGTTTCAGATCGAGATCCCCGTTTCACATCGCATTTTTGGAAAAGCTTGCAAGAAGCTTTGGGTACACGGCTCGATTTTAGTTCAGCATTTCATCCTCAAACTGACGGTCAATCGGAAAGGACAATTCAGATTTTGGAGGATATGCTGCGAGCGTGTGTGTTGGACTTCAAGGATGCATGGCCTACACATTTGCCGATGGCTGAGTTCGCTTATAATAATAGCTATCAATCTAGCATCGGAATGGCACCGTTTGAGGCCTTGTATGGAAGAAAATGCCGCTCTCCTATTCATTGGAGCGAGGTCGGCAAGAAAAGGGTCTTAGGACCGGATGTGTTGCGTGAAGCGGAGGAAAAGGTCCGCTTGGCACGCGAACGCTTATCGATGGCGCAATCTCGACAAAAGAGTTATGCGGATCGACGTCGACGAGATTTGAAATTCGCGGTAGGAGACCGCGTCTTCTTGAAAGTATCACCCATGAGAGGGGTGAAGCGATTTGGTGTTCGGGGTAAGTTGAGTCCCCGTTACATTGGACCTTATGAGGTCTTGGAGCGTGTGGGATCCGTGGCGTACCGGCTAGCTTTGCCACCAAAACTTGCGGGGATACACAATGTATTCCATGTATCGACGCTCCGTAAGTACGTGTATGATCCGGCGCACGTCCTCGAGTATGTGCCTATGGAACTTCATAAGGATATGACTTATGAGGAATTTCCCTTGTGTATCATGGATCGCGAGGTGAAAAATTTGAGGAACCGTGAAATTCCGTATGTAAAGGTACAATGGACGAATCACGGTGAACGTGAGGCCACATGGGAATTGGAAAGCTCGATGAATGAGCGGTTTTCTTACCTCTTCGCTGAGTCCAGCTGAGGTATGATTTAGTTTCGCGGCCGAAACTCTCTTTAAGGGGGGAGGAATGTAGCATTTTGAATTTCGGTGCGTTGCTTCGAACTTTACTAAAATTGGGGAAGTTCGGAAAGAGCCGGTAATGGCTAGTGTGGAATTGGGTTCCGAGGGTTTCGGAACATTTTGGGTGCGAGTGGAAACCCAGAAATCGAAGATTTCAAAGAAAAGGACCAACCGGAGCAAAACTGCTCACGGGGTCCGGACCCTGGAAGCTGGGGTCCGGACAATGAAGTCCGCGGGCAGCTGCGGTCCGGACCCGGGCAGCTACGGTCCGGACCCGAGCCGATGTCCGAGATGGGGAATGTACGGGTTCCGGACCCGGGACTTGAGGTCCGGACCCGAGCGGGTCTCCAAGTTGGGGTGCGTACGGGTTCCGGACCCGGACACCAAGGTCCGGACCCGGCCTGCGCACTGACCAGTCAACAGTGCGGGGTCCGGACCCCATTCGCAAGGTTCGGACCCGGCTGGTGCAGAATGCCCAGTGAGGGGTATTTTGGTAATTTTACGATGGAGGGGCTATATATTGAGGGTTGAGGCCTCTCCCCTCAATCCATCTTCATCTTCCTCACACTCCCTCTCCCTCTCCCTCACTTTCTCTCTCTAGAGATCTCTCCAAGGCTTGGAGAAGTGAAGGATTTGACCTTGGGAAAAGCTTCTAAGGTGGATTTGGAGCTTCTTGGTGCAAGAAGAAGCTTGGGAGCTAAGGCTTTGAGGTGAGTTCTTGTGATTTAGGGTTTAAACCTTGGATTCAATCCTTTAGCATGAGGTTTTTGGAGACCCTAGGCAATCTAAACCACAAAACGTGGAGATTGGCCAAGAGATTTTGTGGTTTCACATGCATGCATGTGAAACCTAAGTAGGTTTGGGGCTTTTGCAATGAGAGGTTCTAAAAATATTTGGACCTTCGGGAATTGCAATTGAGGCCTAGGAAATCATGTTGGAACACTTGATTTCACATGTTGAGTTGAATTTAGGGTTCGTAATGCGTAACGAACTGTTTTCTTGTAGAAGCTTGGGTTGAAGTGAGAACTCAAAGCTTGGACACTTAGGAGCTTGAAGAATACAAGAAATTTGGAAGCTCTTGAGGTGGGTTTGTGTTTACCGAAGTGATTAGGTCACTTCCATGTCTAGGGTAAATATCCATTTAAAGATAAAATGGTATGTGTTGTGAACCCTAGAATTGCATGTTGGCAAAGGTAAAATCATGATAGGTTGAACAATGAGATCCTATTGCATGATGTACATATCAAGTATAATTCAATTATTAATACTTGTTGCATGGTTGCATGTATGGTTAAACCTAGTGTTATGGAACATAGGTTGGAACATGTGAGATTGAAACCTAGTGTTATTGAACATAGGTTGGAACATGTGAGATTGAAACCTAGTGTTATTGAACATAGGTTGGAACATGTGAGATTGAAACCTAGTGTCATTGAACATAGGTTGGACATGTGATTGGAACCTAGAGTCATGGAACCTAGGTTGGCAATGAGAAAGTAAGCCTAGTGTTATTGAACATAGGCGAGACTTAGTGACTTGAACCTAAGGTCATGAGACTTAGGTTGGCAAGTGAAAAACGTGAACGACGGGATGTGCGACGATTTTTGCTATCCCGGGTAGGCGACGATTTCGCTACCATGCCATGAGTTGGCCGTATTGAGACGGGATGTGCGACGATTTTGCTATCCCGGGTAGGCGACGATTTCGCTACCATGCCATGAGTTGGCCGTACCGACACGGGATGTGCGACGAGTTTGCAATCCCGGGTAGGCGACGATTTCGCTACCTCGCCTTGAGTTGGCGGTGTCGAGAGGGGATGTGCGACGAGGTTGCTATCCCGGGTATGCGACGAGTTCGCTACCCATGCCATGCGGTGGCCGTGTTGAGACGGGGTATGCGACGATTTTGCTATCCCGAGTATGCGACGAGTTCGCTACTCGAACTAGGAGGTGACGAGTTCACTACTCGAACTAGGAGGTGACGAGTTCACTCCTCGAATGTTGGAATAATTATGGTAAGACGGCGATTCCGAAACCATAAGTAAATGACAAGTAAATGAACTTAGTCATTGTGAGACATAGGATGAACCCAGGAGAGAATGATAAATTATATTTCATTTGGTTGCATCCTTTATGTTTATTTACAAGCATGTAAGTAATTGTTGCATAGTTATATGTGATCTAACTTATGCATATGGTGTTTCTTTGGACCTGGTGGGTCGAGCTCCTCTCTTGGGTGGCCTTACCCACTGGGAACTATGTTTATAGTTCTCTCCCCACATTTTCCAGGTCCTTCCGCGAGTGAGGCGGCGGAGCGAGGCAAGGGTTTGGCTCTCTAGATAGCGGCCCTTCCATTTTGGTTGTATGTAGAGTTGTACCCCTATTTTTGGAATATGATAGTATAGAGGATTTACATTCTTGTATGAATGTTGTATATTCCATAGTTTTGGAACATAATGTATGGAATGGAAAAGAAAAATTTGGGACATGTATAATGTGCCATATGATGTAATAGAAGTAGAACTTCTTTATGTTGATGCTTTCCTTGTGCAACTCTTGTACTCCGTTCCTAGTTGGAACATTGTGGATAAGCTTGTGTTGTGACGCCTTGGGCGGATAGAAAGGACTCTATCCGTTCGGCGGGTCTGGTGCATGCGCCCGTGCGGTTATCCTTTCCACCTAGTTGGTGTTTAAGGCCCGGCGGGGCGTGACAGTTACCGAGCACACCTCAAACCCACACAGCACACGAGCGCAACGGAAACGGAATCTTTCATAGACGTAAAAGACGAGAACGATCGTAAAAAAATAAGCACGAGGATAATAAAGCAATAAAAAAAACAAGAGAACACAAGAACACAAGATTTACGTGGTTCGGCCAACCATGAGTCGACCTACGTCCACGGGCAAGACCACCTCAATGCGCTCTTCGATTAATCCACGACACAAAAAATACAAGGAGTAGATTGGATTACAAGAAACTCTCTCTTGGGAGCTCTCCACGTTTTTCTCTCAACTAGGTATTTTTCAATGAAGCTCATACGAGAAACCTCCAACAATGAGGCTCTAAACTCTAAATATTAATTACAAGAGTTTATATAACCCTAGAATCCTAATTCTAGTAGGAAACGATCTCCGCCTTCCATCCGAGTCCGCTTCTCATCTAGCAGTCAATATCCTCTTAGGAATCCTTTTAGGAATCCTACTAGGGATCCTCTTTAAAGTGATCCTGGACAATCCCTAATCTTTTGGAACAAGATTTGATCCAAATAGAATCAAACTCGGAACATGACTTTATATAATCCAACATGTTGCACGTACCCAAGTGGTTCAGTCGGCGGATCTCGGAGCATGACAATATGTAGTTAGGTAGGTAGAGAAACCCCATATTATATGTAGTCCAAAATTCTTAATTGACTCTAATCCAATCCAAAAGCTTCTGTTATTAGATGAAAATATCCTTCATATTATGTATATGTCAGAATTCTAATTTATATCCAACACGGGACTAATACTTTTACTAATAATTTAATTCTCTTTGAGTTTGATTTGATTTCATCAAAAGAATTTTAATTTAACTCTAAACTTTGACCCCAGTTCTTATTTACTTTCTACATATTTAATATTAATTTTGATTTCATTTACAAAGTTTCGATTTAACAAAGAAATAATTATTCTATAATTTGAAATTATTCAAATGACAAACTAAGCGAGGAACTTAGTTTCTATATAGAGAGTCAATAAATCTCAAGAATCATATCATTACAATTAAAACTATAAAAGAAATTAAAAGTTGTCAAACTTGAATTTATTCTGTTTTAAAAGAAATTAAAACTTGAACTATAAAAGCTCTGAAATAGATATTCTATTTTTTATGCTCATAATATCACTTCTTTTCGACAGTTGTTGGAAAAACTCTAAATTATTTTATTTCTCAAGCGCTTTACTAAAGGCAATGCAAATGAACAGAGTACATAGCACTATACCATGTTTAAGTCATTAAAAGGACAAACATTAATTTTGCCTAGCACTGTTTAGCATATTTTGACTTTACCGTCATGTGGTTTAATAAGTTTTATTTTGTCATTGTGTGATTTTCTCTTTATATCACTATAAGTGTATGTTGTCACATTCCAGACCTCCTACGACCTGACAGGCATGCCGCAAAACTTGAAATTTGATCTGATTTGGCCTCAAATCTTGATTCCTGCAAGGCACGTGTATCTCTTGCACCTTAACTCTATTATTATAGATAGAGTCCAGCAGGTCCCCTACACATGACCAAATGGAGGTGGACATCTACAAGTACAGTAAGGTGTAAAAAAGACAAGTACAAAATATAGAAAAGTATTGTGCAATAGGATAAGGATCTTAGTGTCCCTCTATCACCATAACACAACCGGTCCTAAAATACAACAGAAAATGCTCAAACAAACTACAAATAATAATTAAGCACCTAAAAGTAGTAGTATTGATCCCATGTATCGCTCTTGTCGGCACTCTTCAAAGTAAATAATTAGAAAACGACCCCAAGGGCTTAATAATTAGTTAGTGAATTTACTTATATATGATACATATAATATTTTAGTATTATGACCGAGAACTATGCAAGAATAGAAGGATAAAATAGAATCCAAATAATTAGAAAATGACCCCAAGGGCTTAATAATTAGTTAGTGAATTTACTTATATATGATACATATAATATTTTAGTATTATGACCGAGAACTATGCAAGAATAGAAGGATAGAATAGATAAACATTACCACATTCTATCACTCTGCTTCGACAATCTATTTCCTACCTACAATCACCGCAAGCACCACTGTAAAATAGCTTGTTATAACATACCTGACCAGTCAGATGCACAATACTCATCCTTGTTGATACTACTTGAAGCATACTTCCTTGGTCACTAGCGTACCCTATAGTCCTAGAGTACTCTGATCATCTCAACTAATGATAGTGTGTCGCCCAACATAATATCATTGTACGATGTACGTTAGCTCCTTGGCACGTAGCCTATACCCAGGTACATGCCATTAGGCATATGGGCACTAGGATCCGATCTAACCATGTATCCTACTGAGGTTAGGTCCTCACATCCCAACCTATCAAACTTGATGCACATTAATTCACACACACTTAATCTAAGTCTCCACTCCACAGTACACATCGCGTCCATAGCGGCAATAACACTAGGCTAGCTGTCACGCCCCGGGGCCCCAGCGGAAGCCCACCCGGGCGCGTGCACAGACCCGCCGTGTACACAAGGTGCCCTAGTGCACACAAGGCGTCTACAACAAGTACAATGAAAAAAATAATAATAACAATTCTATCATGGTAATCAGAGCATAAGCATACTAGATAGAGAAACGATAATCATAACAAGGAGATATACAAAACCCAACGAAAGAGAGTGAAACTAGTAATAAACATACAAGTTCTACAACTACTATAATCCAAGACATAGGGTAGTCTCTACAAAATGTGGTCTCAAATACACCTTTCAACACAAAAACAAAAGAAAGATGCTCCACCTAAGCAACTAGCTCCCACGAGCACTAGCTAGTCGCAACGCCCTTGCCACGGTCCCTAGCCTTTCCCGCTGTGGAAGGCTCTGAAATAAAAACATCAACAACAACGTCGGGTGAGAACTATTATACAATAGTTCCCAGTGGGTAAGCCGCCGAGAGGAGCGGAATACACCACTAGGTCAACTGAGGCAAAAGTAGGGTTTGTTACAATAAAGCACAATGAATTTGTAAAGTTCTATTGCTACAATGCCTCAAGATGTCATGTTATAAAGCATGCAAGTATTCTACTCATGTACATGTGTGAATATGCAATGTTTAACTACACATGTTCTAATGTCAATATCTCACTACAAGTGATGTCCACTTTACATTTAGCCATAATCGTTTAATCATAGAAGGCTACCATAAGGGGATGTTCCACTTGTGCCAAGCCTAATGGCTCCGTGGTAGTCAACACCCTCGCGCTAAGGATGAGCCTTACCCACGGCGGTTCCATTTCGGCGCTATCTATCGCACGACGAAATAACTGTCGCAAAGGCCAACTCCGGAGTGCAGGCTTGTAGGGAGTGACCCTCACAAGCATGTGCGAATGAGCACAATGGCAAACAAGCAACAATCAACCACATAATATCACGCTCGTCATGTCTAAAAACATGTAATACCAACCGATGTCCAAAGGATCTAACACTATGTCATAATGTCAACCTTGTTGTTCACCTAAGTGAAATGCAACATACAACCTCACACTATGTCACGAACATACCATATGTCATGTTTACTTCTACCCATAGCCAATATGCGAAGTGTCAACAAGGACCTCCAAGCCCACTATCCATCTAGTACCCCACAAGTTGTTTTAACCATTTAAGCATGCATTTCTATGTATATATAAGGTGAAATGCCCTTTTTCCATAGACATCTATAATGCACTATGCATAATATCTTTCATGGATCCCTACTACATAGGGTATGCAAATCTCATATATAACGCATGTATATTATGCATTCTAAAATTCTATCATGTCATATTTATCATGAATATGCACCGAATTAAGCCATTAAGCTAGATAGAAGACATATGGGGAGTTCACCCATTTCAGTGAGGTCAGACCCACCAGAAACCCTTCGGAACCTTGCAGTACTTCGAAACGAAGTTGCCCCCTCGATTTCTAGCACCCTAAAGGAAATTTCTACGGGGTTAGAAGTGTCGAACGGACACTACCCAAAATTCACCATAATACATGAGAAAAATGGGTGGAAAATATCTTTGAGCAAGCAAACCTTGTTCAAAGTCCAAATCAAGATTAGGATCTTCAAATCCAACCTAAAGCAACATTCTAAACCCATCAATTCCTATCCAAGAGCTTAAAATTGAAAAGCCCCAAATAAAACCCTAGTTTCACTATTCTAGGTTTTCATCTACAAATCCAAGCCAAAATCAAGTAGAGAGGTTGCAAGAGAGCCACTTACCACTAAAAGAGCTCCAATCCAAGCAAAAAGTGACTAGGGTTGGAGATTAAATCCACAACAAGCTCTCTACTTCTCAACCAAGTCTCCTCCAAGGTCCAAGATCCAAGTTTCAAGGCAAAAATGAGAGGAGGAAAGAGATCAAACCCAAAACCTAGGGTTTGGGAGGAGAAAACCAAGAGAAAAGGAGAGAAAGACTCACCTTTCTCCTCTCTCAAGCTTAGCACAAAATGGCTAAGTGAGGGGGGTGAGGGTTGTTATATACAAGTTGTAACAATTGCCCTTAGACCTCTCCAACACCCGAAATTGCAAACAGCTCGAAAAACAGATTCTGCAGCACTGTATTCTGGTACACGTACATACATACTGAAATCAGCCTCAAGAATCCGCAAAACCCAAGCCTCGGTCAATCTGCGCAATTCCACAATATTCCGGTATCTCAACATTCATACCGGTACTAATTAAATCAGTACCGGTATATCAAGCCAATACTGAAATATCAGCTTAGTTTCGCAAAACCCGAGAGCTGCGCAATTCCACATCCCACAGGATTCTGGTATCACCAAGTCAGTACCGGTATGTAGTACAAAATCTGCACCTTTTACAGATTTTGATCCTCGGAGTCCGTTTTTGCACTTTTCAAGTTTCGAAAACACTCCCAAGCTCTCGTATTACAACCAAAACCTCCAGACTAGTATAAAATACTAATCTCACACTGGAACCTTGTAATTTGCCAAAGTTCAGTGCGCTACACTCTCCCCTCCTAAATAGGAGTTTCGTCCGTGAAACTAGAAGTCGAGTACCTCAAGAATCCATCTAAAAAAGATGGGTGGTAACGCTTCTCTCTAACTCCCACGTAGCTTCGCGCTCATCGTGGTTGCCCCAAAGCACCTTCACATAACGGATATCACGATTCCTGAGCTTCTTCACCTCGCGAGCCAAAATCTTCACCGGATGTTCCTCAAAGCTCAAATCCTCATGCAGCTCTAATGGAGTGGAGTCCAAGATATGAGCTGGATAAAAAATATACTTCCGGAGCATGGAAACGTGAAACACATTATGCACTCCCGATAGGTTCGGCGGCAAAGCAAGCCAATAAGCTACAGGGCCTACACTCTCCAAGACTTCAAAGGGTCTAATAAAACGAGGACTTAGCTTTCCTCGGATACCAAATCTCTTAACCCCTTTCGTTGGCGATACCTTTAGGAAGACATGATCTCCTACTTGGAATTCCAATTTCCGTCGACGCTTATCAGCATAACTCTTCTGGCGACTCTGAGCTGTAATTAGTCGTTGTCGCGCAATGCGAACCTTGTCTTCAGCTTCTTGTATCACATCAGGGCCCAAAACCAGTTTCTCACCAACTTCACTCCAATGAAGAGGTGACCGGCACTTTCTTCCATAAAGTGCCTCAAACGGTGCCATCTTAATACTTGCTTGATAACTATTGTTATAAGCAAACTCCGCCATAGGTAGGTGTTGATGCCACCCACCTTGGTAATCCACAACACAAGCTCGAAGCATGTCCTCCAAAATCTGGATAGTGCGCTCAGATTGCCCATCGCTCTAAGGGTGAAACGCGGTGCTAAAATCCAGTCGAGTGCCTAAAGCCTCATGTAGATTTTTCCAAAAATGTGATACAAATCTAGGATCTCGATCCGATACAATAGATGTGGGCACACCATGAAGCCGCACCACTTCGTCAAGGTAAACTTGTGTGAGCCTCTCTCCGGTCCAAGTAGTGTGAATAGAAACGAAATGTGCTGATTTAGTCAACCTATCCACAATCACCCATACGGCATCATGCCCGGCTTGCGAGCGAGGCAAACCCGTAACAAAATTCATAGTAATTCGCTCCTATTTCCAAACAGGTATAGGTAGACTTTACAGTTTTCCCGCGGGGAGCCTATGCTCAGCCTTCACTTGCTGACAAGTTAAACATCGAGCTACAAACTCGCCAACATCTTTCTTCATCCCGGGCCACCAATAATGCAGTTTCAAATTCTTGTACATTTTCGTGCCACCCGGATGCACAGTGTAAGGCGCTCGATGAGCTTCCATCAAGATCTTCTCTTTAATTTCAGCTTCGGCCGGCACACAAATGCGATTCTGAAATCGAAACATTCCTTGATCATCCAAGTGAATACCATCGGCGTGTCTTTCATCAATTTTAGATCGAACCTTTTGCAATTCTAGATCTTGAACTTGCTTTTCTTTAATCCAATCTAGCAAGGTAGGTTGCACAACCAAAGACATCAACCTTAAAGGTGTGTCGGGAGTTACCACTTCTAATTCCATCCGTCTCAATTCCGCCAACAATGTGGTTGAGTAACAAGTAGCATAGCCAAGTTCTCCACTGATTTGCGGCTTAGGGCATCCGCCACCACATTCGCTTTTTCAGGGTGGTAGAGAATAGTTAGATCATAATCTTTAAGTAGCTCCAACCATCTTCGTTGCCTCAGGTTCAACTCTTTCTGCGTAAAGAGGTACTTTAGGCTCTTATGGTCGGTGTAGACTTCGCATCGCTCACCATAAAGATAGTGGCGCCATAGCTTCAAAGCAAACACTACGGTCGCCAACTTCAAATCATGGGTTGGATAATTCTTTTCATATTCCTTAAGTTGACGGGAAGCATAAGCTATCACCTTTCCGTCCAGCATCAAAACACAACCCAAACCATTAAGTGAAGCGTCACTATAAACCACATACCCTGCTCCCGTGATAGGCAATGCCAAAATTGGGGCGGTTGTCAAGCGTTCTTTCAGCTCCAAAAAGCTTCTATCACAAGCATCACTCCAAATGAACTTGGTCCCCTTATGTGTGAGTCGAATGAGGGGAGTAGATAATTTAGCGAATCCCTCAACAAACCTCCGGTAGTACCCGGCTAGACCTAGAAAACTCCGAATCTCGGTTACATTGGTCGGTCTAGGCCAATCCTTGATCGCCTCGATCTTCCTAGTATCCACGGCTATACCGGCTCCCGATACCACATGTCCCAAAAATGACACTTCGCGGAGCCAAAACTCACACTTCTTCAACTTAGCAAAAAGCTTCTTCTCCCGAAGTACATGCAACACTTGCCTCAAGTGATCCTCATGCTCCTCGTCGCTTCGGGAATACACTAAGATGTCGTCGATGAACACCATGACAAATCTGTCTAAGTAAGACTTAAAGACACGGTTTATTAGATCCATAAAAGCTGCCGGGGCATTGGTAAGCCCAAACGGCATAACTGTAAACTCATAGTGTCCATACCGTGTTCGAAAAGCCGTCACAGGCACATCCTCTGCCTTGATCTTGAGCTGATGATACCCAAATTGCAAATCTATCTTGGAGTACACCATCGATCCTTGCAATTGCTCAAATAGATCATCAATCCTCGGCAATGGATACCTATTCTTAATCGTGACTTTATTAAGCTCACGATAATCCACGCATAAACGAAGGGATCCATCTTTCTTCTTCACAAATAAAACCGGCGCTCCCCAAGGTGAAACACTTGGTCTGATGAAACCTTTGTCCAGCAAATCTTGCAACTGCGCCTTCAGCTCCTTAAGTTCAGCAGGTGCCATCCTATAGGGTGCCTTTGAGATCGGGGTAGTCCCAGGAATAAGATCTACCATAAACTCAATCTCCCTTCAGGTGGCATACCCGGTAATTCAGCCGGAAACACATCTCCAAATTCCCGCACGACGAGAATCTCCTCAATCTGAGGGGTATCTCCATCCCTCACGATGATGCTAGCCAAATAGGCTACACAACCACTCTGAATCAGCTGCTTAGCCCGCGTTGAGGAGATAGTCATCGCGAACAGCGAACTCTTGCACCCTTGGAACATAATTTCGTCTTGTTCAGGTTCTCGAAAGATCACAACCCGATTCTTACAGTCGATAGTGGCGTAGTATCTTGAAAGCCAATTCATGCCCAACACCACGTTGAATTCTCCAAGCTTCCGTAGAGCTAGCAAATCAATCGGCATAATCCAAACTCCTATCCTAATAGGACAACTAGGGCAAAACTTCCGAATGTCCAGAACATGATCGGGGACAACAACTCGACATGCAAGGTCGGTACAAACTCAATGCCATGCAATTCGGCAAATAGCCGATCGATGAATGAATGCGATGCACCGGTATCAAATAATGCTCTAACTCTTATGCCATTAATTAAAATGATACCTACAACGACCTCCCCTGCTGCTGCTGCCGCCTCAGTCTGGGCCGCATACATGCGCCCACTAGGTGCCTGCCGCGATCCCTCAGTCTGTCGCTGAACGGGCGGTCGCCCACCCTGATAGTGAGTAGGTGGAGTCCCACGACTCTGACCCGGTGATGCCGGTGCTGATGCCGATGACGGGGCTGGGAAGAACCTCTAGGACACTCCGATCGAATGTGACCCTCCTTGCCACACTTGTAAATCTTCTCCTTGCCCCCACGCTGCGGGCATTGCGGGGGAAAGTGAGGTCCACCACAAATCACGCAACGCAGCGGTCGACGGTGATCCGGTGCTCCGCGCGATGAAGCAAAGTCGCGCCCTCGAGTTTGGCTCCTCGGATGCTTCGGCGGCCTCTTCGAGCTAGCCTTACTGCCTTCTTCGTCCGCTGACCTCTTGCCCTTCGCTCTATCCCAAGCTTCACTTTCCTCTCTAGCGATCTCCGCGCCCTTTTCCACAACTAAGGCGTGATTTACCACCTCTCGGTAGGTCTTCAAACCCGCTGACTGAACCATCTTAAAAATCGACGGTCGAAGGCCCGCTTCAAAGATTTGAGCCTTGTCTTCATCATCTATCACCACGAACGACACACAGTGCAACAAGCGAGAAAACTCATGCTCATACTCTGCCACGGTCATATCACGTTGGCGCAATTTACATAGATCCCTCTCCATCTGTCGCTTGACGCTCTCCGGAAAGTACGTCTCCAACAACAATTCCTTAAACCTTCTCCAAGTGATGGCCGCTACATCGATAGTAGGATCATCACGAATATCCGCCCACCACTGATACGCCACACCATCCAAGTGATAAGTAGCTAACCACACCTTATCTTGCTCCTCCATAAAGGTGTCATGAAACAACTTGTCCATGTGAAGAACCCACTTCTCCACAATCCAACGATCCGCTTTCTCACCATCAAAAACTTGCGGATTGCACTTTCGAAACTCATTCAAGCGGTCCATAAGTCGATTTCGCTCCGCTCCAGTCACCATCGTCGGCAAAACCGTCCTCAACGGCGATGCTTGAATCGGAGGTGTCACTGCTGCTTCCTCCCTCGGCTCGGCACTCGGTGTCATATACGAAGTGCCCGGCACGGATGCCTGTGCCCCTGCAGTCGCGCCTCCAACCGGTGCTGGCGGTGACGGATCATGTGTCGTCCTGGTAGCAGCTTGCTGCAGTAGCAAATCTTCCAATCGCTTCATCCTCGCCTCCTGTCGGCGTGAGGCATCCGCCTGCTGTTGGGCCGCAGTTGATTGTTGCGCCACCAAGTCTGTCAACAAAGTAAGCTGATCTCTAAGCTCACGGACCTCACTGGATCCGGAGGTAGCAGAGGTCTCCACATCCTCTGCGTTGGCTGCCGTGGCCGCCTCGGTCGAGTGAGAGCGAGTAGTCGGCATTACAAGCTACAATAAACATAAAATGCACAAGTTAGAAAAACTCACGCTGTCGTAACCCCGCTCAAATAAACAAACCCACAATCATGCAAAAGTAATGAAGTAAGCTCCTAACTAATCCCAGATGTTACGTTGTCGGCCGCCAACGTAACCCTCCAAGGAATTAGACGTCGCACACCTCGATCAAACCCCAACTATTTGGAGTTAAAGACACAACCCCAATTGTGTTACTTTCGCCCAAAGTCATAGACAATCTCGTCTCTCACGAGCCTAATTCCTATGGTCCAACCAGCCTAAGGTTTACTAGGTCCACAAAGACTTAACCCTAGGCTCTGATACCACTATAATCTGTCACGCCCCGGGGCCCCAGCGGAAGCCCACCCGGGCGCATGCACAGACCCGCCGTGTACACAAGGTGCCCCAGTGCACACAAGGTGTCTACAACAAGTATACAAGGAAAGGAATAATAATAACAATCCTATCATGGTAATCAGAGCATAAGCATACTAGATAGAGAAACGATAATCATAACAAGGAGATATACAAAACCCAACGAAAGAGAGTAAAACTAGTAATAAACATACAAGTTCTACAACTACTATAATCCAAGACATAGGGTAGTCTCTACAAAATGTGGTCTCAAATACACCTTTCAACACAAAAATAAAAGAAAGGTGCTCCACCTAAGCAACTAGCTCCCACGAGCACTAGCTAGTCGCAACGCCCTTGCCACGGTCCCTAGCTTCTCCCGCTGTGGAAGGCTCTGAAATAAAAATATAAACAACAACAACATGGGGTGAGAACTATTATACAATAGTTCCCAGTGGGTAAGCCGCCGAGAGGAGCGGAATACACCACTAGGTTAACTGAGGCAAAAGTAGGGTTAGTTACAATAAAGCACAATGAATTTGTAAAGTTCTATTGCTACAATGCCTCAAGATGTCATGTTATAAAGTATGCAAATATTCTACTCATGTACATGTGTAAATATGTAATGTTTAACTACACATGTTCTAATGTCCATATCTCACTACAAGTGATGTCCACTTTACATTTAGCCATAGTCGTATAATCATATGAGGCTACCATAAGGGGATGTTCCACTTGTGCCAAACCTAATGGCTCCGTGGTAGTCAACACCCTCACGCTAAGGATGAGCCTTACCCACGGCGGTTCCATTTCGGCGCTCTCTATCGCACGGCGAAATAAATGTCGCAAAGGCCAACTCCGGAGTGCCGGCTTGTGAGCGACCCTCACAAACATGTGCGAATGAGCACAATGGCAAACAAGCAACAATCAACCACATAATATCACGCTCGTCATGTCTAAAAACATGTAATACCAACCGATGTCCAAAGGATCTAACACTATGTCATAATGACAACCTTATTGTTCACCTAAGTAAAATGTAACATACTTAACCTCACACTATGTCACGAACATACCATATGTCATGTTTACTTCTACCCATAGCCAATATGCTAAGTGTCAATAAGGACCTCCAAGTCCACTATTCATCTAGTACCCCACAAGTTGTTTTAACCATTTAAGCATGCATTTCTACGTATACATAAGGTGAAATGCCCTTTTTTCATAGCCATCTATAATGCACTATGCATAATATCTTTCATGGATCCTTACTACATAGGGTATGCAAATCTCATATATAACGTATGTATATTATGCATTCTAAAATTCTATCATATCATATTTATCATGAATATGCACCGAATTAAGCCATTAAGCTAGATAAAAAACATAGGGGGAGTTCACCCATTTCGGTGAGGTCAGGCCCACCAGAAACCCTTCAGAACCTTGCAGTACTTCGAAACGAAGTTGCCCCCTCGATTTCTAGCACCCTAAAGAAAATTTCTAGGGGGTTAGAAGTGTCGAACGAACACTACCCAAAATTCACCATAATATATGAGAAAAGTGGGTGGATAATATCTTTGAGCAAGCAAACCTTGTTCAAAGTCCAAATCAAGGTTAGGGATCTTCAAATCCAACCTAAAGCAACATTCTACACCCATCAATTCCCATCCAAGAGCTTAAAATTAAAAAGCCCCAAATAAAACCCTAGTTTCACTATTCTAGGTTTTCATCTACAAATCCAAGCCAAAATCAAGTAGAGAGGTTGCAAGAGAGCCACTTACCACCAAAAGAGCTCCAATCCAAGCAAAAAGAGACTAGGGTTGGAGATTAAATCCACAACAAGCTCTCTACTTCTCAACCAAGTCTCCTCCAAGGTCCAAGATCCAAGCTTCAAGGCAAAAAGGAGAGGAGGAAAGATATCAAACAAAAAACCTAGGGTTTGGGAGGAGAAAACCAAGAGAAAATGAGAGAAAGACTCACCTTTCTCCTCTCTCAAGCTCAGCCCAAAATGGCTAAGTGAGGGGGGTGAGGGTTGTTGTATACAAGTTGTAACAATTGCCCTTAGACCCCTCCAACACTCGAAATTGCAAACAGCTCGAAAAACAGATTTTGCAGCACTGTATTCCGGTACATGTATAGACATACCGGAATCAGCCTCAAGAATTCGCAAAACCCGAGCCTCGGTCAATCTGCGCAATTCCACGGTATTCCGGTATCTCAACATCCATACCGGTACTAATTAAATCAGTACCGGTATATCAAGCCAATACCGGAATATCAGCTTAATTCTGCAAAACCCGAGAGCTGCGCAATTCCACATCCCATAGGATTCCGGTATTACCAAGTCAGTACCGGTATGCAGTAAAAAATCTGCACCTTTTGTAGATTTTGATCCTCGGAGTCCGTTTTCGCACTTTTCAAGTCTCGAAAATACTCCCAAGCTCTCGTATCACAACCAAAACCTCCAGACTAGTATAAAATACTAATCTCACAATGGAACCTTGCAATTTGCCAAAGTTCAGTGCGCTACACTAGCTCCTTCATATAGTCAAATACACAATCATAGTCTCAATAACTCGGGCCTTCATCTCTATCACAATCTAGTATTCACATACTCAAGGAAGTCCAACCCGATACCTCTTATGCAAGGTCCACATATATATACCACAACCTACAAAATCATGACACCAATCTCGATGCACACACACTCACACACCATTGTACACCTTCTCACCATTCCTATACATACAAAACACATAAGGTTAGACGAGTAGTATCTCAATATAGTAAATCAAGAAATATCATTAGCTCTCAGAGGATCAATGGAGTCATTTTTCAATATAGGAAGAAGCGTAATCCAAGGAACATGTTTTGTCCATTCTATCAGTCAAGGATATGCAAAAGCAAAGATATTATAATAATTTTAGCATATTATGTTTGAGAGGATTACAATCACTATTTTAACATAAGTCCCAGCAAAATTTCAATTATTCATGTCATGGTTGCCTGTAGATATAGTAATATATATAATATATAGTAAAGCATAGTATAATTCTACAAATCTGGTATGCAACTAATGCATCATACAATACCTACTTATCTATGAATGAGCAAGATAATACTAGATTCAAGCATCATCACCACAAGCATACCATTGCTACTGTAATATATTAGAATATAGGCAGTAGAATATTGTATTGATTTCTAACAAGATCAACATATTAAATTTATAACTCAGTGAGATAATTTTCTATTCACCTGTAGTAGCGGGATCCTTAACAGTAGGAGAGGAAAGGGTAGGATAGTGCGAATCAATGGCGGGAGTATCTAATAAGAAGATACCCAAAAAAAAACCTCATTACCATAGTCTAAAAGAAATAAGACAAGTAAGGTTTTCATCTTAAAAGATGAAAAAAATAAGGCTAGAATACACTTGAGTTCCTATGAAGTTGATAGCTCTCCAATGGTCAGTCAACTTCTTGTGTCGGGTAACCAACTTTTATCAACATAATAGTCAATAAGTCGAAATAACTCTATCGGCCGCCTCAAGATCAAATACCTAGATTCGAACTTTACCGCAATGCGACGAGGAGTAGGTTATTATATTGCTCATACGCTCCCAGTCCCACAAAGAGTAGGCTGCTCAGAATCAGACTCGCATAAAGAAGAAAAAAAGGAAAAAAAAAAGAAATAAGAGGTAGTCCGACTCTAGAGGGTTCTACCACCGCCATCCATTTTCGTGGAATTTTCTTCTCGAGTCGTTCCAATCTCATCTCAACCTCCTCTGCTAGCAGTGCAGGCCATCCTAGATTGACTAAAGGGATGGCGGCTCAGCAAATGAGGGTAGTGATGAGAGAGAGAAAGAAGAAAAAGAGGAGAAGACGAAAAGAAAATAAAAAAGAAAAAAGGAGGAAGGGAATGCTCTGGACCGTAGTAAAAGAGAGAAGTGGAAATGAGGAAAGAGAGAAGAAAGAAATGGAGTGTGTTTGCTAGAGAAAAAAGAAAAAAAAAAAGAAAAAGAAAGAGATGGAAAAAAGGTACTCACAGAGGGAGGGAGAGAATAGGGTATGTCCACATGTTGTCGCACTGTCAGTTGTGCAGCGCGGTGATACAACGAGAGGGAGTAGGAGAGAGAGTAAGTGGCAGATCAGGCAAGAGTTGGAAAAACTAGGGTTAGTTGACAAGGCCCCACAGTCGACCGCACAATCCAAAATTTTAAATTCCTGGACAAATAAAACCCAAATTTATAAAAAATTAACTTCAAGGTTCTAGGCTCCGGGCATTGCATATATTGTTAAACATAATACTAAAGTGCTATAATTATAAACCACAATGTTGTAATACTCGAGATATTTAAATTCGAAAGTCGAATGGACTTATATGTAAAAGTCATCCTTTTATATGAATAGAATGAAATTTTTGACTTTTTGAGGGGCTTATGTAATGTACGCTATGAGAAGAGTTGAGAGATTGGGAATGCCGAAGGCAAGCTCCATCTAGTGGTTAACAAGATAGATAATCAAGCAACTGTAGCATAATGACAATATGTCAAATCATAATAAGCTAGATTATAAAACTATTATAATGAATTTGAACATCAGTATAGCTCAAGTATATACCATATATCAATAAATAATCAAACTGCCTAATAGTACCCCATCCATGCTCGTTGTCACACTTATCCTAGGCTACCCATTGTCATATCGACTTGGCAGTTATGCCATAGCAAGCACCACAAACTATTGTCATACAAACCTAGGCTTAGGGCTTAGCTTCCAACCATCCGAAAAAGAACACTATCGAGCCATGCAATTGATCAGACCAACGTGCCGGAGTTCGTGAGATGCACAACCAGTGGAGGGAACTCCCACGTCGAATCAATGAACCTAAACAGGGTCTATACTCACAAGCATGTCCAAATACCACATAATAAGCCGCTCTACTTTACATGTCAAATATTAATAGATAACAAGGATAATGCATACTGTAATCTAAAAAAGGAAAACTAACATGAAAAGTACTCAAATAATCATGCAATAATCTCCAACATAGGTAGTGAAGTGGATATGAAATAATAAGGTGTATAAAGGGATAACCAAATAAGATACAATTATACTGACTTCGGATTAGATCACCTACCTATGCATACCGAATCAGACTGCTCAACTCGACCAAGATCCACTAAACAATCACGAGTTTCTAAGAACTCTCCAAACTTATTTAGAACATAAGTCTCAAGTTCAGCCCATATTCGACTATGATACCAAACTACACGTTTGAACATCCTACGACCAATTTCTGTGTCAAAATTTTCAATAATTAGGTCCCGATCATTGAACCCATACCATGACATCACTTCAGCCCCTACGAAGTTATGAAACACACTATCTTTGGTGTTGGCACAGCTGCATAAATATTGCTCGGTTATGGAGTCACGACCAAGCAACTCGGCCACAAAAGGTTTTGAATCACTATTTTCGGTGTCAGAACCGAATACACGAGCAACATGCAACTGAATGCACAAACAGTGCATTGCCACAATATAATTTGGCCACAATATGTTCTCAAATCGGAACTATTTGTTGTCGGAACAGAACACCTAAGTCGGCACAACCAATAATTTGCACAACCAGCAAAAAGGGGCTTCTAGTTCGCCAAGGCCACAAAGCTCGTCTGTCTAGGCACAATCACCAAGGTGCTGGTTGTATGAAGGCACAACTCTAAGCTCAACCACATAAGGTCTACCCACAATGGCTACCATGACTTTAGCCACAAATTGGTTGTGCTCGACCGCCAAGGAAAAGCCTGCATTGAGGTTCGACCACTATAACCCTAGGCACAAGGCTCTTAGGACTAGTTGGCTAGATGCGACATAGATTGACCCAAGTTCGATGCTCTAGTAAGATCTACGGTAGAAAAAAAATGAAACTCCTAACCATTCACATGCAATATAGAAGTAAATGAAGGACCATAGATTATTTACCCATGGTTCTTCCTTTAAAAGCTGATTCACTCAGGAAGGAAGACGGTGAAGCATGGCTCTCAATTTATCATTTCGAAGCTCGGTTTGAGGTAGTCGACCGTAGGGAGAAGAGGAGAAGATGGGTGAAAGAGAGAAAGCATGCTCCACTTGCAGTCGAGAGAGAGATAGAGAGGGAGAGAGGAAGAGAGAGAAAAAGAGTAATGGCTGCTAGGGAGAAGGAAGGCTGCATGGTGCTCGACTGTAGGTGGTGTTGTGGTGTATGATAGAGAGGAGAGAGGGTTGTGGTTGCTGGGGGGAAGAGAGAGAGACAGAAAGAGAGGGAGCGAGAAAGGGTGCTAAGGTAACGATTAGGTGTAAAGGAGTCTAGGACAAACCATATGCTTTTATCATATATCTGATATAAATTTTGCACCCAAGCCCCCGACATTCACACATTTCTCTCTTTCAAGTAGAAAACATTTTATATGTTTCTCCCCTTCTATTTTGATAGGTAACTTTGATGGTGAGGTGCAGGATGCTATGTGAGGTTCGTGTTAGATAGAGCCACCTAGATAATGCGCACTGGTTATGGACTATTTTGATTGAATAATTAATTATAATAAATTTAATTTACTCATATTTCATTATGTTGAGTTTTGGTGAATTTAATCATTTTGATGCTTCAGGGTTAATATCATATATAGCTCGTGATAGATGTCAAAAGATTTATTTAAAGTTGCGTGCTTTGAATTGAGTTTATATAGCTTCTATTTCACTGGTGTTTACATATGATATGTATTGCTTTATATTCTAACGTCGTGTATGTACCTAAAAGTCTATGTCGATGTAGCGGGTCTGTGCGTGTTCCATACAATGTATTAAACTGTTACAAAATGAGCTTTGCTTTCGTTGTGCTTCAAAAGAAAATATTTCAAAAAATATTTACCCAAAAAAGCGCATGTCTTGACCGATACAATGAAATAAAGTAATATATTTTACATATAATATTGTGGTAAATTGCAATATTTTGCTAGCCTATAATTTATACTTAGCTATCTAGTGGTTTGTAAAATATATTATTTTACAATCTTATTTAAAGGCAAGATCTTACAGTAAATAAAATTAAATTTATTAGATGGTAAAGTGAAACTTTTCATATCACAAAATGATAAAGTAAAAATGCTCTAAACTACAAGAGGGCTAATTGAAGTCTACCCTCATTAAGACCTAATTTGGTAATGTGGTAGTTAAAATACTATTTTATGCTTTTAAAAGGGTCAAAAGTTTCAAAGCACTTCTAATCTTCCCCTCCAATAGTATAAAACTGCGATGGCATATGCTTTTGTTAGAGTGGCTACCATCACAATTTTGCAGTATACATAAAGGAAAGATTTAAATTGCTTTGAAGGTTTTGAACCTTTCAAATTATAAAATATATATACACACTTATTAAATTAGGCTTAAAAAGCTCAGAGATGGACCAGTAATATTTCTAAAGTAGAGGAACTTTTTGAACATTTTTTACCTACTCAATTATGATGAACTAGTGTAGTAACCCGCGCGATGCGGTTGGTAGATATTATTGAAATAATTATTTTTTCTATCATCATTGATCATTGATGATAATCTGAAAAAATAAATCTGAAATATATAATTCATCAAATAAATAGAAAATAATACTCTAGATATAAAATAAAGAATATTAATTTAAATAGTCCGCAAGAAAGACGATCAATGATGTGGTAAGAACGTTATAGAGATCAATTGATCGCTAGAAACAAACAAAAAGAAAAGATATATCATATAAAATTACATCAATTAAATAAAAAATTAACAAAACAACGGAATCAAACCCTAACAACTTGAGGTGAAACACAAAGATCAATAGCATCGAAAATTAGATCAATCAAAGATAAAATTAATATAAAATGATGCAAAACCCTACAAATTTGAGGTGATTTTGAACGATGGGCATTATCTACCAAAAATTCTTGAGCTATTCATAAAGGGGTGAGTTACATAGAGAAAAATGAGGAGTTATATAGAGGAGGGAAGATGGAGGGACACGGGGAGGAGAAAGGAAGACGAAGGGACATGAAAATTACAAAAATTATTGAGCTATTCGTAGAGGGGGGAGTTATATAGAGAAAAATGAGGAGTTACATAGAGGGGAAAAAGATTGAGGGACACGGGGAGGAGAAGGGAAGATGAAGGGACATGGGAGTTACAAAGAGAGATGGGAAGAGGCCAGGGTGAAGGAAGAACCGCCACGTGGCAAGTTTTATGAGAAATAATGTATAGGTATAGATGCTGTTATGCTGCTAGGTTTACAATCCTATTAGTATTAGGGTTGTAATCTTTCAATTTAGTCCACCTAAATACTATAATTAACACACTAATCTTATCTTCTTCTTTTTTTGCTAAAAACCAAAAAAATTTTAAACGCTAAAAATTATTGGGTTAGAGGTCATAAAGATTACAACACTTTTAGGTAGTAGACTTAGCATTTCTCAATAATTATTGCTCTTAAATTATAGATGGAGTTAATTGCACCACTGATCTCCCAATTTTTACTCTCCATTTTGGTCTCCAATCTCTCTATTTTTTTTTTGCAATCAAAATCTAATCTTTAAAATTCATTACATCATTTGTCCGAACTTTTTACCCATTTTTTTCTTTGGTTTTAACCTTTTCTTTGACTTGCTCTTCCATCGCATTAAAGCGAATCTCAACACTCTCAGTGTTGTCCTTTACACCTATAACCATCTTGACTATATACACAAGTTCCTATTACATATTTTGAAGTATTCAGTATCCTCACCGTGAAGCAGGACATGCTACTAATCTCTTTAAGAAACTTAAAATAATTGGTGCTAAATTTGATTAAGGGATTGTCGGAACATAATTATAATCTATATGAGTAGGTAATGCTTTTTTGAGTTGAAATGACCTATTTCATCAAAATTAATAAGAATTTAGTTAGTTGAGATCAAACTAAATTAAAACATATAGCTTACGGATAAAATAGAAAAAAAATAAAGGTTAGGGACCAAAAGACAGAAAGAGTAAAGGTTACAGACAATGGTGTAATTAACCCTTACTAAAGTTCCCTTCATTTCCCGCCACGGCGCCACCCTTCGCCCATTTCCATTTTTACCCCTCTCATCACGTACTCTTCTCCTCAACCCCGCACCTCCCCGAACCGATCGATCGTTAGGGTTTTCCTCACGATACCTTCGCCGCCGATCTCGAACTCGATTCATGGCGACCACGCTCCTCATTCCCCTTTCGACACCAAAGCGAGCTCCTTACCCCTTCCCCACGTTCAAGGTTCGACGCTATCGCCTTATCTCTCTCTTTCCCAAACCCTAGCTTTCTTTCTCTTTCCATCTCAATCTCCAAAATCAACATCCATAGATTGGCATGCATAGATCTCCTTTTCTATAAGGGTTCGTGATTTCAATTTGATATACTTGATAGTACCTTCCAATTAGGGTTAATGAGGCTTGGGATGTGCGCAATTCACCTCCGAATCGTTTGTTTTCACTCCTTTTATCTAATCTAGATCTTTCATAAGGTAATATTTTTCCCTTTCCCCTTTTTTTTTCTAATGTGATTAAGATTAAGAAATGGGGTGTATGTTTAAACTCCGTTGTCATTTAAAGGGGTTTTATAGCAAAAGGTGTGCATTTGCATTTTTATGTGGTAAGGGAGTTTTATGTCTTCAAGTGAAGTTCTTTTATTGTACTCTAATGCCTCTTTCATTAGTTGTGTGTTTCTTTAATTATCTTTTTAAGATCTGTTGAGTTTTCTTTCTGAAAATTCTGTTGCTTATGTTTTCTAAACTGCTTATTCTCTTCTCTGAGTCTCTACAGAAATCTCAAATCTAGATAATCTACAATTTAGCGATTGATGTCATAAATAGCATATAAGTTAGTTCTATGATTACTTATGGGCTCATGCTAGTAAGTGCTATAGTGAATTGAGAAACCATTTGACTATGTAACTATAGTTGGCATAATGTTTACCTAAATTTTCATGCTACCTACTCGAGTTCGTTGGCTTTTTTTTTTTCTTTTTTCTCTTTGAGGCAAACTTTGTTACTTTACGTGTTATTTTAACTTGGGAAAGACAGAGTACGTGCATTTTCATAGGTTGGCAAGATAATAGTCATGAGGATTTTCGTTTAGTGACTTGCCAACTTAGAAATGGTATAAAAGATTAATTGGATCCCATATCCAGTATTATAGGATTAAGATGGTAATTCTTGTTGTTCTTTGTTTGAAGGAGCATAGAAGAAGCTGTCTACTGATGAGACATAATAATTTGTTGTGGTTTGTATTGCATGATTCGTAGTGACATAACTGAAGAACACGCTCATAATAGAGAATTTTGTAGTGGCATGAATTGATTATCAAAAAGTTTTCTCCTGAACTTTAATGGGGAAATCCTTCAAGTCCACAGAAATGTCTGACAAGAAGTCCAAAAACATTGATTCTTTCCTATTGATTGATCAATGTTAATTAGGCATGTAAGTAGAAAAAATGACTAACCATTGCTCTTTCCTTATTGGTCCATGATCAGTTTGGTTAGGCACATAAGCAGAAAAATGGCTGAGTTTCCATATCTGGTTTAGTACTAAATGGTAAAGCATAATGGAAAGCAATGCATCTTGTCATATCACTAAAGGAAAAACATATTGCCTGGATTTGTTCCAACACGTCATTTGTAGACTGCCTAGCCAACTACTCTCCACCTCATTCCTTCTCGAAAACACCACCACCACCATCAAGTGAATTTTGATATTTGGAAATTCAAAAATTATTTTTGTAGTGAGGATTGAAAGAAGTGATGGGATGGAGGGTAGATTGTTAGGCGGTCCACGGATGACACGCTTGCTCAGGTCAAAGCAACTATTTCTCCATTGAAGGGCGGGTCTTAAAATGTTTGGTTCATGAACAATTTTACTTAGAACTGGATATGCTGTGGTACGTGATATGGGTATGGGAACATAGTATGCTAGTTTCCTAGCCTAGGAAGGCGGTACGAGGGAATGGCTGTTGGTTTGGCTAGTAATTGATTTCTTCATCAAAGAAAAAGCAAAGTACTCGATTAGTAGGTACAGTTTCATTACTAAATGACAATTCGTGGAAAATGAAACAATATTTGTCACGCCCCGCCGTGCCTTAGCACCAAGTAGGTGGAAGGACAAAACGCACGGGCGCATGACCCAGATCCGCCGAACGGACAGAGTTTTCCCTGTACGTCCAATGCGTCACAACCAGTATAATTCAAGAGGTTCCAAACAGGAACAAAATTCATACAAAGATTGCATAAGGAAAGCATCATAAACTACTATGCTATTACAAGCATTCGCAATACAATCACATGTTACATTTTTTTTTTGTCTTTGTTCTATCTTTCCAAATACAATCAGATTATTATTACATTTCCTTTCATTCGAATACCCCTAAACTACGCAGTAGAGGGTACTTCTATTCTGGTCACAGTGGTAGGACGCTAACTACTGAGTTACGCCCCTCCCTCGCGCCGCCGCGCCGCTCACGTGTGGACCTGAAAAACAGTGGGGTGAGAACTATATAAAATAGTTTCCAGTGGGTAAGGCCACCCAAGAGAGAAGCTCGACCCACCAGGTCCAAAGAAACACCATATGCATAAGTTAGATCACAAATAACTATGCACGAAATATTTACATGCTTGTAAATAAACATAAAGGATGCAACCAAATAAAATGTTAACTTTCATTCTCTCCTAGGTTCATCCTATATTTCACATTGACTAAGTTCAACTACTTGTCAATTTCTTATGGTTTCGGAATCGCCGTCTCACCATAATAGTTCCAATATCCAAGGAGTGAAATCGTCACCTCCTAATTCGAGTAGCGAAATCGTCGCATACTCGGGATAGCAAAATCGTCGCATACCCCATCTCAACACCGCCATCACATGGCATAGGTAGCGAACTCGTCGCATACCCGGGATAGCAACCTCGTCGCACATCCCATTTGTCACCGCCAACTCATGGCACAGGTAGCGAACTCGTCGCATACCCGGGATAGCAACCTCGTTGCATATCCCATCTCAACACCGCCAACTCATGGCATAGGTAGCGAAATCGTCGCATACCCGGGATAGCACAATCGTCGCACATCCCGTTTCAACACCGCCAACTCATGGCATAGGTAACGAAATCGTCGCATACCCGGGATAGCAAAATCGTCGCACATCCCGTTTCAACACCGCCAACTCATGGCATAGGTAGCGAAATCGTCGTATACCCGGGATAGCAAAATCGTCGCACATCCCGTTTCAACACCGCCAACTCATGGCTTAGGTAGCGAACTCGTCGCATACCCGGGATAGCAAAATCGTCGTACATCCCGTTTCAACACCGCCAACTCATGACATAGGTAGCGAAATCGTCGCATACCCGGGATAGCAAAATCGTCGCACATCCCGTTTCAACACCGCCAACTCATGGCATAGGTAGCGAAATCGTCGCATACCCGGGATAGCAAAATCGTCGCACATCCCGTTTCACATTTTACACTTGCCAACCTAAGTCTCATGACCTTAGGTTCAAGTCACTAAGTCTCACCTATGTTCAATGACACTAGGTTCACTTTACATTCTCAACCTAGGTTCCATGACGCTAGGTTCCAATCTCATGTCCAACATATGTTCAATAACACTAGGTTCCAATCTCATGTCCAACCTATGTTCAATAACACTTGGTTCCATTCATACATGTTCCAACCTATGTTCAATAACACTAGGTTCCATTCATACATGTTCCAACCTATGTTCAATAACACTAGGTTCCAATCTCATGTCCAACCTATGTTCAATAACACTAGGTTCCATTCGCATGTTCCAACCTATGTTCAATAACACTAGGTTCCAATCTCATGTCCAACCTATGTTCAATAACACTAGGTTCCATTCGCATGTTCCAACCTATGTTCAATAACACTAGGTTCCATTCATACATGTTCCAACCTATGTTCAATAACACTAGGTTCCAATCTCATGTCCAACCTATGTTCAATAACACTAGGTTCCATTCGCATGTTCCAACCTATGTTCAATAACACTAGGTTCCAATCTCATGTCCAACCTATGTTCAATAACACTAGGTTCCATTCGCATGTTCCAACCTATGTTCAATAACACTAGGTTCCATTCATACATGTACCAACCTATGTTCAATAACACTAGGTTCCATTCATACATGTTCCAACCTATGTTCAATAACACCAGGTTCCAATCTCATGTCCAACCTATGTTCAATAACACTAGGTTCCATTCATACATGTTCCAATTATACATGCAATCACATAACAAGTATAGATATTAAAAATATACTTGAATTCTCTAACATGCAAGAAGAGCTCATGGCTCAATCTATCGTGATTCTCATCTTTGCCAACATGCAAGTTCTAGGGTTCACAACACATACCATTTTATCTTTAAATGGATATTTACCCTAGACATGGTAGTGACCTAATCACTTCGGTAAACACAAACCCACCTCACACTCTTCCGATTGCATGTAGGCACTTGCAATCGGGCTCTTTTCCTTGGCCTCAAGCTTGGTCTTCAAGCTCCTAGCCCTAACACACATGAAGGATTCGTTAATCCGAGTCGAACTCATAACGATCTCATCTTTTGGAATCACTCAAAATGGAGTTGTCCCACATGTTCTACTAACCCCCAACTAGGGTTCTAAAGGGTTAAAATATTTTTAAAACCCTCCACAAGAGAATCCCTCTTTCAACCTAGGGTTTCCCAAAACTCATGGCAAAACCCAAAATCTCTTGCTAATCTCTACAATTTGTAGTCTAGATTAGCCAAGGGTCTCCAAAATCTCATTTCTTAGTCCCAAATCCGAAATCCTAACTACCAAATCCAAGAACTCACCTCGGATCCGCGAGCTCACCAAGCCACCATGCATGCACGAGCTCGATTCTTCACTCTCCCAAGCTTCCCAAGCTTGATCTCCACCAAGATCTCCAATTTGGAGGAGAAGAAGAAGAAGTAGTAGTGAGGGAGAGGAGTTTCTCCCTCCCTCTCTCCCTGTGTATGTGAGTATATTTTCAAAGGAGAAAGGGGAAGGGTTCCCTTTTATGTAAGCCCCCCTCAGTGAAATTACCAAATTACCCTTCGAAATTAGCATTCTGCACACTGTATTTTGGTATACGGGTTGGCGTACCGGTATACGGGTCGGCGTACCGGTATACCACGAAGAATTCCGCCGAACCCGAGAGCTGGATTTTCAAATTCTACCATTGCATTTCGGTATACGACATCGCGTACCGGTACTAATCACTTCAGTACCGGTATGGAGTTCCTCATACCGGAATCCCACTGCAGACTTCACAAGTTCAGTAGTTTTAACTTTTTGAAGTCCATTTTCGCGCCTCATTTCCGTCAAAAATACTTCGCACAAGTTCCAAACTTGGCCGAAGCTTCACCTCTAGCCTCTTATGCTATTTTTCCACCGGAACTCCATAATTTGTAGAAGTTCGGTGTACTACATTCCTCCCTCCTTAAAAGAAGTTTCGTCCGCGAAAGTAAGATCACACCTCAAATCTATTTACCAATTAGATGAGGGTATTATTCTTTCATCGCGTTCTCTGGTTCCTGCTCACTCAGGAGTACATTCTGTAGTCTACGGGATCTTATCTTCCCGACATTCCATAAGGAGTATGTCCCGTTGCTTTTCCTTACGGGGTCAACATCACATCATCTTCGCGATGTTACCGCTCGAACACTTCGTTCGTAAATCCGACTTCACTTCATCGACAAAGCCAAACTTGACAATTGGCGACTTCACCAATCAGGTGAAAGGTATGACCGAGCTTCTGCTTCTCTGGTCACAATCATAATTCTCTTACACACGACCAATGCTCTCATACTCTCAGAGCCGTCGGTCAAACCGCTTATCTCGGTTTACAACAGATGGTCCACAGACCAAAGCTCTCACGTAGGTCTACTGCTTAAACCTGTCTCAACGTCGCGTAACATCTCTTGCTCGCAAACGTACATCCAATCGTTACCCGGCGGAGTCCTCACTCAGGACTATGCGCACACACTCCAACTAGGAGTAATCAAGATCCCAAACCTCTACTGAGTCCTAGAGTTGGGTCACGTCCACACTCTCGGTGTACTACCATTCATATGGTCTCACATGTGGCATTCCACATTCTTGGGTCATCGCTTGGACTACCGCCCCGACCATAAGTCTCTGTCCAACCCTCAGGTCTCGGGCTGCTGTCACACACAGCTGACTGCGCCTGTCCATAAGGCCCCAGGCTCCACAGTCCACAATGGTCCGGGCACGGATCGTCCCCAAGCAATACCCGATACCGTCGTTACACGTGTCCCGCACGCTATACCAAGCGACAACAGTCTCTACTGGCTCCTAAGCACCCAGTGCGAGCCACTAGCTCTCAAGCGGTTCTTGGCCTCCTTCACACCTAGTAATGCCCAAGTGCTACTGCCTACAAACCCTATCGGCTAACCAGAAACCAATATTCCACGAGTACTTACACCCGAGAGTCCCACGCTACTATGTTTATTCGCGTTATCCACAAGCACTAAGCTACCACGCTTATGCTCACTCGCATTGCGAGTACCACAACCTACCTCAATCTGAGGTATAACAAGGCCCACTCGCCCAATTTTGGCGATTACCTTATCAATTCACAACCGTCATCGATCCACCATAACGATGTTCGGGATCTGCAAACTATTGACACGTTTTCAAACGTCAAAACGCGACTCTTGCAATTGGCTACTCACATTGCCGTAACATCGAGAGTCAGCTCGCTTACAACCATTGTTGCCTCAAGCCGTCAACTAGGCGCAACACCCGCAATTTGCCGGTATCATCAAAATCTCTAGCCGCTCCAGCAGCAATGCATGCCTCCATGACACGAGCATAGCTGGGTATCTATCCTTACCCATAACCTTGGTCCTGGCTACATTTCACTTGCATCGTAGTAACAGACCACAACAATTGCACGTAATGCTCCAGCGTCGCATTATGCTCTACATATGTTTTCAACAATCAAAACATACCTGCCACGACGCCGTCGACAGCAGTAGATTCCATCACCTGAGTCGCGTACCCATGGCCACTTGGTACCCGACGCGAACCTTCAGGTTGCCTCAACATCGATGCATGCTCCCCAGACCTTACCGTAGGTGGCACACCCGCGAACTGTCTCGAAGCGGAGAATGCTGTCGTAGCCGGTAGGGCTCGACTATCTCCCAAGGAACAGTCATACTTTGTGTGACCCGATTGTCCACATCGTATACACCTTCCTTCACGCTGCACGCACCGGCGCGCCCAATGGGGTCCGCCGCAAATAACGCATCCAGATGAGGATCGGGTGGTAGATGATTTCTGGGCTTGGGATTGTGATTGCGGTCGTTTCGAGCGTCGCTCGGAACTCGACTGTCCTCCCGAACCACCCGTTGATCGCTGTCTCCCCTCTTCGCTATATTCCTCGCACCCATCACGCAAAGTGACCAGGCCTTGTTCCACCCACAAGGCTCGATCCAGCACCTCAGCAAAGGTTTGCAGTTTGAAGGGATGCACAACCTTAAAAATCTCAGGCCGAAGTCCGCGCACGAAACAATCAGCCATGTCCTTGTCATTCCGTATCACATAAGGGATACAATTTACAATGCGAGAGAACTCTCTCTCGTACTCTCTCACCGAGCGATCACCTTGCTTCAGCTTCCTGAACTTTTCCTGAAGCTTTCTTTTCTCACGATCAGGGAAATAGGCAGAGAACACCAGTCCTCGAAATTCCTCCCAAGTCACCGGAGGGAGACTAGAAGGTCGGTCTCGCCGGACTCCCTTCCACCACGCCTTTGCCGACCCTTGCAAGCAGTGTGCGGCAAAATGCACCTTGTCCCGCTCCAAGGTGTACAAGTCCTCAAACAGGAACTCCATAGAATCGATCCACGTTTCTACGGTCCACGGGTCCATTTCTTCCCCGTCGAAGGTAAGCGGATTTAATCCCTTGAACGTCATGAGGGCAGCTAAAGCCCGCTCCCTCTCCGCTTCCAATTCCACAGAATCAGGGGCCCAGGCACCAGTATCTACTTGCGAGGTACCCGCCGCGGCTCCTGATGGTACACGACGTGCTAATCGTTCCACGGTTTCATGGAGTCTCCTGATCCGCTCTTCCTGGCGCACGGCAGCCTCCTGCTGTCGCTGTGCCATCTCAGCTTGTTGTTGCACCACTCCAACGAGTGTGGCCAACTGTTCACGAAGCTCCGGGTCTCCACTTGCCCCAGATTGCACAGGGACCCTACTAGGTCCATCCCGTCTGGATCTCGTCGGAGATCGCCCTTGTGACGCCATCGTATCCTGAAACACGACAACTTCCGTCAACGTTCTCGACCTTTTAGGCCAAGTATAAACACGATTTAAATTACGGACACAAATCAGGCGAAAGTCACACAAGGGCGCCTATTCTCATCCATTGGGTTCATGTTGTCACGCGCCAACATGAACACACTTAGCTGAGAATAAACCACGCCTTATATCCACCTCTAACATCCTATTAGAGGCATAACTAATACACGACCCAATCGATTACCCTTTCGCCGCACATCACAAGTCCTCGTCTCTCATGAGTTTATACTCCTAGGGTCTTTTTCCATCCTAGGATTCCTTAGGTCCACCTAGACCGTTTCTACGCTCTGATACCACCTCAATCTGTCACGCCCCGCCGTGCCTTAGCACCAAGTAGGTGGAAGGACAAAACGCACGGGCGCATGACCCAGATCCGCCGAATGGACAGAGTTTTTCCTGTACGTCCAAGGCGTCAAAACCAATATAATTCAAGAGGTTCCAAACATGAACATAATTCATACAAAGATTGCATAAGGAAAACATCATAAACTACTATGCTATTACAAGCATTCGCAATACAACCACATGTTACATTTTTTTTTTGTCTTTGTTCTATCTTTCCAAATACAATCAGATTATTATTACATTTTCTTTCATTCGAATACCTCTAAACTACGCAGTAGAGGGTACTTCTATTCTGGTCACAGTGGTAGGACGCTAACTACTGAGTTACGCCCCTCCTTCGCGCCGCCGCGCCGCTCACGTGTGGACCTGAAAAACAGTGAGATGAGAACTATATAAAATAGTTCCCAGTGGGTAAGGCCACCCAAGAGAGAAGCTCGACCCACCAGGTCCAAAGAAACACCATATGCATAAGTTAGATCACAAATAACTATGCATGAAATATTTACATGCTTGTAAATAAACATAAAGGATGCAACCAAATAAAATGTTAACTTTCATTCTCTTCTAGGTTCATCCTATATTTCACATTGACTAAGTTCAACTACTTGTCAATTACTTATGGTTTCGGAATCGCCGTCTCACCATAATAGTTCCAATATCCAAGGAGTGAAATCGTCACCTCCTAGTTCGAGTAGCGAAATCGTCGCATACTCGGGATAGCAAAATCGTCGCATACCCCATCTCAACACCGCCATCACATGGCATAGGTAGCGAACTCGTCGCATACTCGGGATAGCAACCTCGTCGCACATCCCATTTGTCACCGCCAACTCATGGCACAGGTAGCGAACTCGTCGAATACCCGGGATAGCAACCTCGTTGCACATCCCATCTCAACACCGCCAACTCATGGCATAGGTAGCGAAATCGTCGCATACCCGGGATAGCACAATCGTCGCACATCCCGTTTCAACACCGCCAACTCATGGCATAGGTAGCGAAATCGTCGCATACCCGGGATAGCAAAATCGTCGCACATCCCGTTTCAACACCGCCAACTCATGGCATAGGTAGCGAAATCGTCGCATACCCGGGATAGCAAAATCGTCGCACATCCCGTTTCAACACCGCCAATTCATGGCTTAGGTAGCGAACTCGTCGCATACCCGGGATAGCAAAATCGTCGCACATCCCGTTTCAACACCGCCAACTCATGGCTTAGGTAGCGAAATCGTCGCATACCCGGGATAGCAAAATCGTCGCACATCCCGTTTCAACACCGCCAACTCATGGCATAGGTAGCGAAATCGTCGCATACCCGGGATAGCAAAATCGTCGCACATCCCGTTTCACATTTTACACTTGCCAACCTAAGTCTCAGACCTTAGGTTCAAGTCACTAAGTCTCACCTATGTTCAATGACACTAGATTCACTTTACATTCTCAACCTAGGTTCCATGACGCTAGGTTCCAATCTCATGTCCAACATATGTTCAATAACACTAGGTTCCAATCTCATGTCCAACCTATGTTCAATAACACTAGGTTCCATTCATACATGTTTCAACCTATGTTCAATAACACTAGGTTCCATTCATACATGTTCCAACCTATGTTCAATAACACTAGGTTCCAATCTCATGTCCAACCTATGTTCAATAACACTAGGTTCCATTCGCATGTTCCAACCTATGTTCAATAACACTAGGTTCCAATCTCATGTCCAACCTATGTTTAATAACACTAGGTTCCATTCGCATGTTCCAACCTATGTTCAATAACACTAGGTTCTATTCATACATGTTCCAACCTATGTTCAATAACACTAGGTTCCAATCTCATGTCCAACCTATGTTCAATAACACTAGGTTCCATTCGAATGTTTCATCCTATGTTCAATAACACTAGGTTCCAATCTCATGTCCAACCTATGTTCAATAACACTAGGTTCCATTCGCATGTTCCAACCTATGTTCAATAACACTAGGTTCCATTCATACATGTTCCAACCTATGTTCAATAACACTAGGTTCCAATCTCATGTCCAACCTATGTTCAATAACACTAGGTTCCATTCGCATGTTCCAATCTATGTTCAATAACACTAGGTTCCAATCTCATGTCCAACCTATGTTCAATAACACTAGGTTCCATTCGCATGTTCCAACCTATGTTCAATAACACTAGGTTTGGAGTTGAGAAGGTGAGGAGAGAGCAATCCGGGAAGCTCCAGCAACAGCTTCATTATATATGATGAGAGAAGGAAGTCCTATAAGGAGGCATTACTATTACAAACAAGGGTACCTGGTTACGCCATTAAGCAGCCTGCTCATTCCAATGGTGTTCTTATGAGCGCAGCGACTGGGGGGAGACGCAATAATGCCGGCAAGTGCTACAGGTGCCTGGGTCGTGATCACAAAGCGAGAGCGTGTCGCGATCTGGTAAGGTGTCTACTCTGTTTCAGGACTGGACATAGGGCGTTTCAGTGCAAATCAAGGATGCAGGGAAGCATCAAAAATATGTTTAGGACTCAACGTGCTCACGGACGTGCTCCTTCACTACGAGTCGTCGTCCCTTATTCAGAGGAGTATTTCAAACGCAGGGAGCTACGCCGGAATGCCATCCTAGCTGACATTGTTCAACCTGCGGACCTCGAATGCGCACCGCAGCAGACAATTGCCAATGCTCTTGCTGATCGGTTCGGTGGATACCAGACAGATTTCATAGTTGCACGACATAGGGACCACGATTTTGCCATGTTCCTGCCGGAGTGGGTGTCAGCGGAGAGGCTTGTAAGGAGTCATGTTATCACTTTGGAGGGCTTTTGGATGAATTGTTTTAGGTGGGGAAAGTATCGTCATGTTGTTCCACACAGACTCCCGGTCAAGGCCTGGATAAAATTACTCAATCTCCCCTTCGAGTGTTGGACGATTCCGAAGGTGGTGGCGATCGTTGGTGGTTTTGGAAGATTTCTACGAGCGGATGAAAATTCCAAGTCGGTGACTGATTTGCGAGCTTACCGGTGCTGTGTAGCTGTTAACGAGCTCAGGGATATACCCCAAAATGTATCTTTGATTTTGGGGGATGAGTTGTTCCCAATCTTGATAACTCTAGAAAGCTGGGAAGATGACCGAGGGAACGATGCTCAGCCCCCACCACCACCTTCGCCAAGACGAGACAACAAAGAGTTTGACCGCAACGTGGGACCATCGAATCTCGGCCCTGGGGGCGGACAACCAAACGGGGGGGACATGGAGAGGGAGGTCCGTGATGCGGGCCCCGAGGCTGACAGATCGGAGAGGTCGGTTAACGGTCGGCGGAGATGTACGGAGGATCGGATCGACAAAGCTAACAAGCCGTGTGACTCTCCAAGCTTGCAATTCGCCAATTTGAGCTTAGCGAATGTCGCTCCGAGATCTGAGCATGTTCGTTGAACTATGCTTCGATGCTTGGCGCGCGGAGAGCTGCGCGAGTCGTGCCGCTCTTCGAGTTGATGAGCGCCGCGCCGCATTCCTCCGCCCTTGTGGCGCCATGCGCCGCGCTCGCTGCGCCGTTCGCCGCGCACGCCGAGCTAAGTCTCGCTTCGGCTAGCGTAATGCAGCGCGCTGTAGCTGAGAGGCCGAGGGTCGCGCCACGCGTCACGCCGGTGAGCAGGACAGAGTTCTATTTGGAAGCTCCGGTGGCACCTCCAACGGACACCTGTAGCACTCTTTCCGAGATGGTGAATACCTTTGCATGCCATCAAGATTTGTGTCAGGAGGAGGCCTCTACGGAATACGAGATTTTTCCTTACAAGAGAGATTTTTTTCAAATAGGCTTAAAGGTTGACGTATTTAGAACCCACCATTTCTTTGATGGATTATTTAATGTCTCTGAGGGGTTAGGTGTAAAGAAAGTTGGCTCTTTTTTTGATGAACTTTTATGGCTGAAGTTTGGTTTGGAGGGTTGCTTTGTCTCTTTTGGCCTCGGGAAGTGTAATGGTCAAAGTGGACTTTTGTGCACCTCTTATGGGCCTAACTGTGAGGTAACCGGGGATGGTTTTGGGCCGAATGTGCGTGCTGGGTTTGAGGGGTTCAATGTTCTAGTGAAAATTCCCTATTTTTCATATGATGTGTTTACCTCAATGATACTGCTCAACTGTGAGTTATACAACTGGACTGGGCTCATGCGGTGTTTTGCTATCATGGGAGTTAATTTGTGTCTTAAAGATTTATTTGACAATTTTTCTACAAAAGAAGGTGCTGTTCTAATAAGACACAATCAGTGCGGGCTACCATTGGTAGCTTCTCAAGGGGATATCAGTGGGCGATTTGAGGAGTTGGTGTCAGATGAACATGTGAGCGGTACAGTTTGCGAATGTCGATGGGATTCAGATTTCTAGACGCTCGAGTGCACGCTTAGCTAACGAACCCAAGAGTTCTATGGCTTACAAAGCTATAGCCAGAAAAATCCTGCTTCGTGAGGGAACTGGAACTGACGAAGTGAAAGGTCATCGTAGATTCATGAGAAAAAAGATTGTGAGGAAGAGCAAAAAATGTGGGGTTCTTCTAAATGACTCTGATGCACAAGATTTTGAGAAGTTTCTCTGGGGCCTGCCTGAAGCTGTGGCCTAGGCTTTCTTTGCCACTTTATGTTGGGGTGTTGTTTTATTTCGTTATGTTCACTATTTGTAGTTGGAATGTTAGGGGACTCGGCGACCCCTGTAAACGACGTGCTGTGAAATGTGTGGTGTCTAGGCTCAGGAATGCGGTGGTCTGCCTGCAGGAAACCAAAACTTGCTCTTTCTCTCTTTCTTTTCTACGAAGCTGTTGTGGTTCTTTCTATGACAAATTTCAGTGTATTAAAGCTATTGGAGCATCTGGTGATTTGTTGACTTGTTGGAGCTCTCGAGTGTTCTCTTGCAATGAAGTTATTTCGAGATCATACTCCATTACCCTCCGACTTACTCATATCCAAAGAGGATCTAGTTTCTTCATTACAAACGTGTATGGTCCTCCAACCTGGGAGGGTAAGGAGGAATTTTGTTCTGAATTGGCCAATCTTAAAGAAGATTGCAAAGGTAGTTGGGTTATCTGCGGAGACTTTAATTTCACCAGATGCCAGGATGAGCGAAAAGGTAAAATCTGGAGTTTGAAGGCGACGACGATGTTTAACGATCTTATCCGTAATCTTGAGTTATTGGACATGCCGATGAAGAATCTAACATTCACTTGGTCTAATATGCAAAGCTGCCCTACACTCGCAAAACTAGATCGTTTTCTTATCTCAACCGAATGGGACCAGCATTATCCATTCTCAGAGGTTGAGGCGGTTCCTAGAATTACATCTGATCATTGCCCTATTCTGCTCTCCACTGGATGTACGGTTAAGCACAAAATGTTCAGATTGGAAGAGGTCTGGTTACATAACGAAGACTTCCTTACTAAAATCCCTTTGTGGTGGAGCGAAGCCCAGAGAAAAGGATCAGCGTTGCTCTCTTTCATTACTAAACTTAGACATTGTCGAAAGCGGATTAAAGGATGGTGTGCGACAAAGTTTTATAGCATTCTTAAAACAAAAACTGATATTATGCAGGAGATACGTAAGATTGACGTATTAGAGGAAAATACTAGTTTGATACAGGAGGTGCGAAAGAGAAGGGAGACACCCAAGGATCGTCTTTCAAAAGTACTTGAAGATGAGGAAATTTTATGGAAAACTCGGGCCAAACAACGGTGGTTACACGAAGGTGACGGAAACACTAAGTTCTTTCACGCAGTAGCCAATAGCAGGAGACGTTCGAACGTTATTGGTGCTATTGAAGATGATGGAAAAAGAATTATCAAGGAAGAGGAGAAGAGACTCTATTTTTGGAACAATTTTAAAGAGCTCTATGCCCCGAAATCCTATGTATCGAAAATATTAGGGGACTGGAGCGGACTTTTCCATACCCGACGAGTTACTAACCTAGATCAATTTACGACCCCTTTCGATGAGGAGGAGATCAAAAAGGCTGTCTTCCAACTAGGAGGAGATAAAGCACCTGGACCTGATGGTTTTTCCATGAGTTTTTATCAGACCTTTTGGGATGTTATCAAGAGCGATATTTGCTGGATCTTTCAAGAGTTGCACGAGGGGCGACTTTCCACACGTGCTGTTGATTACTCGTACTTATGTCTTATTCCGAAAAAAGAAGGAGCGGTGAAGGCTAATGATTTTAGGCCAATAAGCTTGCTGAATGGGATTCAAAAGATTATCTCTAAAGTACTGGCTAATAGACTGGTAGGAGTTATGCAGGACCTCATCTCTACTTCTCAATCGGCTTTCTTAAGAGGGAGACTCTTATCTGATGCGTTTGTCACTGCTAATGAGTTGGTGGCTTGGGGTTGCAAGGAGGCAGTTGAGGGAGTTGAGGTAAAAGTAGACTTCGAGAAGGCTTATGACAAAGTCAATTGGTCGTTCCTAAGAATGATTTTAAAATTATTGGGATTTAATGATAAATGGTGTGGATGGATCGACGAGTGTATTGGTAACTCTAAAGTGGCGGTTTTGGTTAACGGGGTGCCATCTAATTGGATCAAAACGAAAAGAGGCGTGCGACAAGGCGATCCCTTATCTCCTTATCTGTTCCTACTCGTGGTTGAGTGTCTAGCTAGGATGACGGAAAAGGCAGAGGACTTTAATCTACTTAAAGGAATTGGCCCCACGAGGGATAGCTATTTAACTTTGATACAATATGCGGATGACACGTTTTTCTTCTGTGAGGCGAAAAAAAGATATATGACTAATCTAAAGTTCCTGTGGAACCTCTTTGAGTGGGCTTCTGGAATTAAGATTAATAAAGAGAAGACGGAGATTTTTTATATGGGGAGTAAGGAGGGAAAAGATAATAGACTCGCTAATATCTTACAATGTAAATTAGGAAAATTTCCTACTAAGTACTTGGGTTTGCCTTTGACTTGCGGAGCTCTTAGAAAAGAAGATTGGATAGGTGTTATTAATAAATTCCAAAGGAGGATCGACGGATGGCAAGCTAAACTCCTCTCAAGGGGAGGCAGATTAACGCTAATTAATTCGGTTCTGTCTAACCTGCCTCTACACTTCTTCTCCATTTTCAAAGCTCCAAAATGGGTAACTAAACGTATGGAGGTTTTACGAAGGGATTTTTTCTGGAAAGGGCAGTAGGGCAATACTGGGGGAGCTTATTTAGTAGCTTGGAAAACGGGTGTAGATGTAGAAAAGAAGGAGGCCTAGGCGTGAAAGATTTGGCTACTATGAATGATGCTTTACTAACCAAATGGTGGTGGCGTTTCTATACAGAGCGAGGACTTCAGTGGAACAACTTAGTCAGAGCCCTTTATTACAGTAGAAGAAGACCGTTATTTGAAGGAAGGTCTTTCCGACCAGCCTCGCAATGGTGGAAAAATATGTTAAAATTGAAGGAAGTATTTAAGAGTGGAGTGTGATATGGGTTGGGAGATGGACACCTCATTGATTTTTGGTCAGATAGGTGGTGTGGGGATGCTTCTTTGAAGACGTACTTTCCAGATATCTATGCTTCTGTTCATCTGAAAGAGGTTAAAGTCAGTGAGTGTTTCTCTACTCTCGGATGGAGGTGGAGAAAGATTCTAAGAGGGGTAAGAAGAACGTTACATTGTAACGATCAAAGTATAAGGGACCTGAAGAACACACTAGCAAATCTCCAAGTTAAAAATCAGCCTGACGATATTCGCTGGAGATGGGAGACTGGAAATAGGTTCACGGTCAAATCCACATATTTGCTTATCAGAAGTGGAGGTGTCAAAGATGACACGACGCCGACTATTTGGAAACTTAAAATTCCGACTAAAGTTAAAATTTTCATCTGGTTAGCCCTGAAGAAGAAATTGCTTATTGTGGACAACCTTATAAAAAGGGGTTGGTCAGGAAACCAATGGTGTGTAATGTGTGGCTGTGCCGCCAAGACAGTGGATCACCTGTTGGTTGGTTGTGTTGTTAGTAAATTTCTATTTACCTTCAAACTTGATAACTGCCATTTCCTTCCCTTTGCTGAAGATGTCAAGATCGTTTGGGAGGACGCGCAGGGGAGGAGTACTCAGATGGATGCACTAAAAGCACAGACCTTAATAGCAGCAACATGGTGGATGATTTGGCGCGAACGAAATAATATTATTTTCAGAAATTTATCTACAGACGCTATTTTAACTGCGCAACATATCAGAGCGCTAGTAAAGGAGTGGGCGAAATTTTGTAGCGCTAGGTGACAGTTTTATTGTTTCGATTCCTGATGTCTCTTTTTCTTTGTTTCTTTTTATTGTTTGACTTTTTCATATCGGTTTTTTTCTTTTTTTCCGAGGCCTTGCTGCCTCACTACTTGTAGCTAAATTCATTTGCTAAATGAATGAAGCGGGTAGCGCGCTACCTTTTTCTCAAAAAAAAAAAAAACAACACTAGGTTCCATTCATACATGTTCCAACCTATGTTCAATAACACTAGGTTCCATTCATACATGTTCCAACCTATGTTCAATAACACTAGGTTCCATTCATACATGTTCCAACCTATGTTCAATAACACCAGGTTCCAATCTCATGTCCAACCTATGTTCAATAACACTAGGTTCCATTCATACATGTTCCAATTATACATGCACTCACATAACAAGTATAGATATTAAAAATATACTTAAATTCTCTAACATGCAAGAAGAGCTCATGGCTCAATCTATCGTGATTCTCATCTTTGCCAACATGCAAGTTCTAGGGTTCACAACACATATCATTTTATCTTTAAATGAATATTTACCCTAGACATGGAAGTGACCTAATCACTTCGGTAAACACAAACCCACCTCACACTCTTCCGATTGCATGTAGACACTTGCAATCGGGCTCTTTCCTTGGCCTCAAGCTTGGTCTTCAAGCTCCTAGCCCTAACACACATGAAGGATTCGTTAATCCGAGTCGAACTCATAACGATTTCATCTCTTGGAATCACTCAAAATGGAGTTGTCCCACGTGTTCTACTAACTCCCAACTAGGGTTCTAAAGGGTTAAAATATTTTTAAAACCCAACACAAGAGAATCCCTCTTTCAACCTAGGGTTTCCCAAAACTCATGATAAAACCCAAAATCTCTTGCTAATATCTATAATTTGTAGTCTAGATTAGCCAAGGGTCTCCAAAATCTCATTTCTTAGTCCCAAATCCGAAACCCTAACTACCAAATCCAAGAACTCACATCGGATCCGCGAGCTCACCAAGCCACCATGCATGTACGAGCTCGATTCTTCACTCTCCCAAGCTTCCCAAGCTTGATCTCCACCAAGATCTCTAATTTGGAGGAGAAGAAGAAGAAGTAGTAGTGAGGGAGAGGAGTTTCTCCCTCCCTCTCTCCCTGTGTATGTGAGTATATTTTCAGAGGAGAAAGGGGAAGGGTTCCCCTTTATGTAAGCCCCCCTCAGTGAAATTACCAAATTAACTTTCGAAATCAGCATTCTGCACACTGTATTCCGGTATACGGGTTGGCGTACCGGTATACGGGTCGGCGTACCGGTATACCACGAGGAATTCCGCAGAACCCGAGAGCTGGATTTTCGGATTCTGCCATTGCATTCCGGTATACGACATCGTGTACCGGTACTAATCACTTCAGTACCGGTATGGAGTTCCTCATACCGGAATCCCACTGCAGACTTCACAAGTTCAGCAGTTTTAACTTTTCGAAGTCCGTTTTCGCGCCTCATTTGCGCCGAAAACACTTCGCACAAGTCCCAAACTTAGCCGAAGCTTCACCTCTAGCCTCTCATGCTATTTTTCCACCGGAACTCCATAATTTGTAGAAGTTCGGTGTACTACAATATTATATCAATAGGAAGATAAAATACTAGAAAGCTGGGTCACTAGGGCAAGATATCAGGGACTCTTTTTCCTGAGTAAATTACAGTGAAGTTGGTACATCCTATTTATTTTTGCATGGAAGTGGAGGCCTCATTGCTATTAGACTGAGATTATCTTGGTGCATCTCTAGTTCTGTCTGGGGGTCCATCATTGTGGCATGTACATGGGGGTATCTACAATCTCCCCTATGCTCCTAGGTGGAGGTACCATAACCATTCCTCTTATTTTTTGTTATGTTAAATGAGCTTTAGACAATTCGAGAATTCATCTTCTTAAATTTTCATTGATAGAGGAATATTATCCATATGACGTCTTTAAACTGACAATCGAAAGGATAAAAGAATCAGCACCCTGTGTTGTTGGCTTGCAGATTATGTCATAGTCTGTGTCAAAGTAGCTTGTTTCAATCCAGTTTGCATGATCGATATCTAACTGGAACATGTTGCAATTTGGTATGAGCAGTCTCATAATGTTAGGAAGAGACTGTGACATGTAATTTTTCATACAATTTGTCGATGAACTTTTCGAGTATGGATAGGTCAACAAATGCATAAAGAGTTGAATCCCTAGTTACCGATGTACATTTATATCTATAGTGCTTGGCAATAGCATCTGCTGGATACCTTTCAAGACACTTTCAGGATGACATGTATAACTTTGTAATATGCTATTATGATGACTAGCTTATAATTATTTTGTATGCAAATTGTATGAGTATATTATTATGCTAGTACCTGTAAATGTTATCTTCTCTTATATGTTGTGGTAGCATTCCTTTTGTCACTGATTCCTTTAAACCTATGACTCATCTAGTTCCCATGCTATGATGAATTATCAACAAATTTGGCACTCCAACTGTTCACCATGAGTTGATTATGCTGATCAATTTCTTTATAATTTAGAAATTAAAAATGACAAAGTATGTGTTCTGCAAAGCTGAAGGTTGGCAATTATCTGATTTCTTATTATTTGCATTCTAGTAATATGTTGCAAAGCTGATGTTACTCTCTATGTAAAAAGAACTTTGGGCGGAATAGTTTCCTCACAATTCTCTAATAATTACAGTATTATTCTATATTGACATGCAAATGGCACCTTTATCACATTTGTCTTCAAAGATAAAAGTGTAGAAATGTCAATTCCAAGTTTTAGTTTATGAAACCTTTTTTTTTTCTTTTGGGTCGATGCATTTAGTTTATGTTGCATGCTTTATCTTCCTTTGGCAAAATGCTAATATTTTGTTATGGAAAAAGAAAGAAAAATAATCAGGTTATTCAGATTCTGCCCTTGCATTTCTTACAATAAGATCTCGGTTTACGCCTTCACTCAATGTATGTCATTTTGACAGCAATGCTTCTCGCAGAATCTTAAACATAGCTGTTATCCAAACACACTTATCTCTGTATATAATTTTTTATTGTGTTTAACTTCGAAACTTCTTGAACCATAGTAAGGAGATTAGTGTAGAGGTTTTAAAATCTAAGCATATGAATCTTTAGATGTGCTGCAGGACATCTAAAGGATCTAAATATCAAAATGAATGATGCTTGATCTAAAACATTTAAAGCTCTTCTAAATGTTGCATATTGCATCCGACAGTTTACCATTTTGATTTGAAAAGCTTTAAAGGTTCAATATTTGGGAAAAGATCTGAGATGATGCAGTCGACCAGGTCCTGGCAATGCCTGAAACATAGCCTATTCTCTAGAAACAAAAACAGAGCCTAAACTGGGCCTTGGCTACATTTTTAGGCCGGGCCAACGTCGCTTTGGGCCACAATATTTTTAGGTCATCTAAGGGTTTCTAGGCTCAAGATATTTTTCAAGCTGTTAACTAGCTTCTATTCTATTATCTGTTAACTATAATCTTTGAGTATTTCAATCATTTATACCTAGGCTGTTGATTGAGTTTACTGTTTATGAACAGCTTGTTTTCAGCGCGAGGATTCGCTTGACAAAGGGTCATTCAATTGGCTCGTCCAATTGGCACTGTTTCCTAAATGAGCCAAGGATGAGCTTAGCTAGCTCCCTCGTCTTCAACTCGATTAAGCTCAAAAAGTGTAAAACTTTGATAAAATTAATACAAAGTATATTAAATATAGATTTTATATGCAGTAAAAATCTTAATTTTTCAGTGTTATCTGTAAAGAATAACTTTTGATATGTACTAATATAATTCCAGTAGTAAATTGAGTTTAACAGATTATACATGATAAACGTCATGTAATTAAGAACCTTAATAGTCTCTTTCTGCAGGTAAACTCTTAAACGAAGCGTTCAAAATCCAGTGAGTTAGCTTGAGCTCTTGAGCTTAGGTTACCGTGTCGGCAGGTTTACACCCTTAATTCTACTAAATAATATATATACATTTCGAGAACATACTAGATGAGAAAAGTTCTGGCACATTTTGAAGCTGTCCAATGTAAGTGCTAGATATGTTTAAGGATGTTTTATATCAATGTCCTCTTGACTTTCATTTAAAAGCGGATAAGATACAACACCTGTTTTGTCCTCATACCCACGCAAATCTGACCATGTGATGAAAACGAAACATGCGTCTTCATTTCTTTTTATATTGTCCATTTGAGCCTTTAATTACTTTTTCCTATTGAAAGATGCGTAAAACACACATTTTCTTCTTTCGATGGTGAAATTTGGCCTCAATTCTCTACAATTTGTGTAGAGCTTACTATGGACATTTATATATACATATATCTTTTCAAATGGCGTATGCATATTGCATATTTATTCCTGTAAAGTTCATGCATGTTTGCTTATATAAACTTCTTGTTTTATTAGCGATGGTTTAATCTGAAAATTGCCTGTTTTATATCCTTATTACATCGTTTGCTTCTAAATTTTTTTCGAGTCGTCCTCCTTGTCTTTCTCTCACATTGTTCCTTCTGAACTCAAAACTCTGAACACTTCTTTCTAGCAAAATCTCACCTCTTTAAAGTTTTTGTAGAAAAATATTTGAAAGGTTATATGCATGAAAGTGAAAGCTACATAAAAGTAAAACCATCCTTTAAGGTTACCAAACCCACATAGATAACATTAATTATCTCTTTGCCTTATATTTAGTTGACCACTTGTCTTTTTGTTACCCATAATTAGAGATTACAAGATCTTAATTCATATGGTGGTTATAAAGTGCTTAATTTAACTCTAGAAGCTCTTCTTTGCAACTGCAATGTGGCATCTTGTACCTATAGAATAGGGCTCAACTGACAAGGAAGCAGTTGCATTGAATCAAACATAGTTATATATCCTATCTGTTCTGTTTGGTTGAAGCCGAGGAGGTCTCTTTCCTTTTTTTACTTAAAAAAAAAATATCATAAATGTTCATCTAATGTTTGCGTGCTAAATCTGGCCAATAGGAAACTGACAACATGGACTCAGTAGGTGGTGGGTTTATTCCATGCAGTGGAAATTAAATTCTATATCTTCCTTCCATCTACCTTTTTTAATTTTTAAATTTTTGTATTTTGTGTAGCTACAGGGTTCATGGTTCGGTTGTTCCGCCGTTTAGATGTATATTGCATCATGAGCACATTATTAGACCTCTTCTTCAACGGAAAACCATATAGTACTAGTTAATTAATCAATCAACCCAGCATTTAGAGCAGGATCATGCTTAGTATTCGTTTAAACTTATTTTATAAGATTGAATTTGAATAACATTAAAGTCATTTACAATGTCCAATGAATACAATAAAAACGATCTTAGAAACAGTACAGTAACCATGCATATATGTCCAATGAAAGCCATTTACTTTTTCTCTGTTACAATAACCATGCATGTATGCTCTCTCTCTCTCTCTCTCTCTCTCTATAGCTGGGAATGCAACATACACTACAAATCATATTAATTTGTGCGACATACTATTCCACTATAGTTGGCTACATATGCATGCAATGTAGGATGGAATTGAAGATAATTGTAGAGTAGTTTACTGTAGGAACAAGTTCTTCTTAGTGCCATATATTTTAACATTCCTACAGTTCTTAGGGCCATACATTTTAACATGTAAAAGCTAGTGATAGGGGAAACTGTTATTCCCGTGCTATCCTTGAAGTGTGTCTTGTTTGGTAGAATCTGGGTCCTCTCTTTAATGCTTACATACTTTGTTATCACTACTTTATCTTCTTTATTTTTTATTGTTTCATGAATATGGTGCTCTACAGTAATGTCCTTTTGTTATTCCATTGCTAGCCTGTAGCTGTTAAGGTTGTGATAGTGACTTTCCTTGCTGGAGTAATGTCTTGTCTTGTTCAGACACCTCCATTTGACTGAGTGTCAAAATTAGAAGCTTAGTAATCAGATGATTTTTTTTTAAAAAAAAAATTGTTGTTATTGAGTTAGTATTCCTATGCTGCTGTTGGTCTTGAACATAAGTTATAAATACTTTATGGTAAACATCATGTGGCCTCCCTAATGCATTTACATTTTGTAAATTTTATGATTTAAAAAGTTAAAAGTTTACTATTATGTGATTTTTATTTGCTTTTCATCATAGCTAACTGTCTAAAACAAGACAGTTTAAGTAGTATTATATTTCACATATAATAGGGTAATAAGATATACATCAAGAGGAGTAAAATGCTATATTTTAATACTGTGGTTTGCCAAGTGTTATATATATATATATTTTTATATTTCGTGGTTTGTAAGATGTTTCACTCTATTATTTTATTGAATAATAGGTTTAAATGATAAAAAAAAAGTAAAAATATAGAATAGTAAAGTATAATTTTTTAAAACTATAAAATGACAAAGTGTTAGTTAAATGATATAAAGGGATAAGGGATAACTTTAAATACCACCCATGTGGTTTTGTACTTTCTCACTTTAGTGCCATATGGTTTAAAACGTATAACTTTAGTATCCTGTGGTTTGGTTTTTTTTTTTATTTTATCTTTTCGTTAATTTTTTTGTTAAATTATACAGAAAAATTTTAAATATCACGCCTATGGTTTATCGAATATTTACTTTACTATTCTGTAGTTTTAACTTTTTCATTAATTTAACGAAAAAATTAATAAAAAATAACAAAAAGAGAATAACCAAATAATAGGGTATTAAAGTGATACGTTTTAAACCACAGGGCACTAAAGTGAGAAAGCACGAAACCATGGGTGGTATTTGAAGTTATTCCAAAGGATAATATAAGTTTATCCAAAAATTTAAGCCACTAATATGATGATATATAGAAATATTAACTCATCTGTGGTTATCTATGTTCTTAATAAAAAATAAATATTTGAATGTTGGTCAGTTAGCCAGATGAGGAGAGTAAAATTACTGCACCTTGTACGCTCCTGTGAATCCGCGGATATTGATGAGTTTGTCGGATACTTGTCACGGACGATACAATAAATTTCCCCACGATCTCGCTGGTGTTCTCCTAAAATTTTGCTGGACTTTTAATTGTACGAACTCTCTTTTGAACGCGTGCTTTTGAGAAGGGTTAATTGCACCATTAGTCTCTAATTTGTATTCAATCTGTTATTTTGGTCTTTAATTTTTTTCCTTTTATTTTACATTACGATCTTGAACCTTTAGCATTCATTATATTATCTCATTGATCCCTTATCTTTACCTTTTTTTCTTTTTTTTTCTCATTTTGATCCCTACCCTCTCCTGCCTAATAGTGTTTTAAAAAGTGCGCCTTAATTAGGCGTGCGCATAGGCACTAGGCTCACCGGCCAGCGACTAGGCAGCCCTAGGCAGGGGAGGTTGCCAAAGCGCGCGCCTAGCTCTAGGCTCAAGGCGCACTCAAGGCGCGTCTTCTTCATATGTATCCTAACGGGTTTAGATCTAGTTCTGTGTCCTCTAATGGGTTTGGATCTATATGTTTATTAGTTTAATGGGTTGAAACATTTAAAATAAACCCAAAATTCTAAACTAACATAATCTAAATCATAAATCAAAATCTCTCCGCTTGTCTCTCTCTCCCGCTTGTTTGTTGCGCTCGGCCCCCTCTCCCGCTCGTTTGTTGCGCTCAGCCCCATCTCCTGCTCGTCCAAATGAGGACTAATTAACATTTCTAGTGTGACATATTTTGGCTTGGAGCTTTGAATACTGAGCTTTCATATGATCATGATGCTCTTTTAATAATTTTTGGCTTGAAACTTTAAACTTTTATACATGTTACTTTTTTATGATCTTGTGCTTATAATTATATATTTTCACATCAAAGATTTCTATATGTTTGTGAATTACTAGTTACCTTTATGTTGATCTTTATTTAGAGGCAAAAAGATTATTTGTTCTTTAACTATATCTGTGTTATTTTGTTTTTTAAAGTTATCATATATGTTGCTTGGCTTCTTTTCTTTTCTTTATTTTTTTTCTTTCAAAAACGTGATTATTTGGATAGTTATAGAATATTTATTGTGATAATATAATTTTAAAGAGTATTTAGTGCTACTTAACAATTATTAAAAAGTATAGTAAAGAATTTCTTAGTTATTTCAAAATTCTATAAAAATGTGCGCCTTACCTCTTTTGGGCGCACGTCAGCGCCTTATGCCTTGCGTCTAGGCTCTGACAGCCTTTTACGTCTTGATGCGTCTTGAGTATTTTTAAATACTGCTCCCGTATGTCCCATCGTGTTAAGTACATTGTCACATCCCTCAATGTTATTGTCCGTATCTTCACGACCTCATCCTCATAGACGACGGCAACAACCTTTTTAGGAGCATCTGACTCTAGGTCAAACGTGCTACCAAGTTTTTTCACAAACTTGAAGAAGTTGATGTCAAGATTAACCGGCGGCTATTAGACAATCACCATGGTCTATATGAGTAGGCTAAGTTTTATTAGAATTGTTATGGTCTATTTCATCAAAATTAATAAAAATTTGAGCTGTTGTGACCTAACTACTACAAAATATGCAGGCTAAGGATCTAAGAGCAAAAAGTTAAAGAAAAGAAAAAAGAAAAAAGAAAAAAGAAAAAAGAAAAAAGAACCAAGCGGAATAAATAGGTAATTGTTAGGGATCACTAAATAATTTGGCCACTTAAAAGTTACAATAGCTCGCTTTAATATGATAAATTTTAGTAACTAGTTATTTCCATTGTTATAATTATTATCCTATTCGTAAATTTTATCATTTATTTCCTGAATTTTTCATCTTAGCATGGCAACAAACGTTTGTCGACTGTGTAGGCAAGCATAAGATTGCTATTTGCAAATACATCTCACAATTATTTAGTTTAAAAATACTCTTTAAATATAGATTACAAAATATTCGCTTTTAGTCCTAACGTGTTGATTTCCTAATGGTTTTCTCTTTACATGTCTATAATGGTGTATATTTCTGAATTGGATTTATAATGCATGTTTGAATACATTGAATTGAGCTGGAATACTTTCAAAAGCACCAAGGGGTTGGTGCTTTTGGATTTCTAGCTTTTAGATGGAGTGATATAGGGTTAGGATGACGGTGGTAGGTGGTGGTAGATGATGGTAGGTGGAATAGTATTTGATCCAAAAGTTATTAGTAGTCAAAAAGTAGATGCAAGGGGTAGAAACCTAAAAGTACCAATGGCTTGGTGCTTTCAAAAGCACCCTAGCTCAACTCTAAATATATTAGAGGGTTCAACTAGCTTTTAAAAGAGGTGAAGTGGGGTGGAAGTGGAGAGGGGGAAGTCGTTTTCGCCAAAAACGATCACTTTCGTCGTTTGGTTCGTCGTAAAAAAATCGAGTTAACCTGAAACGGCGTAATTGACTTCGGCCCACCGTGGGCCGAAGTCAATTACGGTGAAGGGAGGTGAAGAAAAAATATTGTTTTTAATTATATAAAAATATAATTATATAATTATATTATTTTTAATTATATAATTAAAATATTATATAAAAATATAATTATATAATTAAATTATTTATTATATAATTAAATTTTTTAATTATATAAAAAAATATTATATAATTAAATTATTTATTATATAAAGAATATTATATAATTAAATTTTACTTATATAAAAATATAATTATATTATTTATTATTTATACATAAATTATATTTTACATCATACACTTTCTACCAAACAAACATCAGAACTAATAAAACTTTACTTTCATAACTATGAAACAAACAGCGGAAAAGAAGTAGTTTTCACCGAACTCCACTTCAACCCAAAGTCCACTTCAACCCAAAGTCCACTTCAACCCAAAGTCCAGTTTCGACGAAACAAACTTGCCCTAAGCCGTAAATTAAGGCATGCACATTTCTATTTCTATTCGGTGAGGGGATGTTTGGTTCCTCAATAAATTATTGAAATTTTTTTTTTGAAATTTTTTTTTCATGAAAAACATACTTTTTGTACTTTTTTATAAATTTTAGAATTTTTTTTTCCAGAAAAAACTACTTTTTCTTTTTTAAAAGATTCAGAATTGTAAAGCAACTAAGTTGGAATTTGGGATCTTTTATGTCAACCATCAAGTCCTTAATCACTGGATTCGGTGTGGTAAATACTTTTCTCTAATCTTTTTAACATTTTAAATTAATAGGTAAACCGCAACAAACTCGGGCAAAAGGCGACAAACTCTTTATAATTAACACACCTAAACTTAAATATTCATCAAATATTTTATTTCTTCTCTCTCTATATTACCCAGTACTTAGAATACTACTATAAGAATACTATGAGAACTTGATAAAGCAGGATAGAAAGGGTGCCCTGTTTGGTTAGGAATTAATGGTGTAGAATATTTTAAACTCCATTTTAAGTGCTTGGTCAACCAACCATGCATGTTCTTGTTTTTAATCCTTTGCCATTAATGTACTAACCTTGTTTCTTTGTCCCTTTATGATCCTTCCTTTGGGTTACAATAATTAATGAAAAGCTTATAAGAATTTGCTACATCTAGTATGGTATGACTAAGTGCATGCCATTCCCTGTACCAAAAGATATCCTCAAATCTCTTCATATCTAGTTTCTGAGGATTCTATTCTTCTTTTCTCTAATTTGTGTGTTCTTGTCGGTTCATGTAATTAGAACCAACATGGGGAGAGGAAAAAAAAAATATGTGGCAGACAAATTTATGTTATAGGGTTCTAAATTTTATATCTAGGCCGGCTCTCGAAAGATTCTTATCAAGTTAAAAACAAGCAGATATAGATATATAAAGAAATTAATCAAAGAATTTGCAATATACTTTCCGGTGGCGGAGCATGTCTTTGGCTCTACACTCTGTTGTCTTAAACGGGCCAGCATCCTGCCGTGTGGCGGTAAGCTAGGTTGGGACGAGTTACGTTCAAAATATCGGGAGGTCGGATTGGGTCGAGTCATATTCGAAGTGGCGTGAGGCTGGTTGGGCCGAGTCACAATCGAGATTCATGGGCGTTGGATTTGAATGATTTAAGTGAATTGGTTGTATTTTTTAATAACTCGAGTTTTTGGAATTAATGTTTAGCGCTAGCCACAATCGAGACCTATAGGTGCTATGTTTGTACGTTTTAAGTGAATTGATTGCATCTTTTTAATAGCTCGAGCTTTTGGAATTAATGATAAGCGTCAACGATTTGACACACCCAAATTCTATATATATATATATATATGCATTTTTTCTTCTGCTTAGCCTTAGTAGACCATTAACCTTTTAAATATTGCTTGTGTAGGTATACGAGTTAAGATATGCTTTTCTTTTTTCTTTCCATCAATAAATTGTATAATTAGAACTTTACATTCAAAAACCAAAAAAAAATTGTCTTAAAAAAACCAATTTATTCCAAATGCTAATTAGAGCTTTCACAATGATGGTGGGTATAATTGGATTTTAACGTTATTTTTGTGTGCAAATAATAGATATGGGCCCTTGTCTCCTACAAACTTTTATGGGTATTTGTTAAATAAATATAAACTTATAAATTATTTATTTGAGGAGAGAACATTCTAGTTTCTTCACTAACCCTTCTTGTCACCATGCACCTCCTCATGAACCGATCAATAATCTTACTCCAAATGCCTAGTTCCTTTTGGGCAATTAATTTTTTTAAAACGTTACTGTTGAAAAGGACCAATTGTTATTATTGTTATGAATATGCAAAGAGAAACATGTACGCATCATTTGTTACGTGTCTAGCCTAGGTGAGTTAGCCGGGGATGGGATTTTACTTGCTCCAGTGTACGAGGACTCGCGCACTTTTTTGCCACGTAAATTGGGTTCTGTGTTTTAGCCACGTGGTCGTAAGCTTTGGTCATTAAAGAGCTCTTTAGCCACACGTACAGTTATGGTTGCATATACATTTCAATTTATTATTCGAACTTATTGTTGCAACGTACATTTAATCAGTTGTTTGTACGTTTGAATTTATGATTATTTGAGTTACTATACACCAACGTCCAATTATTGTAGTTGAAACAATAAGCAAAATGTCTAACTACTACAGTCACAAACAAATCAATCCTAGTTCCAATTCCTGTAATGTAAAAGAGACAGAGGAAGGGGAGTGAAAGAGTGAACATTGTTATATGAGAGAGAGAGAGAGAGAGAGAGAGAGAGGAGGGTACATAAGGAGTTTATTCAGGAACATTCTTGTATAAAATAATAAAATTTATAAGTGCATTTGCCAACAACAATGAAACAAACAAAAATATGTAGTTTTAGTCCACTCAACTTCACTCAGCCAAATATAGTTGTAACTACTGAAGTCCTAAGTTTGAAATCTAGTTACTTCACGTTGATAGTTTAGTTTATTTTTAAAAAATGAATGAAGCGGATAATATGATATCTTTTCTTCAAAAAGAAATTGAATCGCATTTAGAAAATATATGGAACCGTAAGTTTGTAATACAATGTAGATGAGCTTTACTTACAAGAGGCACGATTGCCATTATTTAGGGTTCTACCATGCACAACGATTGCATATTCTGGGGAGGTACTGGCATTTGGTGCGGCTACGAACCACTTCTGTGAAAAGTTTAGATGAGAAATTAAATACTAATTCCTTCATTCTGGGAATGGTAATTCCAATCATGGATAATGTCGCGCCTAATAGTGTTAATCTTACACTCATCTATTTAAGGATTTTTTTTTTTATAAAAGAAAAGAATTGATAAGACTAGTAAAAATTTTTTTTTGACTCCTTGATATATAGTTAGATAGATATGGCGCAAGATTTACGCCCACGTTTTGGGGTATGAAAGTAGTATTGCTGTTTACACTACTTCTAACCAAACAATGTCGAAAAATGATACCTAAAGTTATAGCTTTTGTTCGGATAGTGTTTTCATTAGTTCAGAAGTAGAAATAATCAAATAGAACATTGACTTAAGGGCTGGAATATAAAGGGCTATTTGATTGTATATAATTTATAATTGTACTGTAATTTTAACAGGACACATATCTACATACGGTGTTTGGTTTGTCTCATTTAAATTCAATTGTTATAGGGAGACTCAACTGTAATAGTTAGAATTACGCTTAAATTGGTCGTCGTTTTTACAATAGTCTAAAAAGGTAATTCTAAACAAAAGATAACCATGCCTATGTAATCATCTTTCAAACCAAAAAAATAAATTGTCTTGTATATACGAGTGATCTCATCACCCCATATGTACAATGATAAAATTTGTAACTACGATTCCCAACTACCTGCAACCAAATAAATTATTTATATTTTGAGCATATGCTACTACATTCAATCAAATAAACTACATGTAGTTAAAACTGATATATTTTAAACTGCATTACATCTTTAATCACATTAATTATATTTATAATTACATTCAAGCAAATGCCCCTAAGGGCAGCACTAGTTTGGGCTTGAGTATTTCTTGAATCATATTACTCAAGTTTCATCCCATCTCCAAAATTATTAGTAGCAGAGTGAAAATAAAGATGGATGATTCCTTGAACCAATTTCTCTTCTGCTAGAGCCTTAAACGTACCTCATGTTTTAAGAATTGATTACCTGGCACCTGCGAGCTGATGGAGGAAGTCTACACTGTCACGCTTGCACCACGTCATCAATAACAAGCCAATCACATCTTTTCTTTTCAAAAAAAAGTACAATAATTTTTTTTTATAATCATGATGGGACATATATACCTAAAAGGAGGTTTTTGATTGGTTTGTGACGCCACGTCACCAATACACCCGTTGCATTTTAGAATTTTTCGAGCTGATGACCTACGGATTTGATAAAACAAATAAAAGCAACCTCTCTTCCCAAATTAATTGCTGCTACTCTTCCACATTATTGGAGTCTTGTTGTCTTAGTTTTACCTATCCTTGCACTTCTTCCTTTCACAGGTGTCTTGCATTCATAGTTTTTTAAAATTTTCTTTGAACTACTTTTGTTTTTCTGTTGGCTCTGCAATATTCTACTTTTAGGTGATAGCATTAGAAGGATAATTAGGTTATCTAATGCCAATTATGGCCCCTGTTTTTTGTACCTAGATATGGCCCATAATTAAATGCATGGTTGGTTAGTGTGACTCATATAACTCATCTGAAATAAAGTGTTTCCCTGTCACTCTTGTGAGGGCTTAGCCCCTACTAAATACCCTGTTTCTTTTCCCTTTTTGAGTACATAAAAGCAGTTGGATGTGCTATTATTGCCCAACCATTGCCCACCAAAGAACTCGATCATATAAGGACCTTCTTGCTAACCTAAAAGATCATGTAAATGGCACTCACAAGATTGTCTAAAAAAGATGTCTCGGTTATTTATTTCATTCTCCTATTCACTGGTAGTTTGGTTTGGGTACGACAATTAAATAAAACTGCGCAGAGTTGTTCTCATCACCTTAATATATATAGATCCTTTTAACTAATTTTCTTTTGATTAACATCCAAGGAACTTCCATTTTTTTTTTTTTTAAAAAAAAAATTACTTTTATCAATTAAATTAATAGTTTTGTAAAATTCAATAGTGATTGTATTAAACTTAGATGTTGTGCATTTTTTTAGCTTAATGTCGAGTAATTGGAGTTGAGCTGCTATTTCTACCAAATCTCAAATTCAATTTGAAAATAATTAAAAGTTAAGAGTTTTGTTTTTTTAAAAAATAGTGGACTTCCTTTTTGAAAGTGGTAGAAAAAGAAAATCTAGACCATTTGCTTTAGTGTGAAACTTTTTTTTTTAATAGATAAATATAGCATGCTACGCACTTTGTTTATTATTATTTTTTTTAAGAAATAAACTAAGCTGGAAATGTGAAGCAATTAGGTTTTGAACTTAAAATTTTGAATATCAACCATCAAGTTCTTTGGCACTTGAGCTACTGACTTCCGCTGCGTTAATGTGAAGCTAAAATCAGCTTTTGGGTTCCACAACTAGAATAGTTAGAATCACAGCTTTTGTGCCTAAGTATATATAGACTATACTTGGAACATTAATTATCTTGTAAATTACTCTACTCAAGTAGTATATCTGGAGAGCTCTTATATATCAAGCCAAATATTTATAGTTTTCCTCTTCCCAAAAGAGTGCAGATTTGTTTCTCTCTCAACAATCTCCAACAACCATTCAGAATTTAGCATGCCAATAACTCAAAACAAAAGCTAAGCCAACCTCCTCCCTCCCAATTCCCAACCCCCTCCTTGGGGTTTAACCCAACTAATCCTCCACCTGTCATATAAAAACCCCACCACCCATCCCTGCTGGACTCAAGAGCCCAAAGAGGCAGCTCAACCTGTCCTCAAACTACCACACTCTTCTTTCTCTCCCCTCTCAATGAAATAGGGAGAAATAAATAATAGAGTGCTAAAAGGAAGGGACATGCACCCCACCTGCTTTGCATGTGCTCTGCTTCCTACTTTAGCCCAATAGTAGTACTAGTTTTGATGATGATAAACTTATCATGGATATATATATATATATACATAGATATACACTTCATTTTAAGTAGTAGCTGTGTATGCATGTATTGGATGGGCATTGATTACTGATGCTTGTAATTTGATACATTTCAGAAACTGCATCAGAATATTTGATATTGTGAAAAGAGCAATGCCACCTGTACACCTAGAGCTAAGTGTAAATCTTATATTTTAGACTTTTCTACGATTAGAATTAGTTTACTAGTCTTATCAACTTTTAGATAAAGAATTTTTGCTAAAATACATTCAGGATGAAGATGTGTAAGATGTACACTCCTATTTAGGATGTATATATAACTTTCTCCTTGTGAAAAAAAAGAGAAAAGTATCCAAATAGATAAAGAATTATTGAAAAATACACGAGGACTACTCGGATGATATTTTAGCCAAATTGGGAGAGGAGTCAATTTGAAGTTACCCGATTCGGAAACTTATTGACCCTGTTTAGATGAATGATCATTTTATTCAATATATCTCTTTGATTTACTTAACAAGAATGTCATATTTAATAGATAAAGAGTGCCATCAAATGTCTAGCTAGAATGAATATTATATTTTATCTTTAAGTCTTTTTCTTTTTTGGAATATGAGAAATCAACTTGTTTGAAATTGTACAAAATCAGGGATGCCAAAATCTTTTGAAAAGCAAAAATCAAACTCTTTACTTTCAATTACACAAAAAAAAAAAATTATACTGAATTACTTTGAAATTATAGAAGAAAATTTTTATAGCGAATAATTTATTATTGGATATCTTATTTTGGCATCCAAAAAAAGACCATTATAGGTGTTTGGTTGATAAACCTCACATGCGCATTGCATGTCATGGATTCCCAATTGATAAAACTCAAGATAAATGTGGTTTGATTTATTTTGTTTCTTTATAATTAAGCATATTAGATATGAGGAATGAGGCTACTATACTATCTATAGTACTGGATCTCCGGTATTATAATCTCGTTTTTGATTTTAGGGTGTTCAAATCAACGATCCACACCGTTAAATATGATCTAGGGTATATAAAGTTCTTAGGAATAAAATTTTAATTTTTTTGGACATCGTTTACTTCATAAGTAAACCGTGCCAAAATGAACGGAAAAATTGAACAATCTTTAAAATTTGAGGATAGGACTTTTAAATTCAAGATCAAAGATGCTAACCTTGATCTAGATATTTTAAAGTATTTTCTATCAAAATTTGAATAAATTTAGATTCTTCTACACCGTTAAACTATAAACTCGTCATAGTAGCCATTGAAAATTGATATTTTTGAAATGGTTTGATCATAAGGTAAACTATATCGAAAAATATAAAATTTTATTTCTAAAAACTTTAAATATCTTAAATCAGTTTTAACAATGTGGATCGTTGATTTGAACACTCTAAGATTGAAAACGAAATTATAATATCGGAGCCCCGATACTATAGATATTATAGGAGCCTAGCTCTAGATATGAGTATATTTATAACTTTCACAACTTAGTGAGTTTATTTCGCATTCCTCACATATCACACATTATAAAATTTTTATAATTTTGTCATATCAATGTATCCATATGGTGACATTAAAATGCCATACATTATGTTTATCTCTCAATGTATTAATTGTATTTTAAGATTTTCATAATTTTACTAGTAGCGACATATTTCTATCGTGTCATATCCGTATTCCATATATATATTATGTCCACGCAACATAGATAAAATGGGCCAAATGGCTTGACCTATCAAAATAAATCATAAATTACACACATGTCACTACAATTCTCAGATTGCCACAGGACTAAGTAGCTATATATATATAAACATATACATATATGTACATGAAAATCCTCCTCATATAATAACCTCACATTCAAATGGGTTTAAATACCTAATCATGGCTAAGTGCTTATAAGTGATGAAGATGAAGAGGGGGTATCGAATTCGTGATCGTCGTCGTCGAGATCGTCGAATCCCCAGAACTCGTCCTCCTCCTCCTCCTCCTCGGGCATCTTCCACCGCTCCTGCGAGATCTCGCCGGCCTCGAGAAGCTCCAACACCTGCCATTGTCCAAAACTTTGATTAGAATACTAATGACAAGGATTAAATTAATTATAAGTAAAACATTAAGGACTACTTAATTAATCTTGTTACGCATGCATGCACTTGGGTGGCATGCTGTGAATCTTTGTCTTTAATTGACTAAGATTTATATAAAACATAAACATAGATATTAATAATATAAATATATTTTTTATATTTATATATATCTTAAATTGTCTACTGCATGAAACCATGCGCTTCCCGTGAGTCACGAAGGGGTGACACATACAGTTGCAAAGAGTATCCGAGGCTTTTACACTCTCACAAGCAACAACTTTCGTGGACCAGGTCTACCAGTTCTCCAATGAACCTACCAATCAGCATGCCTATGGAGCTTAATTAGCTTTACTAATTCTGATCTTACTACATAACCTTATGGTTCCCAAATTCTATTAGAATTAAATAATTTACATAAAAAGAGTGGCAAATATTTCATTAAATTACATAGGGATTCGATCTCTTAAATCAAACATCAAATTAAGTAGTAAAATCAAAATTTTTAAAGACCATCAACATATTACAATTGCTTGGTCCATGATAGTCTCTCGTAGGCCGGGTCTATATATACAAAAACAAGCCTTGCATGATGGATTAGAGAGGATTTATTTATTTATTTATTTTTTGTCCTTTCGTTATTTTAATATTAAGCATGGCTAATAGAACAGTAATTAATAGTTGTAACACAAATTATACTACTATAATCACTTTATCTTTTGTCGGTTATATTTTATGTAATCAATCCTTGTTACTGACACAACATGAAATTGACTACTCCTTCATTAAAAGACAAAATCAAGAATTAATAAAAATTGACTACTCCTTAACACACACACACACACACACACACCGCTTAGTTTCGGGTCGGGTTTGTAGAGGATTAATTAAGATCCTAATCAAATAGACCTCGAGACTAAGATATCGGTTCGGATTCAAGTGCGGGTTCGGTTAATTTGGGTCATCAACAATCTAACAATCATGAGTTAATGACAAAGATGATCGGAAAAGGTAACTTCAATTGTGGTTTACTACCAAAACCAATTTTTATTGAACACTTTTTACTTGGTAAGTACAAATGAGCTTTTAGCTAAATAATTAAGATTTGCATTTAGGGCCTGGTTAATCAATCAGGGAATAAAAAGAGAAAAAAAACTGTTGCATGAGAAAGCTGCTTCCCACCAAACAAGAAAAAAGTGACTTATGATAGCAAATCCTCTGGTTTCCAAGTTGGCATGATTAATGAAAGCCAAATGTGGTTGGAGATTTTTACCAAAAAAAATAAAAATAAAAATAAAAATAAAAATATTTGTAGTTGGGAGTTTTCCCACAACTAAAAGCAACATAATAAGTGTCCAAACAAGCTATTTTGGAGCTCTCTCTTTTGGTGGAATTGGATTAACAACCATGCACCTATCAGTCTCTTAGAAGATTCTTTGTTATCCATTTTGATTTCATATATCTCTTCCTTTTTTTTCTTTTTTGAGAATTTGTGTTTCAATTACAAGTGGTAGATCCAATCAATTTATTTTAGAACACACATTTTTAGTCATTTTCAGTTTGCTTTGATTTGAGTTCCAAACTAGTTGGAATAGATATAGAAGAAACTTCTCTATTCTACAAAAAAAGAAAAAAGAAAAAAGAAAGAAAAAAAAAATTCTTTCCTTTCATAATTGGAGAAATGCACTTTAGCTCTCTATGCAAATTGTCATTGGTTATACTAATTCTTAATCATTGACATGAGTACAATGCTTCATTATACTATGGATATTCTTCTTTAATTTTAAAATAAAATTAACTTCTTGCATCTTCTTAACCTCTCTAGAAATTAAAATTAGGTGACCTACTGCGAAACAATAAATTTTGGTACCTCGGTCATCGAAGGCCGCCATGTCGCGGATGCTCTGATGCAGAGAGACGCGACGAACGTAAGCCGCTTCAGCTGCTCGACGTCGTAGCCGCCGCCGCCGCCGCCGAGCCGCGGATCCACCAATGCTTCCACAATGCCATCACTGAGATATGGCTTAGCCTGGTGAAAAACCAAAAAAAATTCACCAGGTAACATAAGAATGATTATGATTATAACCACAACAATATGACATGTTCAGCAAGAGGACATTCGTAGTATTAATCTTTGTTTCAGGGGGCTTCTTGTAAAAATCTACCCAGCTAAGCAAGCTCTTGTGAGACCAATCAACTGGTTTCCTCCCTGATATGATCTCCAAGAGAAACACTCCGAATGCGAACACGTCGGTTTTCTCGTCGACGATTCCGTGCGTAAAATACTCCGGCGCCAGGCATCTGAGTCAAAAAAATCACAGCAGCGCTAAGCTCGATTTTAAAGTTACAATTTGCTGTTTCTTGCGATATATAGAAAAATTAAGCTCTCACCCGAATGTGCCTTCTATCGGTGCGACGGCCCGGTGGGTCCACTCCTTGGGAAGCCATCTCGCGAGCCCGAAATCGGAAATCTGAGACGGTCACATTCCAATTTTTAGAGCCTAAAATGCGGATTAATTACATGCGGAAGAAAATGAAGAGCTAGCAAGCCCAAATTACCACCTGGGGTACGAAGTTTGACGTGAGGAGCACATTTGATGTTTTGATATCTCTATGTATGATCCTCCTCTGACACCCCTTGTGCAGATACTGAAGCCCCCGCGCCGTCCCGACCGCGATCTCGTACCGCAATTTCCAACCCATCGGCGCCGAATTCTCGTCTACAAATCAAGCATATAATAAAAACTCGAACATATAGTATAGTGTTTCATTTTTTGTTTTTTGTTTTTTGTTTTTGGTGAATGGTTTAGTTACCGTGGAGGTTAGAGGACACCGAGCCCCGCGAAGAGAACTCGAAGATTAGGTAGAGCTCGCGGTCGAGGCAGCAACCCAGGAGGCACGAAACGTTGGGGTGTCGGACGTGGCCGACCGTGCCGAGCTCCGTCAAGAAGTCCTTCTCCTTTTGCTCGTCGGTGGCGGCCTGCGTTAGCCTCTTCACGGCAATCACCTCCCCGTTCTGCATGACGCCTCTGTACACCTCCGCGTAGCCGCCTCTCCCCGCCAAGTTATCTATAACCAAATTAAGTAGTTAGCTAGGAATGACAAGGTTTTGAAACTTAATTTTGTAGTGCTTTGAGGAGAAGCACTTAATTAGTTTTCTCTACGCACCTTGGTGGAAGCCGTTGGTGGCTTTGCGGATCTCTTCGTAGGAGAAGCATCTCCAGGTTGGTTTCTGAGGGGGGTTTGAATCGATCAGTGCAGGGTCTACTAACGTTTTGCTGTCATGGAGGGGAGGAGAAGTGCTTTCCTCAGAAGCTTCTTCGGCTCGGCTTCTGCGGCCGATGGAGAGCAGCCGCTTCAGGCTTCTGCTTCTCAGCTGCAGCTGCCGCATTTCTTGTATCAGAAGAAAATCTCAGGTACCTTAATTATTACTATCTCTCTCTCTCTGCTTCTCTCTCTCTCTCTCTCTGCTTCTCTCTCTCTCTCTCTCTCTCTGCTTCTCTCTCTCTCTCTCTCTCTCTCTCTCTCTCTATAAGAATATATAGTGTGTTATATGTTTATGTTCAAAGAAAAAGATAAAAGAAGGGGAAACTGATCAAGAAGGGGAGGGGAGAGGAGGAGACTCAAAACAATAGAATTTAAAAATGAAGAGTGTAGAGAGAGAGAGAGAGAGAGAGAGAGAGGGGGGGGGTTGGAGGGAGATATAAAGGCATTAATAGCCATAAAACACTCTTAAGTTTGCATATATATATATATATATATATATATATATATATATATATATATATATATATATATATATATATATATAAGAGTGGGAGATGCCTTTTTTTTAAATTTTGTTTTTTGAAATACATAGTGACATTTAATGCACACAATAGTGAGGTGTTACTTTTTTTTATGACTAAGATGAGAGTGTTACTTAAAAAACAAAGAGGGAAAAAAAGGGAGTTGTTTGGGATAAATTATTTCAAATATTAAAATCTGTGGAGTGTAGATTGGGTCTCCAACAAATTGTAAACTATTAGATATATATGATTTATATTACTTAAAAAGCTTTATATATATATACATCAAATGTAAAAATTTGTGATGATTCTTTTCTTATGTAACAATCAACAGTTTTCTAGCACCATTGGTTTTTCAATTACTTGATACTAATAAGCCGATAAGCCTAAATAAGTTCAGATTCTTTTTTTTTTTAAGTCAATAAATTAATCTAGAATTTTTTAATTACATTTAACTTTATATTTAAGTGATTTTTCTACTAAATATTTATAAATACCTACAAAATGGGAATACAACATATTTACTCCTCCAAACAGTAAAATATCATAGAAATAGCATTAATCTTTAAAAACTTAATTACAAATGTTCCATACTACTGATCAAAGATCACTATATTGTACTATATATCTAACTATTTTGCCCTTATTGGAATCACTAATGGTGTCCAAACGTGGGGACGAGATCAATTTTCATTCCTTTCCATGATCATAATATAAATAAGGTAGAAATGTGTGGAACTTATCTAAACTATAGACCATTTTTTTGATTTTAGTACCCAATCTCTTAATTTGTTTGATTTAAGTAATTTGATAACTCTTTGAATATAAAATTTAAGCTCGTAAAGATAAGTAGCACGTTCAAATTTTGAAGGTAAAAAGTCATTAACTAGCTCAAATAAAATAAACCAAAAAGTTAGATAGTAAAATCAAAATTTTTACAGAATCGGTAGCCATACGAAAATAGGCGATAGTTGAGGTATGCTTTATACATTTTTACTTATAAATAGAGATCACTAGGTTCCCGGTCACTAGCTTAATATATAGAAGCAGCAAAGGGAAAAGGGGCGAGATAATTTTTAAAAGAGCAATACTACCTGTAGACCTGCGTAGAGGTGTAAATCTTACACCCTGTCATCTAAAGATCGATCTCTTTTCTCACACTAGTCTTTTCACATCCATATTTTTTTTAATTACTAAAAATTCAAAAGAATTGTCTTAATCCTTGAATGGCTTGGATGTAAGATTCATACGTACTTTCCAAGTGTACATGTAGCATTTTTCTTTTGGAATTGAAAAGCAATGAGTTTTAAATTTATAGAAACATATGTAGCATAAGTTATTTAAAGTTTGAAGTAGTAAATATGTAATGTCCTAATTTTGGAGGGGATATATAGTCAATTTATTGTCCCTTAATTTTTAAGGCTATATATGAGGTTGTGCAATAATTTCTTATTTTTTGGTGATAAAGAGAGAGAGGGAAGGGAGAAGGTCACTATCTCTGCCACTAGTGCTCTCTGGGGGAAACTGGCATTGCATGGGCCACCCTTGCCCAACATGCAAGTTTGACAACTCAATCAATCACCATTAGTTAGGCCTGGCCCATTTGATCAGGACCATTGGTTAATCTGATGCATCTTATTCTTGTTGCATCATCTTGCTGGGGCATGTGTTGTGTAGTGCTTGGATTTGTCACCTAGAATTGGGAATGATAGGTGAGAAAGGTTGGTTAGGAGAAGAGATTGGAGGGGCTGTTTTGTATTCTTTGATGTGTTTGTGTTTGTGTCCTATATATATATCTATATTTATGCATATTATTCCCATAGATAGATACAGAGAGGGGCTTAGTTGTATATGGGGTAGCTAGGGGCATCTGATAGGAAGAGGTTGCAATTGGGTTGGGTCACACTTCAATTATTGGGACACCAGTTGATCTACATTATTATTTATGCAAATAGCTAGGTGTGAAGAATATATATATATATATATATGTGCATATTCTAACTCTAGAGTTAGAATCACACTGCACACAATATCTTTTATTTGTGTAATAAGCATGAGGAATAATATGTAGAGTTAGGATTAAGTGACACATTTTTAAATTGATAATTTCTTTTGACATGTGTTAAATTCAAGTGTGGGTAATTAGTATTGGTTTTTAATATACATGACATTTAGAGGCCAACAAGCAGGAAATCCTAGCTTTTGCATTGTTACTTCTTACGCATAGCCTTTCCAAGTTACTCATCGTCAACTTTAAGGCTACTTTGTTTTCTAACAAATAGTTTTAAAGTTTTGACACTTTTTTTTTTTTGAGAAAAAAGGTAGCGAACTACCCGTGTCATTCATTCTGTCAATGAATCCAGCTACATGTGTGATGCAGCCGGGCCTCAAAAGCAAATGAATAAAATAACAAAGATCTAAAAAAGATTAAGAAACAAAAAGAAAAGGAACAAATCCCAAAATTACCTTATAAAAACTAGGCTAAATTATAGAAAACCCTCCTGTCAATATCCGTTTTTTTACTTTCCCCCCCAGTTGTTTAAAAACCTACACTTTGCCCCCTTATAAAATAAAAAATATTCACAGGGAGGTACAGTGTTAACTGTGATGACAAAATGACCAATTTGTCCCTCACCATCTTCGTCTCTTCCCTAATATTGAGGAGAGGAGGCTGAGGATATTTTGGGTATAAAAAAAATATATTAATATTTTATAAACGGCACCCTAACGGAGCATTAACGGCAGGGGATGAAGTGAACATTTTTTATTTTACAAGGGAGCAAAGTGTAGGTTTTTAAATGACAGGGGGGAAAGTAAAAAAGCAGGTATTGACAGGAAGATTTTCTGTAATTTAGCCTAAAAACTATCCTACAATTCCATCCAGTTACAAATGTCTGCAAGCACCAACTAAGGGTCCTTACTCCTATTCTAAAATATCTGTTTTTCTTTTCTAACCAGACTGCCCATTAAGCAATCACAAGTGCAGTAAGATCCTTCTTTCTACACCAAAAGCCGTCATCCTATGCCACAGTTCTCGAACTCTCTCTATTAGTTGTCTCGTAGTTGTCTTGTCTATAAATCATTGACCGTCCATAAGAACAAAAATTTAAAGTATACACAAGTAGTAAATAAATGGTCAATGGTCTCCTGGCTGCCACCACATAGCACACAAAGTTGATCACCCAATTATCCTCTCTTGCGTAGATTCTCAGATGTAAGGGTCCATTTCCTAAGAACCAACAATATAAACTTTTTTGCTTTCTCTAGCATATTCAACCTCTAAATCCATGGTTTATTAATATCCTTCACCGCCCCATCAATAAGAATGTCATATGTAGACTTGACCAAGAATATTTGGTTCGCATTCCGGTGCCATTTGACAACGTCTATCCTGTCGGCTGTTCTGAAGGTGGAAAGCAATTCCTTGAGCTCCAAAATTCTACTCTCCTGTAACTGATTTCTAGATTCAGAATCTTGTAGGATTGCTCGCCATCTCCATCCCCTTCGTGAGCAACAATCCTTAATTTTGATAGCTATCCTCTCTACATTCTCGAAGATGTCTGAAAAGTTGGTGCGTAGCGAGGTATCACCGCACCATCTATCCTATCAGAAGTCAATCAGTTTTAAATCTTTTTGTTTGTAGGTTTTTTAGGTCGTGTAAATCAACTCCATTGAATTATATTCTGATTTTAAGACCACCATGCTTATATGATTTTACACGATGTCATGTGATTGTAAAGCATGAATCATTTGGAACTTCTAGGTGCGAACATAGTACGACGTCTATTCCTTTATGAAATTTGATAAGGCTATCCTTAAAACAACGAAGGATGAAAGCGACTATGGTTAATCGCATTAATGATGATGGTTGTTCACAATCTACTCACACACATCCTATATGCAATTAAAGTGTGATTTGAACTTGTAACATATTGCCTCTAGTTGTAGATACCAATCAACTGCTCGATCGAGTAATTGGTGGGTGAGTTATATATGTGCTTGATGGTGGATCACCCACAAACAATCGACCAGCAAGCAGAGTGAAGATGCATATATGTTGACAACAAATTATATAGGCCTGTGATGAAGTCCCGATTTAGTAATCGTAATGTTAGATTATTTGAAGGATCAATATGGAAGTGAATGAAGGCGATACTGTACCGTTGGAATTAACCATTCACGGCACTATTTTGCTGCGTTCCTTCGCGGCTCTAAGTTGGGTGCATTTTGCCATTGTGTTATAATTCAGTGTAAATAAAAACCTTTTGTCTTGCAAAATAGTTTTAGAAGAATAAAAATTTACTTTCAAATCACTTTAATGAGAAAATTTTATATTACACTTGATTAGACCTTCGTTGTCTCGTACCACTCAATAAAATTGGGTTAGTATAAAAATATGTACGACGTACATAACTAAATTCTTGCTACAAAGAAGTATGTGATGACTAAGATAAGAGGTTGATTAAATCGGTGATAATTAGTTAAGGAAATGATGAATAAGCACGATCCGTGGACGTAACGTATAGTGCAACTTTTTGCCCTAATTTGGACACATCCTATAAAGGTCCTTATTATTGTTCTTTCACCTTAATTTCTTGCTCTCTTTGACTATCTTTATTCGTGCAAACATTCCTAGGTGAGAAGGGTCCCCTTATCCTCTAGCTTCGACCTAAGTTCGATCTAATTAATTGGTGATTAATAGGTTTAATTGCTTTTTTGATCAGAATTAACCATATCCTCATTCTTCCATTCGCATATATGTGTAGATTTTTTAAATAATCAATGATCGATCCATAGCTAATTAAGCAGTTAATTTTATAAAATACTCTATACCCTATTAAAATGGTTCAAATCATTCAAATCAAAACAAATAAAAGTTGAGTATAGTAGCCCTTACTCTCTCTCTCTCTCTCTCTCTCTTTCTCTCTCTGTACTCAAAAGAGTATAGTAGCCATACTCTCTCTCTATATATAGAGAGAGACAAAGAGAGTTATGTTGGAATACTACTAATATTCTATGAATAGTGAATATTATTCACTTTTCCATCCTTGGATGCCTAGGGTTTAGTTGGAGGTTAGTGAAAAAGTAATAATCCAAGTATGATAAAAGTGGATAGTAATCACTACTCGTATACTATTAATATTAGCTTAGTTGAACTATATATATATATATATATATATAGAATTGAGCTAGAATACTTTTGGAAGCACCAACCCCTTGGTGCTTCCACATTTTTAGCCATTGGATCTACTTTTTGATTACTAATAGCCTTTAGATCAAACACTATTCCACCTACCACCACCTACCACCACCTACCACCACCTACCACCATCATCCCAACCCTCCAAATCTCAATCCAAAGGCTATAAACCCACAAGCACCACCTCCTTGATACTCTTAGAAGTATTCTAGCTCAACTCTATATATATATATAGTTAGGCTACTATACTTTCGAAAGTACGAAAGGATTCGCATTTGTAAGTTGTTTCCGATAAGAGACATCCGATTCGATGATTGGTTCCGTTAGAAATAATCTAAAGTGTTGGAAATATCTAGAAAATAAATTTCATAATTTTTTGATTTCGTTTGCCTAGTAAATTAGTAGCCTCAAAATGAACAATTGAAAATAAAAATTCTATAAAAATAGTGATAAAAGACTTAAATTTTAAATTAGAAGTATTAATCTTGCTACTGATGGTAAGTAGAATTTTCCATTCAAAATTTCACCTAATTTGAATTGTTCTACACCGTTGAACTTACAGCCATATCGGCCAATAAAATATTTATTTTTAATACCCTTTGATCACTTGGTAAATGATCAAACACGTAAGCCCCCCGTGCTTTCGAAAGTATAGGAGACGTACTAAATATATATATAGAATTAGGCTGAAATGCTTCTAATAGCACGAAGTCATTGGTGCTATTAGATTTTCGGCCATTAGATGAAGGGATCTACGGTTTAGGATGAGTAGTGGTCCCCTAGGGTTGGGTGGGTGGTTGGTTGAATAGTATGATCTAATGAATAAAAATAGTCAAACGCGTAGATCTAATGAGGGAAAATTTGGTAGCACCAAGTGCTTACTGCTATTAGAAGCACCCCAGCCGGACTCTATATATGTATATATAGAGTCCGACTATGGTGCTTCCAGAAGTATAAAGATGTTAGTGCTTCCAAGTCTTTAACCCTTGGATCAACTCCTTTGACCATTTCTAGCCTTTAGATTAATACTATTCCCCTAGAGGGACCACTAAACCTTAGGGGGACCGCTCAACTCTAAGGGGTACTACTATCATGCCAACCCTATAGTTGATCTAAGGGCCAAAAAGTAGAAAACACCAACTTTTTTATGCTTTTGAAAGTATAGTAGCTCTACGCACACGCATATATAGAACTAGACTACTATACTATTAATAGCACCAAGTCATTGGTGCTATTAGATTTCTGGCCCTTGGATAGGATGTGCGGCTAGGATGATAGTGGTCCCCTAGGATTAAGTGGGTGGTTGGTTGAATAGTATGATCCAACGAACGGAAATGGTTAAAAGGGTAGATCCAACGGTGAAAAACTTGATAGCACCAAACATTTGGTGCATAGTAGCCGGACTATATATATACATATATATACACATATATATACACATATATATACATATATATACACATATATACACATATATATACACATATATACACATATATATACACATATATACACATATATATACACATATATACACATATATATACACATATATACACATATATATACACATATATACATATATATATATACACACATATACATGTATATAGAGTTGAGCTAGAATACTATCGATAGCAAACAGACACTTTTGCCACCCATTTATTTTCGATGATGGAGCTTCCAAATCGACGATCGATACCGTTGAACATGATCTAGAGCATTTAAAGTATCTAGAAACCAAATTTCATGCTTTTTCGATATTATTTTCTTGTCCATCAAGTGGACACAAAAATGAATGGTTGAAAATAAATATCCTTTAAAAAGTAATGATAGGAGTTTTGTAATCAAGATCAAGAGTATAGATCTTGTTTTAAATAGTTTAAAGAATTTTCTAACAAAAATTCAATTGATTTGGATATCTTTACACCATTAAATAAGAAAACGTCTCATATCGACCATTAAAATTACAAAATTTGAAACCCTTTGATCATTAGGCCAATGATATTGAAAAAATATAAAATTTGGTTTCTAGATGCTTTAAATGCTCTACATCATGTTCAACGGTGCCGATCGTCGATTTGGAAGCTCCATCATCGAAAACAAATGGGTGGCAAAAGTGCCCGTTTGCTATCGATAGTATTCTAGCTCAACTCCATATATATATATATACATATATATATATATATATATATGCATATGCATATATATATATATATAGAGTTGAGCTAGAATACTATTAATAGTATTTAGCCCATTTTGCTATCAAGTTTTTAGCCTTAGGATAAGTCCCTTTGATCATTCTAGCCATTGGATTAAATACTATAACCCAGTGGGAACCACTCAACCCTAGGGGGACCACTCAATCCTAACAAACAACTATTATCTCAACCCTACGATTTTTTATCCAAGGGCTAAAAAGTTGGTGGCAAAAGAGGGCTGGTGCTATCGATAGCATTCCAGCCCAACTCTATATATATATATATATATATATATATATATATATATATATATATATATATATATATATATATATATATATATATATATATATATATATATATATATATATATATATATATATATATATATATATATATATATGCATATATATATATATATATATATATATATATATATATATATATATATATATATATATATATATATATATATATATATATATATATATATATATATATATATATGCATATATGCATGCATATGCATATATATATATGTATATGTATATACATATATATGCATATGCATATATATGCATTATGCATATATATATGTATATGCATATATATGTATATGCATATACATATATATGCATATACATATATATGCATATACATATAGAATTAAGCTCCTATGCTTTTAAAAGCACTAAGTCATTGGTGCTTGTAAGTTTCGGCTTTTGGATGAAAATTTGCAGGGTTAGGATAATAGTGTTCCCAGAGTTGAGTGGGTGGTTGGTGAAATAGCATAATCTAAGAGATGAAATTGGTCAAAGGGATAGATATAACGGTGCAAAACTTACAAGCATCAAGTGCTTGGTGCTTTTACAAGTACCATAGCCGGACTCTCTCTCTCTCTCTCTCTCTCTCTCTCTCTCTCTCTCTCTCTCTCTCTCTATATATATATATATATATATATATATATATATATATATATATATATATATATATATATATATATATACTCCTATGCTTTCGAAAGCACGGAGGCCTCTGTGCTTGTAAATTATTTTCGATGATAGGACATCCGATTCGGCGATCGATTTTATTAGAAATGATCTACTGTTTTTGAACTATCTAAAAATCAAATTTCATAATTTTTTAATATTTGTTTGCCTGGTGATCGAGTAGCCTCAAAATAAACGGCTAAAAATAAAAATCTTATAAAAAAGTAATAAACGATTTAAATTTCAAATCGAAAGTATTAATCTTGCTCTTAATGATAAATAAAGTTTTTTATTAAAATTTTATCTAATTTAGATCATTCTACATGTTGAACTTATGAATGTACTACATCGGTCATGAAAATAGTCATTTTCGAAATCCTCTTATCACTTGGTAAATAATGTCAAAAAGATTATGAAATTTGGTTTCTAAATAGTTCTAATAGCATAGATTATACCTAATTGAGCGATAGTCGAATCAGATATCATATCATTAAAAATAAATTACAAGTACGGAGGCTTCCGTACTTTTGAAAGCACAGGAGACGTACTGTATATATATGTATATATAGAGAGAGAGAGTAGGGCTACTATATATATATATATATATATATATATATATATATATATATATATATAGTAGGGCTATTGTGCTCTTAATAGCACAATAGCCCTTGTGCTATAAAGTTTTTAACTACCCATCAATTTTGATGTGTGGTTGAGATTAGAGAGATGAGAGAAATTGAAGAAAAATCCAAAGAGAAGAGAAATTGAGACATCTAATTCTCTCCAATTTTTCTTCTCTCTCTCATCCTAACCACCCATCAAAATTGATGGGTGGCTAAAAAGTTTATAGCACAGGGCTATTGTGCTATTAATAGCACAATAGCCCTACTATATATATATATATATATATATATATATATATATATATATATATATATATATATATATAGCACAGTGCTACTATACTCTTATCAGTACGGAGGCCTTCGTACTTATAAATCGTTTTCGATGATGGAGCTTTCGAATCAACAATCTATATAGTTAAACATGATCTAGAGCATTTAAAGTATTTAGAAATCGAATTTTGTCAACTTTTGAATTTATAATAAAGTGGATCAAGTGGATATAAAATGAACGGTCAAAATCGAATGATTTTCTAAAAATAGGGGATATGATTTCTAAATTCAAGATTTGTCACGCCCCGCCGGGTCCTTAAACACCAACTAGGTGGAAAGGATAACCGCACGAGCGCATGCACCAGACCCGCCGAACGGATAGAGTCCTTTCTATCCGCCCAAGGCGTCACAACACAAGCTTATCCACAATGTTCCAACTAGGAACGGAGTACAAGAGTTGCACAAGGAAAGCATCAACATAAAGAAGTTCTACTTCTATTACATCACATGGCACAATTTACATGTCCAAATTTTTTTCTTTTCTTTCACTTTCATTCCATACATCATGTTCCAAAACTATGGAATATACAACATTCATACAAGAATGAAAATTTCCTATGCTATCATAGTCCAAAAATAGGGGTACAACTCTATGTATCACCAAAATGGAAGGGCCGCTATCTAAAGAGCCAAACCCTTGCCTCGCTCCGCCGCCTCACTCGCGGAAGGACCTGGAAAATGTGGGGTGAGAACTATAAACATAGTTCCCAGTGGGTAAGGCCACCCAAGAGAGAAGCTCGACCCACCAGGTCCAAAGAAACACCATATGCATAAGTTAGATCACATATAACTATGCAACAATTATTTACATGCTTGTAAATAAACATAAAGGATGCAACCAAATGAAATATAATTTATCATTCTCTCCTAGGTTCATCCTATGTCTCACAATGACTAAGTTCATTTACTTGTCATTTACTTATGGTTTCGGAATCGCCGTCTTACCATAATTGTTCCGACATTCGAGGAGTGAACTCGTCACCTCCTAGTTCGAGTAGCGAACTCGTCGCATACTCGGGATAGCAAAATCGTCGCATACCCCGTCTCAACACGGCCACCGCATGGCATGGGTAGCAAACTCGTCGCATACCCGGGATAGCAACCTCGTCGCACATCCCCTCTCGACACCGCCAACTCAAGGCGAGGTAGCGAAATCGTCGCCTACCCGGGATTGCAAACTCGTCGCACATCCCGTGTCGGTACGGCCAACTCATGGCATGGTAGCAAAATCGTCGCCTACCCGGGATAGCAAAATCGTCGCACATCCCGTCGTTCACGTTTTTCACTTGCCAACCTAAGTCTCATGACCTTAGGTTCAAGTCACTAAGTCTCGCCTATGTTCAATGACATTAGGCTTACTTTCTCATTATCAACCTAGGTTCCATGACTCTAGGTTCCAATCTCATGTCAAACCTATGTTCAATGACACTAGATTTCAATCTCACATGTTCCAACCTATGTTCAACAACACTAGGTTTAATCCTCATGTCCAACCTATGTTCAACAACACTAGGTTTAGCCTCATGTTCAACCTATGTTCAATAACACTAGGTTTAACCATACATGCAACCATGCAACAAGTATTAATATTTGAATCATACTTGAAATATACATCATGCAATAGGATCTCATTGTTCAACCTATCATGATTTTTACTTTTGCCAACATGCAAATTCTAGGGTTCACAACACATACCATTTTATCTTTAAATGGATATTTACCCTAGACATGGAAGTGATCTAATCACTTCGGTAAACACAAACCTACCTCGAGAGCTTTCAAATCCTTGTATTCTTCAAGCTCCTAAGTGTCCAAGCTTTGAGTTCTTGCTTCAACCCAAACTTCTATAAGAAAACGGTTCGTTACTCATTACGAACCTTAAATTCCACTCAACATGTGAAATCATGTGTTCTAACATGATTTCCTAGGCCTCAATTGCAATTCCCGAAGGTCCAAATATTTTTAGAACCTCTCATGCAAAAGCCCCAAATCTACTTAGGTTTCACATGCATGCATGTGAAACCACAAAATCTCTTGGCCAATCTCCACGTTTTGTGGTTTAGATTGCCTAGGGTCTCCAAAAACCTCATGCTAAAGGATTGATTCCAAGGTTTAAACCCCATATCACAAGAACTCACCTCAAAGCCCAAGCTTCCAAGCCTCTTTGCACCAAGAAGCTCCAAATTCACCTTAGAAGCTTTTCCCAAGGTCAAATCCTTCACTTCTCCAAGCCTTGGAGAGATCTCTAGAGAAAGAAAGTGAGGGAGAGGGAGAGGGAGTGTGAGGAAGATGAAGATGGATTGAGGGGAGAGGTCTCAGCCCTCAATATATAGCCCATCCCCCACAAAGTTACCAAAATACCTCTCACTGGGCATTTTGCCTCAGCCGGGTCCGGACCTTGCGAATGGGGTCCGGACCCCGCACTGATAACCGACCAGCGCGCAGGCCGGGTCCGGACCTTGGCATCAGGGTCCGGAACCCGTACGCACCCCAACTTGGAGACCCGCTTGGGTCCGGACCTCAAGTCCCGGGTCCGGAACCCGTACGTTCCCCATCTCGGACATCGGCTCGGGTCCGGACCGTAGCTGCCCGGGTCCGGACCGCAGCTGCCAGCGGACTTCATTGTCCGGACCCCAGCTTCCAGGGTCCGGACCCCATGAGCAGTTTTGCTCCGATTGGTCCTTTTCTTCGAAATCTTCGATCTCTGGGTTTCCACTCGCACCCAAAATGTTCCGAAACCTTCGGAACTCAATTCCACACTAGCCATTACCGGCTCTTTCCGAACTTTTTCAAATTTAGTAAAGTTCGAAGCAACGCACCGAAATTCAAAGTGCTACATTCCCCCCCCTTAAAGAGAGTTTCGGCCGCGAAACTAAATCATACCTCAGCTGGACTCAGCGAAGAGGTAAGGAAACCGCTCCTTCATCGAGCTTTCCAATTCCCACGTGGCCTCACGTTCACTGTGATTCGTCCATTGTACCTTTACATAAGGAATTTCACGGTTCCTCAAACTTTTCACCTCGCGATCCATGATACACAAGGGAAACTCCTCATAAGTCATATCCTCATGAAGCTCCATAGGCACATACTCGAGGACGTGCGCCGGATCATACACGTATTTGCGGAGTGTCGATACATGGAATACATTGTGTATCCCCGCAAGTTTTGGCGGCAAAGCTAGCCTGTACGCCACGGATCCCACACGCTCCAAGACCTCGTAAGGTCCAATGTAACGGGGACTCAACTTACCCCGAACACCGAATCGCTTCACCCCTCTCATGGGTGATACTTTCAAGAAGACGCGGTCTCCTACCGCGAATTCCAAATCTCGTCGACGTCGATCCGCATAACTCTTTTGTCGAGATTGCGCCGTCGATAAGCGTTCACGTGCCAAGCGGACCTTTTCCTCCGCTTCACGCAACACGTCCGGTCCTAAGACCCTTCTCTCGCCGACTTCGCTCCAATGAATAGGAGAGCGGCATTTTCTTCCATACAAGGCCTCAAAAGGTGCCATACCGATGCTAGCTTGATAGCTATTATTGTAAGCAAATTCAGCCATCGGTAAGTGAGTAGGCCACGCACCCTTGAAGTCCAACACACACGCTCGTAGCATATCCTCCAAAATCTGAATTGTCCTTTCCGATTGACCGTCAGTTTGAGGATGAAATGCTGAACTGAAATCGAGCCGTGTACCCAAAGCTTCTTGCAAGCTTTTCCAAAAATGCGATGTGAAACGGGGATCTCGATCTGAAACTATCGAGGTCGGGACCCCGTGCAACCGCACAATCTCGTCCAGGTAGACTTGCGCTAACTTGTCTCCTGACCAAGTGGTGTGGATTGGCAAAAAGTGTGCCGACTTTGACAAACGATCCACCACCACCCAAATCGCGTCGTGGCCACCTAACGGTCGAGGTAAGCCCACAACAAAATCCATCGCGATATTTTCCCACTTCCAAACCGGAATGGGCAATCCTTGCAATTTCCCCGTCGGAAAGCGACGCTCGGCCTTCACTTGTTGGCATACTAAGCATCGTGCCACAAAGTGTCCAACATCAATTTTCATCCCCGGCCACCAATAATGCAATTTGAGGTCCTTATACATTTTGGTGCCGCCCGGGTGAATCGCATAGGGAGAAGTGTGAGCTTCTTTCAAGATCTCCCTACGAATGTCCTCAACTTTCGGCACGCACAATCGATTTCGAAATCGAATTGCGCCCATCGAATCTACACGATAATCACCGGCGCGCCCGCTCTCGATAGCACCCCGCACCTTTTGGAGTTCCGGATCACCGGATTGCTTTTCTTTTATTTGCTCCAACAAGGTCGGCCATATCTCGAGATTCATAAGTCTAGCGGGGACGCCCGGGGCCACGATCTCCAAGTCAAATCGGCCCATTTCCTTGATCAACGGCATTTGTCCCGTCATCTCAATTACGAAGTTCTCCACGGACTTTCTACTGAGCACATCGGCCACCACATTGGCTCTACCAGGGTGGTACAAGATGGTCAAGTCGTAATCTTTTATCAACTCCAACCACCCCCGCTGCCTCAAATTCAACTCCTTCTGAGTGAATAAGTACTTTAAACTTTTGTGATCCGTGTAAACCTCACAATGCTCCCCGTATAAGTAGTGTCTCCACAACTTGAGTGCGAAAACCACCGCCGCAAGCTCTAAGTCGTGGGTGGGGTAGTTCTGCTCATAGCTCTTTAGCTGTCGAGAGGCATATGCTATTACTTGTCCTCTTTGCATAAGCACACACCCAAGACCACGTCGTGATGCATCACTATACACCACAAAGCCCTCCCCTGCAATCGGCAAGGCGAGTACCGGAGCCGAAGTCAACCTTTCCTTTAGCTCCTTAAAGCTTTGGTCGCATTCCTCGCTCCAAACATATTTGGCTCCCTTGCGGGTAAGACGCGTTAGTGGACCGGAGATTTTTGAAAATCCCTCCACGAACCGCCGATAATACCCCGCAAGACCCAAAAAGCTTCGTATTTCCGTGACATTGGTCGGGCGAGGCTAATCCTTGACTGCCTCTACTTTCATAGGGTCCACAGATACTCCTCCTGCGGAAATTACGTGACCCAAGAAAGCGACCTCACGGATCCAAAATTCGCACTTTTTCAATTTGGCGAATAACTTGTTCTCTCGAAGAACTTGAAGCACAATCCTTAGGTGCTCTTTATGTTCCTCTTCACTCCGAGAGTAGACAAGAATATCATCTATGAACACAACCACAAATTGATCCAATAGTGGTTTGAACACACGGTTCATTAAATCCATGAACGCTGCCGGGGCATTGGTAAGCCCGAAAGGCATAACCGTGAATTCATAATGTCCATACCGCGTTCTAAACGCGGTCTTATGCACATCCTCCGGTTTGATCTTCAATTGGTGATAACCGGATTGCAAATCAACCTTTGAATACACCCGAGACCCTTGTAACTGATCGAACAAGTCATCAATTCGGGGTAACGAGTACTTATTCTTGACGGTCACTTTATTCAACTCGCGGTAATCTACACATAACCGCAGCGAACCGTCCTTTTTCCGCACAAATAAAACAGGGGCTCCCCAAGGTGACACACTTGGTTTTACGAAACCCTTGTCCATTAAATCTTGCAATTGTGCTTTCAATTCCTTCAGTTCCGCACGTGCCATCCTGTACGGGGCCTTAGAGATCGGCGCCGTACCCGGGAGCAAATCGATCACGAATTCTATTTTCCGGTCCGGTGGCATTCCGGGCAACTCCGTCGGAAACACATCTGGGAACTCTTGGACTATAGGAACGTCCTCAAGTCCCAGCACTTCCTTCCGGTCATCCACTACCGTCGCCAAGTAGGCAATGCATCCTCTAGGAATAAGCTTCCTTGCTTGCGACGTGGACACCATCGACGCAAAGAGCGAACTCTTACACCCACGGTACACAAACTCTTTGTGCCCGGGTTCTCTAAACCTCACTATCCGGCTCTTACAATCGATAGTAGCATGATACCTCGAGAGCCAATCCATTCCTAGGATCAAATCATATTCATTCATTCGATTTAATACTAGCAAATCAGCTGGCATGATCCAGTTCTCAACCCTCACAGGGCAATCCATACACACATGATGTATACAAAAAGTATGTTCAGGTACTTGTACCGTTCTTGCATGTGTGGCATCTATAATTTCTATTCCGTGTGCAATAGCAAATGATCGAGCAATGAATGAATGCGATGCACCAGTATCAAACAAAGCTCTACATCGAATGCCTTTAATTAACACAATACCTGCCACAACGTTATCCTGGGCAGAAGGCTCCTCCACCTGAGAGGCGAATATCCGCCCACTGGGCGCTGGTCGCTGGCCCTCCACTGGTCTCGGCGGCTGTGCACGGCCTGCCGACATCGCCGCGGGTGGGATGCCCGCGAGCTGTCTCGGCGATGCAAATGCCGATGCCGATGACGGTGCTCGGCCATCATCCATCGGGCAGTTATACTGCATGTGGCCCGGCTGTCCGCATTTGTAGCACCGGCCCTCACGATAGTCACACTGCTGAGGGTGGTGGGGGCCGCTACAAATCGGGCACTGGGTTGCGGGTCGATTCCGTCGGAACCCCCGCGATTGGTTTTGCGACTGCGAGTGCTTCGGGGGCCGCTTAGAGCTAGACTGCCCACCCGAGCCACCCGCCGATCGCTTCTTTACTTTCTCTTTATCTTTTTCTTTCTCCCAAGACTCGCGCTCCTCGCGCGCACATGCATTCCCGTGCTCCACCCAAAGAGCACGGTCCAAGACCTCTGCAAAGGTCTTTAGTTTGAGGGCGTGAACCGCCCGAAAGATCTCCGGTCGAAGTCCGCGCACGAAACAATCGACCTTGTCCAACTCTCCGCGGACAAAGTGCGGTACGCAATTTATAATGTACGAGAACTCCCTCTCGTACTCGCGCACGGTGCGGTTCCTTGTTTCAACTTACGGAACCTTTCTTGCAGTTTCCTTTTCTCGCTATCGGAGAAATAGGTGGCGAACACCATACCCCGAAACTCTTCCCACGACGGTGGCGGAAGGCTAGAGAGTCTATCCCGTCAGACTCCCTTCCACCACACCTTCGCCGATCGCTCCAAGCAATGAACGGCGAGATGTACTTTATCCCTCTCCAAGGTATAAAGATCCTCGAAGAGCGTCTCAATAGCATCGATCCAGGTTTCCACATCCCATGGATCCACGTTCTCCCCGCTAAAGATAGGCGGGTTGAACTTCTTAAACCTCATGAGAGCCGCAAGTGCGCGCTCTCGCTCCGCGTCCTCCATGTCGGAATCGGGCATAGGAGTACCTGACCCCTCGGCCACAGTCGGTGGTGCAGGTGGCGCCACGGCCGGCGCCGGTGGCACCCCCTCGGCCGGTGCCGAAGCAGAGGCCGGAGATACTCCCGACCTCTCCTCCCGAACCGCAGCCACTTGCTGCGCCATCTCGTCTTGGAGCTTTTTAATCTGCTCCTCTTGTCGTTGCATGGCTTCGGCCTGTCGCCGAACCACGCCCATCAACTCGGTCATCTCATCACGAAGACCCGAGTTCTCGCCCTCCCCGAGTTGTTCGGGAGCCGCGCTCGCTCTCCCGAGCCCAACCCTCAAAGGAGGCCGTCCACGTACCATTATCCTGAAAACACAATGACTTTGGTCATTTCGTGACATTCAAAGTCATTTGTAACATAATGTTTCACGAAAATAAACGTGAACCCAATCTAGGCGAAAGTCACACAAGGATCCTTATTCCCCTAACTTGGTTTCATGTTGTCGGCCGCCAACACGAACACACTTGGTGAACAATAAGACACACCTCGAATCTACCTCTATTTTCAATTAGAGACATAAGGACATAACCCAATCACTTATCTTTCGCCATATCAAAGATCTCGTCACTCACGAGCCTACACTCCTAGGGTCATTTCCATCCTAGGGTTCTTAGGTCAACCTAGACCGTTTCATCTCTCTGATACCACCTCAATCTGTCACGCCCCGCCGGGTCCTTAAACACCAACTAGGTGGAAAGGATAACCGCACGAGCGCATGCACCAGACCCGCCGAACGGATAGAGTCCTTTCTATCCGCCCAATGCGTCACAACACAAGCTTATCCACAATGTTCCAACTAGGAACGGAGTACAAGAGTTGCACAAGGAAAGCATCAACATAAAGAAGTTCTACTTCTATTACATCACATGGCACAATTTACATGTCCAAATTTTTTTCTTTTCTTTCACTTTCATTCCATACATCATGTTTCAAAACTATGGAATATACAACATTCATACTAGAATGAAAATCCCCTATGCTATCATAGTCCAAAAATAGGGGTACAACTCTATGTATCACCAAAATGGAAGGGCCGCTATCTAAAGAGCCAAACCCTTGCCTCGCTCCGCCGCCTCACTCGCGGAAGGACCTGGAAAATGTGGGGTGAGAACTATAAACATAGTTCCTAGTGGGTAAGGCCACCCAAGAGAGAAGCTCGACCCACCAGGTCCAAAGAAACACCATATGCATAAGTTAGATCACATATAACTATGCAACAATTATTTACATGCTTGTAAATAAACATAAAGGATGCAACCAAATGAAATATAATTTATCATTCTCTCCTAGGTTCATCCTATGTCTCACAATGACTAAGTTCATTTACTTATCATTTCCTTATGGTTTCGGAATCGCCGTCTCACCATAATTGTTCCGACATTCGAGGAGTGAACTCGTCACCTCCTAGTTCGAGTAGCGAACTCGTCGCATACTCGGGATAGCAAAATCGTCGCATACCCCGTCTCAACACGGCCACCGCATGGCATGGGTAGCAAACTCGTCGCATACCCGGGATAGCAACCTCGTCACACATCCCCTCTCGACACCGCCAACTCAAGGCGAGGTAGCGAAATCGTCGCCTACCCGGGATTGCAAACTCGTCGCACATTCCGTGTCGGTACGGCCAACTCATGGCATGGTAGCGAAATCGTCGCCTACCCGGGATAGCAAAATCGTCGCACATCCCGTTGTTCACGTTTTTCACTTGCCAACCTAAGTCTCATGACCTTAGGTTCAAGTCACTAAGCCTCGCCTATGTTCAATGACATTAGGCTTACTTTCTCATTATCAACCTAGGTTCCATGACTCTAGGTTCCAATCTCATGTCAAACCTATGTTCAATGACACTAGGTTTCAATCTCACATGTTCCAACCTATGCTCAACAACACTAGGTTTAATCCTCATGTCCAACCTATGTTCAACAACACTAGGTTTAGCCTCATGTTCAACCTATGTTCAATAACACTAGGTTTAACCATACATGCAACCATGCAACAAGTATTAATATTTGAATCATACTTGAAATATACATCATGCAATAGGATCTCATTGTTCAACCTATCATGATTTTTACTTTTGCCAACATGCAAATTCTAGGGTTCATAACACATACCATTTTATCTTTAAATGGATATTTACCCTAGACATGGAAGTGATCTAATCACTTCGGTAAACACAAACCCACCTCGAGAGCTTTCAAATCCTTGTATTCTTCAAGCTCCTAAGTGTCCAAGCTTTGAGTTCTTGCTTCAACCCAAGCTTCTACAAGAAAACGGTTCGTTACTCATTACGAACCTTAAATTCCACTCAACATGTGAAATCATGTGTTCTAACATGATTTCCTAGGCCTCAATTGCAATTCCCGAAGGTCCAAATATTTTTAGAACCTCTCATTGCAAAAGCCCCAAATCTACTTAGGTTTCACATGCATGCATGTGAAACCACAAAATCTCTTGGCCAATCTCCACGTTTTTTGGTTTAGATTGCCCAGGGTCTCCAAAAACCTCATGCTAAAGGATTGATTCCAAGGTTTAAACCCCATATCATAAGAACTCACCTCAAAGTCCAAGCTCCCAAGCCTCTTCTTGCACCAAGAAGCTCCAAATCCACCTTAGAAGCTTTTCCCAAGGTCAAATCCTTCACTTCTCCAAGCCTTGGAGAGATCTCTAGAGAGAAAGTGAGGGAGAGGGAGAGGGAGTGTGAGGAAGATGAAGATGGATTGAGGGGAGAGGTCTCAGCCCTCAATATATAGCCCATCCCCCACAAAGTTACCAAAATACCCCTTACTGGGCATTTTGCCTCAGCCGGGTCCGGACCTTGCGAATGGGGTCCGGACCCCGCACTGATAACCGACCAGCACGCAGGCCGGGTCCGGACCTTGGCATCAGGGTCCGGAACCCGTACGCACCCCAACTTGGATACCCGCTCGGGTCCGGACCTCAAGTCCCGGGTCCGGAACCCGTACGTTCCCCATCTCGGACATCGGCTCGGGTCCGGACCGTAGCTGCCCGGGTCCGGACCGCAGCTGCCAGCGGACTTCATTGTCCGGACCCCAGCTTCCAGGGTCCGGACCCCATGAGCAGTTTTGCTCCGATTGGTCCTTTTCTTCGAAATCTTCGATCTCTGGGTTTCCACTCGCACCCAAAATGTTCCGAAACCTTCGGAACTCAATTCCACACTAGCCATTACCGGCTCTTTCCGAACTTTTTCAAATTTAGTAAAGTTCGAAGCAACGCACTGAAATTCAAAGTGCTACAAGATTAGAATTACTGATCTTGATTTATATAGTAAATAGAATTTTCTTTTAAAAATTCAAACGATTTCGATTCTTTTACATCGGTAGCTTAGAAACACTCCATGCCGGCAGTTAAAAATATAAATTTTTAGGCCCCTTGATTGTAAGGTATATGATGTCAGTAAATTATAAAATTTGATTTCTAGAATGTTTAAATACTGTAAAATATGGTATGGATCGTCGATTTGGAATCTTCATCCTCGAAAATGACTTATGAGCATGCAGAATAACATACTCATAATAGTATAGTAGCCGGACTCTCTCTCTTTATATATATATATATATATATGTGGTATTAGGCTACTATACTATTAATAGTATCAAGCGCTTCGTGCTCTATTAGGTTTTCGGCCCTTGGATGAAGTGATGTATGCTTAGGATGATAGTGGTCCCCTAGGGTTGAGTGGGTGGTTGGTTGAATAGTATGATCTATCGGGTGGAAATGGTCAAGGGGTAGATCGAAAGGCGGAAAACTCGATAGCACCAAGCGCTTGGTTCTATTGATACTAGCCGGACTTTATATATATTTATATATAGAATCCAATTACTATCCTTTAGGAGGACGGAGGCCTTCGTCTTCTTAAGTCGTTTTAGATAATAGGGATTTCGAATCGATGATCGGAACCATTAAAGTTGATGTAGAGTATTTAAAGTATCTAGAAACTAAATTTCGTAAATTCTAAAAATTATTTACGTAGTGATCAAAGGATCACAAAATCGACAGTTTTTGATGGCCTATATGAGCCGTTTGCTTGTTTAACGGTGTAGAACAATCCAAACAGCTTGATTTTTTGATAAAAAATTCTTTATACTATCTAGATAACATTTGACAACTCTGATCATGAATTGAAAAAAAATCTAACATCTACTTTCACAAGGTTATTCGTTTTTGACCGTTCATTTTTTGACTCTTCAATGAACTTGATAACGAATTTTAAGATGTATGAAATTTAGTTTCTATACGTTATAAATACTCTAGATCAACTTTAACGGTTCCGTTCATCGATTCGGGATCCCGATCATCTAGAACGACTTAGGAGGACGAAGACCTCCGTCCTCCTAAAAGGATAGTAGCTGGACTCTATATATATATAACGAATATATAGAGTTGAGCTAGAATACACCTATAAGCACCAACCAATTGGTGCTTTTAGGTTTCTAGCCTTTAGATCTACCCTTTGACAATTAGTAGCCTTTGGATCAAACACTATTCCACCTACCACCATCATCCTAGCCCTACATCACCTCCATCCAAGGGCTACAAACCTAAAAGCACCAACCCCTTGGTGCTTTTACAAGTATTCTACCTCAATTTTGAATATATATATAGCAAGGCTACTGTGCTAATTAGGAGCACAACAGCCCTTGTGCTCCTAAGTTCCTAACCCACCCATCAATTTTGATGGGTGGTTAGGATGAGAGAGAGAAGAAAAATTAAGAAGAAATTGATTGTCTCAATTTCTCTTCTCTTTAAATATCTCCCCAATTTCTCTTCTCTCTCTTACCCTAACCACCCATCAAACTTGATGGGTGGTTAGGAACTTAGGAGCACAGCTGCTGTGCTCCTAATAGCACAGTAGCCCTGCTATATATATATATATATATATATATATATATATATATATATATATATAGCAGGGCTACTGTGCTATTAGGAGCACAGCAGCTCCTGTGCTCCTAAGTTTTTATATATAGCAGGGCTACTGTGCTATTAGGAGCACAGCAGCCCCTGTGCTCCTAAGTTCCTAACCACCCATCAAGTTTGATGGGTGGTTAGAAAGAGAGAGAAAAGAGAAATTGAGAAGAAATTTGGTGTTTCAATTTCTCCTCTCCTTAAATTTATCTCCAATATATCTTCTCTCTCTTATCCTAACCACCCATCAAATTTCGTAGGTGGTTAGAAACTTAGGAGCATAAGGACTGCTGTGCTCTTAATAGCACAGTAGTCCTGCTATATATATATATAGTTGAGCTGGAATACTATTAATAGTATTTGGGTCCTTTTGCTATCGATTTTTTAGCCGTTAGATCTATACTTGAATCAATTCCACCCTTTATATCATACTATTCAACCAACCACCCACTCAACCATAGAAGGACCACCACTAAATTCTAGGGGACCACTATCATCCTAATCATATAATTTTTCATCCAAGGGTTAAAAACTCGATAGCAAAAAAATCTAAATACTATTAATAGTATTCCAGCCCAATTATATATATATATAGATATATGACAGATAAAACTTAGATCTTTGAAACAATTATATTAGATTTTTTTTGCTTTAGTTAGTTTTGCTTTGTTTTTTGCTCTTGGAAAATCTAAGCTTTAAATTTGAGTTTTTTTTTTTTTTTTGCTCTTTTCTTATGCTCCCTTTTTAGTATGTTCAGATTCCTACATGGGCTGGGTGAGAGTGGTCCAAACCTTTTGGGCCTAAGTTCGACCTAATAATTGACACATGACTACATGCATGTTCGCTTTTCTTTTGAATCACAATTGATCCGTGCTCACGTTCTTTGACAGTAATGTGATCAAATTGTACAAATAAATCCACCTTTCTCACCTCAATCCACTGAAACACCACAGAGTTTTGTGTCTCCCTTTGGCAATATCTGATGCAACCAGTAAAAGTGCACATTGCGGAGTTTGACATGAGCATATAGCATGCAAACATGTTCCACATAATGCCACTAAAAATTTGTTTAGCTCCTAGTGAGCTTTAAATCGTCAACCACATCGACGGCCAAGTACTATTTATTTTTAATGGCCATAAATCTACTAGCATAATTGTGATTAAAAATATAAGGTCTATGGACTATGGACTCTACTAATAATAACCGAGCTTAAGCATCTTGAGCTCATAGTTTGGATCCAACGAGTTATTATTATTAGTGGGTCGGATCGTTATAATTAGTATTGAAGCCGGTTCACCAGCTGAAAGTCTGAAGCAGATCTTACATCGCCTGGTGATTTTGAGCTATGAGTGAGATTGGATTAGCAAAAACGTTAGGACATAAACGAGAGGACTCTGTGATACCCAATAGTCCCACATCGGTCCTGTGGTTGGGCTGACAAGGATATAAGGATCTAATGCTCTGTTTGGATGCACAGTTAAAAAATTTTATAGAGTTTATATTCTGTGGTTTGCTTTAGTTAAAATAGGAAATTCTGTAACTATAAAAAATTATACGGCTTCAATTTTTAAACTGTTTCAATTCACATTGTACAATTTCACTGGATTCTACAAATTGAAATTTGAAATGTAAAAATTAAAAATTAATTTTAGATTTTAAAATTTTAAAATTAAAAATTTAAACATTAAAATCTAAATTAAAAAAATAAATTTAAAAATTTAAAAATTTGAAACTCAAAATTTACAAATTTGAAATTTAAATTGAAAATTGAAATTTGAAATATAAACTTTGAAATTTAATTTTCAAATTTGATATTTGAAAATTTGAGATAGAAAATATAAATATAAATTTTAAATTTTACATTTTAGACTTTGAAATTTAAAATTTAAAATTAAAAAATAAATTTTAAATTTTAAATTTAAAATTGTAAAATGAAATTTGAAATTTGAAATTTGAAATTTGAAATTTGAAATTTGAAATTTGAAATTTGAATTTAAAATTTGAAATTTAAAATTTAAAATTTAAAAGTTTAAATCTAAAATTTAAATTCAAAATTCAAAATTTGACATTTAAAATTCAAAAATTTAAATTGAAAATAGAATTTGAAATTTGAAATTTGAAAATGAAAATTTGATATTTGATATTTGAAAATTAAAATTTGAAATTATAAAATTAGAAAATCTGAAATTTGAAAATTAAAATTTGCAAGGAAATATCCCCACACAATGAAATTTGAAATTTAAAATTTAAAATTTAATATTTAAAAATTAAATTCAAAATTTGAAATTTAAAATTTAAAATTTGAAAAATAATAAAATTTAAATTTTTGATATATAAAATTTAAAATTCAAATTATAAAATTTTAATTTTAAAATTTGAATATAAATTCAAATTATAAAATTTAAAATTTAAAATTAAAAATTAAAATTAAAATATATGCCGAGAATGATCGAATTTTTAAAATTTAAAATTTAGAAGTTAATACATCTTTGGGGTAAGGGAGTCCGAGAATGATCGAATTTTTTTTTCTTTGTTTAAAATGGATTGTAATTTTACTCTATTTTTTGAAGTATATTTTAACTATATGCTCCAAAAATTACATTATTTTTTTTCTCCCAAACGCTTCAAATTGGATTGAGGCCTAAGTTTGAAAAGATGTAGGATAATTTTTCTACCGATGTAGCTGTTGGCTTAAATGGGCCAGCATCCTGCCCTGTGGCGGGAGGCCATGTTGGGCCGAGTCATGTTCAAAATGGCGTGAGGCTGGGTGGGCCGAGTCATGTTCGAAGTGGCGTGAGGCTGGTGGGGCCGAGTCACAATCGAGATCCGTGGGCGCTGTATCTGTACGCTTTAAGTGAATTGGTTGCGTATTTCTAACAGCTCGAGCTTTTGGGATTAATGGTTAGCGCCAACGATCCAACAAGTGGTATCAGAGCCAGTGGTCACGGGTTCGATTCCCGCATGCTGCGAATGTGTGCAGGTGCTGGAGGGGGGATTGTTGGCTTAAATGGGCCAGCATCCTGCCCTGTGGCGGGAGGCCATGTTGGGCCGAGTCATGTTCAAAATGGCGTGAGGCTGGGTGGGCCGAGTCATGTTCGAAGTGGCGTGAGGCTGGTGGGGCCGAGTCACAATCGAGATCCGTGGGCGCTGTATCTGTACGCTTTAAGTGAATTGGTTGCGTATTTCTAACAGCTCGAGCTTTTGGGATTAATGGTTAGCGCCAACGATCCAACAAGTGGTATCAGAGCTTTTCAAGTATGTAGTAATATTTCAAGTATGGTATTAATTCAAAGGCTTTTTACAAATGTGGAATGAATTCAAAAGATTTTCTATTTGTAGTATTAATTTAAAAGGATTTTACAAATCTAGTATAATTTCAAATGAGCTTTTCAAATGTAGTAATATTTCAAATGTGTTTGCAAATGTGGTATGAATTCAAAATTATTTTGGAATTAATTCAAATGCATTTGTAAATATAGTTAAAATCCAAATTAAAATCAAATTACTTTAATCATGCCTTTGTTCCATTTTTGAAATGATGGCTAGTGTATTTAAAGGAGGGCTTGGATGTTGTTTGAGATACAACTTGAGAAAATTTCTCTAAGTCCTAAGTGTTATTTTATTTTTGAGCTTTGTTGAGAGAATTGTAAGAGAAGTGCTGTAAAGTGTGATTGTAAGCGGCTTTGGTCTTGCCCTGTTGAAAATGCCAAGTGATAGTGGTTAAATCGGTACCTCAAGGAGAAGAAGGACCGGACTGGAGTAGGCAGAAGGCCGAACCAGGATAAATCATCTGTGTTATCTGAGTTTGCTTCTTGTTTCTTTTCTTTCTTTTATTTGGTTGTGCAACTTTTATCTTGATTTGATTTTACTTGAGTTTTTAGTTCTCAACTAATTCACCCCCCCCTCTTAGTTGCCATTTGATCCTTCAATTGGTATCAGAGCCAGTGGCGCGGGTTCGATTCCCACATGTTGCATTAACGGTGCAGGTGTTGGAGGGGGGATTGTTGGCTATTTATTATTGGGCTAAAATAGGTCCAACTTCCTGCCCCGTGACAATAGGCCCAGGAGACAAATAAGTTGAGTTGGGTGAGCCTAATAAGTTGAGTGGGGGTGTGATCCACAAAAGACCCAACGGCAAGAGGCCCAACAATAGACCCAACGTCCAGGTGGGTTGAGTCAGGTCGAAGCCCGCGAGCGCTATGGCTGAGCCCTTAAGTGCGATGAGTGCGCCCTTCCTATCAGCACGTGCTTTTGGGATAGTTGGTTAGCGCTTACGATCCTACAGTAGCATAGTTTAACTATGCTACGTTTTCAGTGGTACCCAAGCGGGACTTAGATGGAGGGAGTCAGTTATAACCCAATAGTCCCACATTAATTGATGCTGTGATTGGACTGATAAAGACGTCATAATTTAAACGAAGGGAGTCTATGACACCCCAATAGTCCCACATTGGAGGACTTTAATAATAATAACTGAACTTACGCATTTGAGCCCAATATTTAAATCTAACGAGTTATTATTGCTAATATATCGAATCATTATAAGAATCCACACAAAATAAATCTTTTAAAAAAAACACCATAAAATAAATATGACTGCATTTTCTCGAATAAGAGTATGTTCCGCACGCGGATCTTTTGAAAAGGGTCTATCAATTCATAGAGGTAGCTGTTTGATCAAACTAATATTATTTGTCAAAATCCCCTGCCAAATATTATAGGAGTCTATATTCTAAAAGAGTTTTTTCTATGTGTATGTAAGTATTAAGGGCACATCAATTCTAAAAGTAACAAATTAGTTTCGAAGGTTATAGTTAAAACTCTATGCATAGGAGCTCAATTATACATATATATATATATAGAACTAGATTACTATATTATTAATAACACCAAGTCATTAATACTATTAGGTTTTCAGCCTTTAGATTATGGAATGTGCGATTAGAATGATAGTGGTCCCCTATGGTTAAGTGGGTGGTTGGTTGATAGTATGATCTAACGGGTGAAAATGGTCTGAGGGGTAAATTTAATAGCAGAAAACTTGGTATCACTAAGCGCTTGGTGTTATTGATAGTATAATAACTGAACTCATAAAGCAGGGCTGCTATGCTATTAGGAGCATATCAGTTTTTGTATTCCTAAATTCCTAATCATCCACTACCTCCACCCCAACCCACCTTCCACCATCAACCCCCTCTTTCGATATGCCGCCGCCACCCTTAGCATCACCACCACACCACCTCCCACCAAAGTGCTGCCGGCCCTCACCCACCCCACTTGATGGAGAAAAGTTTTATAAATTTCGAGTTAAACTTGATATATTTGAATTAATTTGAATGTTTAAGAGTTCAAATTTTGAATTTTAAGTTAGAATTTTAAATTGGTGAACATTTCAGTTGACCCCCCCGGTCGATCGTCCATGGCCATTGGCTTTCACCTGCTTCACCTTTTGCTTCCATGTAAAAGGAGGACTGGACATGTGTCACATCCTCCCTCTCTTCTCTCTTCAGCACTTCTCTTTCTCTTCCTTCCCTCCTCTCAGTTTCCTTCACTTTTCTCTTTTTCTTCTCCCTCTATTTAATTAGTTAGCCCATCTCCTCATTTCGCTCTCGAGGCATATATTACCACCTTTAGCTTGTTCGGACTAGTCGCCAAGGCTCTCCGACCATGAGGGTGTCGGATTGTTGGTGCTAATCATTAATTCCAAAAGCTCGAGCTGTTAGAAATATACAACTAATTCACCTAAAGCGTACAGACACAGCGCCCACTGATTTCGATTGTGAGTCAGCCCAATCAGCCTCACGCCATTTCGAACATGACTCGATCCAACCCCACCTCCCGCCATTTCAAATAGGACTTAGCCCAATCTGACCTCCCGCCGCAGGGCAGAATGCTGGTCCCTTTAAGCCAACAGAGGGCTTCAATTGATTCGGGAACTGAGCTTGGGAGCAGAGCGTTTGAGCATTGAGCTTATTTCAGCTAGATTTCAACTCGAGCAAAATATGAAACTTAGCCAAAATCCTTATTTTTCATTCTGCAAATGATATCCACTGATATTTTTTAAAAGTTTTGATGAATTCTTGATTGTATTTCTATTTGGCAATAAGTTGTTTGTGATATCTACTTGATTTAGTGAAGTTCGGTATTGAACTATAGTTTCTGATCACTACACAGTCGACTGATCATACCGTCATGGTTAACCGACATGGCACATGACATAAACAGTACTTTGGTCTCTCGAACATTTGACCACCCTTGTAGTCTTAGTCGATCGTTAGTGCGGCCGCAGTTGTCCGATTGTGAGGTTAGAGAGTCGACCTTGGATCATCCGGTGAGCACAAACTTCTGATTCCTTTTGTAGTATTAGTAGCTTCATTAGATATTGTGGGAAGTTTTTTTTTTTTTTTTTTTTTTAGTTGTGGGTTTTATTTTCCTCCAGATTTGATCAAGGATCCCACCTCCTCGCTTTATCTTCCACTCTCGAGGACCTCATCGAAACCGGTCAGTACGAACTATCTGTTTGAGTTACACAACTAGATTAAAAAACAATCCTTCTTGGTAAAATATTATAACTTTCATTTTATTCTTCGTATCGATTTGCATGTAAGATTATAGTTGATAAAATGCACTTTACTTCATGAACATGTTTAATTGTTAATAAATTGCTCTTATATGAACCATTATTTAGATGTATGGCCTTTTAGATTATTTTTCGATTACTCATGCAGCTTTTAGGATTGAAACTCATATGTATATTACCTATAAATATTAGTTAGAGTGTTTTTAACTTATAGGATGCATCTTAAATATAGAAATGGTATTCGACAATCTTATTACATTACTGTGAATTGAATTACGAAATGTGGATATTAGGCTTAACCACTATACTGCTGGCGGAAAAGACTTTTGTTGGATATGACTCGAAATTGATAATCGAATTCAGTTTTGGACTTCGACTCGCCGACGGCTTCGCGGTGCGACCAAATTGGAAATTAAATTCTGGAGGAAAAATGAATGTCTGTGGTGGTTGTACGAACATTGTATTCTGGAGGAAAAATTAAATTCTCTTTTTCGTTTTGCCCTAGAGGCGACGTATGGTTGTACGAACATTGTATTCCCTTTTCTCGATAGTGAAGCTCTCTCCTCCCTCGCCCGTGGTTTTTCCCTGCAAAGGATTTTCCACGTAAATCTGTGTTATTTATTTTTCTGCTTGTGGTTTGTGTATTTCGTGTTCGCCGTTTTCGTTTCTGTTTGTGCGCTCGTCGTAACAAACTGGTATCAGAGCCCTAGGTTCATCGATTAGGGTTTTGTTCATCAATGACGTCCATGAAGTACGATCTTCCTTTGCTCGACCACAGCACAAGGTTTACGTTATGGCAAGTGAAGATGCGCGCAATCCTGGCTCAGATGGACCTGGAAGATGCTCTGCTTGGGATGGATAAGATGTCTCCGTCCCTCTGTATGGCGGAAAAGGAGAAGATCAATCGGAAGGCCCTTACGCAGATCCAACTGCATCTCTCGAACGAGATCTTACAACACGTCATCAAGGAGAAGAATACTGCGAGCTTATGGCTGAAACTGGAGTCGTTATGCATGACGAAAAGTCTCACCAACAAACTCCACTTGAAGCAGAAGCTGTATTCTCATCGTCTGGCAGAAGGTAAGAGCATTAAGACCCATCTCGATGAATTTAAAGAGATTATTACTGATCTGAAGATGATGGAAGTAAAGTATGATGATGAAGATTTAGCACTACTACTTTTATGTTCTCTGCCGTCTTCCTATAGAAATTTTAGAGATACTATGCTCTATGGACGTGATACCATATCTTTGGAAGATGTCTCAACTGCGCTTCTCTCGAAATAGAGGATCGATAAGGAGATGAGTGGTACCACGGAAAGTCAGGCAGAGGGCCTGTTCACTCGCGGAAGATCCAAGCAGAGAAATTTCGGTGACAGCAAGGAGAAGGCTAGATCTAAATCCAGGCATAAGAATTTGATCTGCAATTATTGTAAAAAGAAGGGCCACATTAAGGCGGACTGTTTCAAATTGAAAAGAAAGGAACAGACCAAAGGGAGAAGTGATCGAAAGGGAAAAGAAAGCTCGAAATCTGCCGAAGCCAGTGTAGCGGAAGACTATAGCAGCGAGGGAAATGTTTTGCTGGTCTGCGATTATCAATCGAGAGCCAGCACAGAGTGGATCCTTGATTCTGCCTGCTCGTTCCACATGTGTCCCAATAAGGATTGGTTCTCTACTTTTGAAGCTGTTAATGGTGGAGTTGTCCTGATGGGAAACGATGCATCTTGCAAAGTGGTTGGACGAGGATCGGTGAATATTAAGATGTTTGATGGCGTAGTCCGAACACTCACCGATGTCAGATATGTTCCACAGCTGAAGAGAAATCTGATTTCTTTGAGTACCCTTGACTCTAAAGGATACAAATTTACTAGTGAAGATGGAACTCTGAAGGTAGTTAAAGGAGCTTTCGTGGTGATGAAAGGCCGAAGACAAGAAGGAAAACTATATGTCTTGCAGGGCTCTACTGTAACAGGTGGAGCTGCAGTATCCTCTTCATCCGCGTTCGATTCAGATGTCACAAAATTATGGCATATGAGGCTGGGACATATGAGCGAAAGAGGACTGACGGTGCTGAGCAAGCGAGGACTTCTTGGCGGCCAAACTACTGGAATTCTGGAATTTTGTGAACATTGTGTGTTTGGAAAGCAGAAGAGGGTCAGCTTCAGCAAGGCAATCCACAAAACCAAAGGGACTCTCGATTACATTCACTCAGATCTCTGGGGGCCAGCACCGGTGCCCTCTAAAGGTGGAGCGAAATACATGTTGACCTTCATAGATGATTACTCCAGGAAGGTGTGGACTTTCTTTCTTTGCAGAAGAGTGATGTATTCAAGACCTTCAAGCAGTGGAAGACCTTAATTGAAAAGCAGACTGGAAAACAAATCAAGCACCTTCGCACGGACAATGGTTTGGAGTTCTGTTCAGGAGAGTTCAACGAATTTTGTAAGGATGAAGGAATTGAGAGACATCGCACAATTGCCTACACGCCGCAGCAAAACGGCGTTGCTGAACGCATGAACAGAACACTGATGGAGAAGACGAGATGCCTACTCTCAAATGCAGGTTTTGGTGAGGAGTTCTGGGCAGAGGCTGCATCTACGGTGTGCTATTTGGTGAATCGGTATCCTTCGACTTCTATTGATCTGAAAACTCCAGAAGAGGTATGGTCTGGCCACCCTCCTAGTTATTCTGATTTAAGAATATTTGGATGTCCTGTTTATGCTTATGTTAGTCAAGGAAAATTGAAACCTAGATCAAAAGAATGCAAATTTCTAGGTTATGCTTCTGGTACTAAAGGTTTTCGTTTGTGGTGCCCTGAAGATAAAAAAATTATGATTAGTAGAGATGTTAAGTTTAACGAAACTGCTATGCTTCGCCGGAAGGAGGAGTCGCGTGTTTCTTGTGATACAGGTACATGTGCAGATGCAAATACATCAAAGAAAATTGTTGAGGTAGAGTTCCAAACTAACTCCAACAGTCAGATCACTCCAGCATCAGGTACTACTCCAGGCAATTCTGTTCTTATCGAGCCGCAGGCACCATCACAGACAGACACTTATTCGATAGCCAGAGATCGACCGAGGAGGGATATTAGACCACCGCAGAGATATGAAGAAGCAAATTTGGTGGCTTATGCTTTCGTGACTGCCGAAGAGACAGATGTCTACGAGGAGCCTACTACTTATACAGAAGCGGTTTCATGTTGTGATTCCTCAAATTGGTTGCTTGCTATGGAGGAAGAGATGGAATCTCTTCATAAGAATCAGACTTGGGATCTGATGAAGCTTCCTAAGGGAAAGAAAGCTGTTCGTTGCAAATGGGTGTTTAAGAAGAAGGAAGGTATACCAGGAGTAGAGAGTATCAGATATAAGGCACGCTTGGCTGCAAAAGGATACAGTCAGATTCCGGGTGTCGACTTCAATGATGTTTTCTCACCAGTGGTGAAGCATACATCCATCAGGATTCTACATGGATTAGTCGCAATGGATGATCTAGAACTTGAGCAACTAGATGTGAAGACGGCTTTTCTACATGGCGAGTTGTAGGAGGAAATTTATATGCAGCAGCCCGAGGGTTTTGTGGTTGAAGGAAAAGAAGACCACGTCTGCAGATTGAAGAAATCGCTTTATGGGTTGAAGCAATCTCCAAGGCAATGGTACAAGAGGTTTGATTCATTTATGATTAGTCATGATTTTAATAGAAGCAATTATGATAGTTGTGTTTACATAAAGAAATTAATTGATGGCTCTTTTATCTATTTGCTTCTTTATGTGGATGATATGCTAATTGCTGCTAAGAACATGGCTGATGTTGATGATCTTAAAAGGCAGTTGAAATATGAGTTTGAAGTTAAGGACTTAGGTGCAGCGAAGAAGATACTTGGTATGGAGATTCAGCGGAACAGAAAGTTGAAGAAGTTATGGCTGACTCAGAAGGCATACATCCAGCGCGTTTTGGATCGCTTTTGTGTGAAAGATGTTAAGCCTGTAAGTACACCTTTTGCTGCACACTTTAAGCTTTCAAGTGATTTGGCTCCGAAAACTGATGAAGAAAAGGCATATATGGAACGAGTCCCTTATGCCAGCGCAGTTGGTAGCATCATGTATGCTATGGTCTGCACGAGGCCAGATCTTGCACATGCTGTAAGCGTGGTGAGTAGGTACATGGCAAATCCAGGAAAGCAACACTGGCAAGCTGTGAAATGGATTATGAGGTATTTGCGGGGTACTACTAATGCTTGTTTAGAGTTTGGCAGATCTGATGCAGGTTTGACAGGATATGTGGATTCTGATTATGCTGGAGATCTTGATAAAAGAAGGTCTCTTACTGGTTATGTTTTTTCACTTGGAGGATGCGCTATCAGTTGGCGTGCCTGTTTACAGCCTACTGCTGCCATATCTACGACAGAGGCCGAGTATATGGAAATCACGGAGGCTGTGAAGGAAGGTATTTGGTTAAGAGGCCTATTTGGTGAATTAAGTGGAGGCAGTCAAAAACTTACAGTATTTTGCGACAGTCAGAGTGCTATTTATCTCACGAAGGATCGAATGTTTCACGAGAGAACAAAGCATATTGACATTTCATTTTGTTCGTGAAATTCTTGCTCAAGGTGATATTGAAGTGAAGAAAATCAGCACTTTAGAGAATCCTGCCGACATGTTGACGAAGCCTCTTATTCCTCACAAGTTCAAGCATTGCTTGGACTTGATCAGTATTAACAGTTGAGTGGACCGCCCTTAGGGGCTTGTGGAGAGGGTGGAGAGTTATGTTTGCTGCTTCATTCAAAGGGAATTTCTCGTCAAGGTGGAGATTTGTTGGATATGACTTGAAATTGATAATCGAATTCAGTTTTGGACTTCGACTCGCCGACGGCTTCGCGGTGCGACCAAATTGGAAATTAAATTATGGAGGAAAAATGAATGTCTGTGGTGGTTGTACGAACATTGTATTCTAGAGGAAAAATTAAATTCTCTTTTTCGTTTTGCCCTAGAGGCGACGTATGGTTGTACGAACATTGTATTCCCTTTTCTCGATAGTGAAGCTCTCTCCTCCCTCGCCCGTGGGTTTTCCCTGCAAAAGATTTTCCACGTAAATCTGTGTGTTATTTATTTTTCTGCTTGTGGTTTGTGTATTTCGTGTTCGCCGTTTTCGTTTCTGTTTGTGCGCTCGTCGTAACAACTTTCATGGGGACCAAGAACTGGATAGTGAGGAACTCAGAGGACAAGTCATGGGGTGATGGCAGGTACATACAGATATAGTAGGACGTAAGTTTGTCAAAAAAAATTGTGTAACTTTGTTATGGATGCATTTCACCCTACTATATATATATAGGATGAGAAAGAGAAACAAAAGGACTATACATTCGCACATTGCATGCATAACGTCAAATCTCCAGAAATTTGTGAGTGAAATTTGTGATTTTGCGATTAATAGTTGTTTCTTTGAATAATTCATAGATAAGAAAACTTTGCTGTAAGTTATTGTCTGCTGCGAACGAACCCGGCCCCGCCGCAAGGCGAGTGGTCATTCATGGTACAGATTAGATTTGTTTAAATTTTAATTTGAAATCAGGTTTATAGGTTCATGGCTTCCGATAGACGCAAGCATCTACTGTTAATTACCCCACACTAACAGTGTTAGGGAACCCTCGATTAAGAGACCAAATTTAAATACTGATAATGAAAGAGACCAAGGCATGAGGATAAAATTTTATTAATATGATTTGCTGGGTACATGGCTTAAACAGGGGCATACCCCCACTGTACACGAATTTTGTAAAATAAAAAATATTAGGTTGAAATTAAATTTAAATTGCTCAGTTTAACGACTTGGCGGTCAAATTGGAGTTGGCGTGCTCAGTTAGCGACATGGCGGTCGGTTGATTTTGAGATGCTCAGTTTAATGACATGGCGGTCGATTTGAAGTTGGATAGAGCTTGATGTTGGCTTGCTCAGTTTAACGACTTGGCGGTCAGTTGGGGTTTCATTTTGATTTGCTCAGTTTAATGATTTGGCGGTCATTTGTTCAGTTTAACGACTTGACGGTCGTTTGTTCAGTTTAACGACTTGACGGTCATTTGTTCAGTTTAACGACTTGACGGTCACTTTAATTTGAATTTGGTTTGCTCAGTTTAACGACTTGGCGGTCAAATTGAACTTGGATTTGATTCATGAAATTAATTCATGTGATTCACAAAATTAATTCATGAATAGGAGCCTATGAAGTTAATTCATAAGAAAGGCCCATGATGGAATCCCATTTTGATTCATGAAAATAATTCATGAGTAGAGGCCTATTTGGAGAGCCCATTTTGACTCATAAAATTAATTCACAAGAAGGGCCTATTTGGAAGGCCCGTTTTGATTCATGAAAATAATTCATGAGAAGCCCATTGGAAAGAAATCCACTTTGGTTCATGAAGATAATTCATGAAAGGCCGGTTTTCTATTTGGGCTAAATTGAATTTGGGTTGGAGGTGCCTAAATGATATGGGTTTGGTAATATGGGTTTCATGCTTTTGGGCTTTGGGTTTATAAATTGAATTGGGTTTTATTTGTGGACTTTGAATTTTGGGTTTATTTGTAGATTTTGGATTTTAGATCTTATTTGTGGACTTTGGGTTTTGGGTTTTATTTGTTTTGGGCCCTGAATATGCATGTAGGCTAAGTGGAGGGATTTATTTATGTGTAAGCTGAATTCTGAACTTGATGCTGGGTTTAAATCTTCATGCAGGTTAGAATTGAGGCCCTTACGCAAGATGGGCTTTATCTTCATACGGGCTGAATTCTGAGCCCATATAAGTACTGGGTTTTATTTGTATGTGGACTGGATTGGAGCCTGTAAGTGAGTTGGGCCTGTAATTATTTACGGGCTGAATTTAGGGCCCATGATTAAATTAGACCTGCATTCATACACAGACTAGATTCAGGCCCGTATACACATTGGGCCTGCATTTGTATATGAGTTGGATTCAGGCCCGCATGTAGACTGGACCTATATTTGAATATGGGCTACATTCAGATTTTGGGCTGAACTATATTTGATTTATTTAGTGGGCTGCATATGAGGTTTTATTCATTAAGCTCATGAATAAATTGCAAATTAGACTCTTTATTAACTCTAAACCATTCTTTGATTTGAATTAATTTGAGCCAACTTCAAAATCCCTTTTTTTTTTTCTTTTGGCCCTCATAAAGCATTGCAACCCACCCAATCACGGACTCCGAAAAACCACATTACGCCTATCACGAAGATGGCGATTTAATCAAGTATGTGCCTATCACGAAGATGGCAATGTGATCGAATCGAACCGTGCCTATCGCGAAGATGGCATATGGTTCAAATATTGCCTATCACGAAGATGGCGAGTCGAAACATATTCGTCATTTTATTTATTTACTTATTTATTTTTGCATTTTTCGTTATCATATTTTGTCCAAGTATGCGGATTCGACCGTGTCGAGCCTATCGCGAAGATGGCCGCTCGGTATAGAAGATCGTAAAATAATCGGACTTGATCGTGTCGAGCCTATCGCGAAGATGGCCGCTCGATCAACCCTTCGACCGTGTCGAGCCTATCGCGAAGATGGCCACTCGGTATAGAAGATCGTAAAATAATCGAATTTGATCGTGTCGAGCCTATCGCGAAGATGGCCGCTCGATCAACCCTTCGACCGTGTCGAGCCTATCACGAAGATGGCCGCTCGGTATAGGGATTAGCAATACATGCGAACGACGAAAGTAGCGATTTATTGTCAAATTTGATCGGTTCGAACCTATCGCGAAGATGGTCGAGTTGATCAAACTGACAAAATAAATCGTACTTATACCGTTCGTAAGCGTGCGTCACCCTTTTGTCGCCGTGGAAGCCGTCGTGATTTTAGTCATCGTCGTTGTGTGTACGGATTGAGGGAGTGGGGGAGGTGGTGGCACCTCCCTCTGCATGCATGCGAGAGAGAGAGAGAGAGAGAGGGAGAGAGAGATAGAGGGAGAGAGTAGAAAACAAAAGTTACTCTCTCCTTTTTTTTTACCTTTTCTCTTCTCTTTTGTTTTTTCTTCTTCTTCTTTTTTTTCTTTTCTTGCAGATTTTTTTTAGCCAAGAATCTTTCTCCCAAAAAAAAACTCTCTTGTACAAATTTTGATTGCATCTTATAGGGGGGTCAAAGGCCACATTTTTTTTGGAAATAATTCAAACTTAAAGAGAAAAAGAAAAATTTAATTTGTTGAGGAAGAAAATCTCAATCTAAAAAAATCTCAACCTATTGAGAAAGAAAATCTCAATCAAATAATTTATTGCCCCTTTTTTGCACACTTTCCTTTCTTTCTTTTTTTTTTTTTTCTTTTTTTTTTTTTTTAAGTACATTTCCTTTTTTTTCTTTTTTCCTTCTTTTTTTTTGCTTATTTGGAAAGGGAGGTGGGCTCACCTCCCCTTGTACGGCTCAGGGAGGTGAGTCACCTCCCCTTTATTTTTCTTTCCTTTTTTTTTTTTTTTTTTTTTTGTACATTTCCCTTTTTTCTTTTTACATTTCCTTTTTTTTTTAAATTTCCTTTTTTTTTTTTTTAACTCAAACAGTTATTCTCAAAAATTTTGGTAGCATTTTCTGTTTTTGATTGTTGGTTCGAATTGTTGGAATTAGAAGGCAAAAGTTTTGGGCAAAAAAGAAAAATATATTTGCAGATAGATGATCCCATTAAGCTGATTTTAGTCAAAAGTAATCTAAATATACTATTTTGCACAAAGACACCTCTCACGTAACGTTATTCTCGAAATTTATATGCAAAAGTTATCACAAAATTACAATGAAAGTACGCTATATATACGGACATATAAGGTTAAAATGCTCTGAGTATATGTTGTGGATTCACTTATTGAGTGCTACACAGAACCATATGTGATCTACATGGAGTGTTCTATGGTAAAAAAATAGCCCAGCTAATTAATCATCGAGTAACAACTATTACGGAATTGTAGTTTAAAATAGCTAAAAGGAGTAGCTAGCATCATGAAATACTATACTACAGTGGATATTTGCATGTAATTCCACAAAATTGACCGTTACGTTTAAGTGTATAGTGTGATAATTACAAATGCGGAATTCTTTGAAATAAGTTAGTAGTAACGAAAACACAGTATATATGTCATACCAAACATTTTAATCACACTCCACATTTTGCCAAATACTATAAGTGATTTGAGTAAATCAAAGAGTTTTTTTAAATGAGATGTTTGCGCATCCAAATAATTAAGGCCAGAAAAAGAGTTGTTTGCAAGCTCTGAAAAGAGAAGCTCCAATCAAAAGCTTCTACCCTTCAACCGTCCACAGGAAGTTGTATTCGGAGTCATTTTAATGGGAAAAATTATCCATGCTTATCGAAATTTTTTTGCTCGAACAATACTTGTACGGTAGCTTTTCTGCACCAAACAAGCCCTACGTCAGCTTACCAGCTAGGGTTTATTAAGTTCCATGGCAATATATATCAATAGTAAAAAAGGGTACACATTTGGAGCATTTTTTACTTTTGAAAATTAAGTTACGCGCTAGTTAACCCAATATGAGTATTCATTTTCTCTAACTTTGTTAACATGTTTTGATATATTCTAACACGCATTCCAGAGAGCTCAACAAAGGGATCATCACAGTTTCATAAACCTCAACTAATCTCATATAGTTCATTAATATAATTGCTACTATTTCAGGTTTTACTATTATTACAGGTTTGCAATTAGTTTGATAGCAGCATCAAGCACATACAAGTAAACCTAATAATATTTGAAAATGGTTAAATTATTTGCACGACGATAAGTTTGAATTAATTAATCTGAAACATCCCACCTGATTTTGTTAAAAATCTCCCCTAGTTTATTATCAAGAATGTTCAACATGACAACAACGACCAAAAAATAAACCACCGTTCAAATTTTATAAGGCAGAAAAAATACTTTTAACTTACGTTTAAATAGTTTAAGATTTAGAGCATATTTGGATGCATAAACATCTTATTCAGTATATTTTTTTTATTTATTCATACACTCTGTAGTATTTGATAGATGATGGATACGATCAAATTGTCAAGAACGGTATACTATATCTCGTTTTCAGATTATTTTCTTGGAATGAGATAAATCAATAATCTTGGCTATATTTCGAAGCAGCCAAAATCAAACTAGTATTGAAGTAGCCCAAATCAAACTACTATCTTGCAATCATAGAAGAAAAATTCTCACGACGTATGAGTTGTTATGACTTCCGAACAAGGCCTCAGTCTTACATGGGATTAATTATCTTTATCACCATTAGTCCATGTATAATAATATTGTCTCAGAACAAGATACGGTGATCAATCACAAGTAAATTTCTATACAAGTCGAACTCCGGATTGAAGAATCAGTCAATCATATATTGCTCAATTTATTTGGATTCCTGTTACAGGATCCAACTTTATCCAAAATTTTTCTTTGTTTGTGACTTTGGAGTAGCCAATCATGGTAACAATTGAGTTTGTCCGTAATGGCAAAAAGATACAAGAAGAAAAGGATGAGCAAAATTAAGGAATAAGCTCTTCTGCAATACAAGAGTGCCTGATATTTTAACAATCATGAGGCAAATAAAAATGAGAAGGGATTTAGAGAAAAACTGAAAGAAGAAAACAAAGAATAAGGAAAGAGAAGATCCATAAATTAATTCTACTGTTATAAATACAAAAGTAGTACTGATAACAATGAACTAGTGTATAAATCGACCTGAAATACTTGAATTTGAGCATTCAAATGAAGAATCAATGCAACAATAATGCATCCAAAGAATTGGGCTCAAACATTACCCAGACAATTATAATACTAATATCTCCTTGTGTCTCAATGCCAAAGCTTCATGCAGAACCCTGTTGGCGCTGTTTGAGGCCTCTTGCTGGAAATTGCTTCTGAGAAGCTGTCCACCAGCTGCCCTGCGAGGCTTGCTGGATCATCAATAAGAGTGTCGACGTAAACGCTGACGACCCTCCGCTCTTGCGGGCTCGCTCGCAAACTGAACCAAGTTAGAAACTTCACTCTAAAGCTGGTCTCGATGTGCCCCTCGCATTCTAGCCATCTAACCACCTTAACACAATACTCATAAGCCCCTTCAAAGGACCCATCTTTATTGCACATTTCTTCGCACTTTCTTTTCTTTGACGAGCTCCCCGGTTCCTTTTCCGGCTTTGTTAAGCCGTTCTCGAGCAGATCGCTTCCTGGGTTCGATTTAGGGCTTCTTCCACAAGCTTCTTTGCCATTTTCTAGCCTATGTGGAGTGGCTGGAAGGGTCGGGTCGAAATGCCCACGTGGGACAATCATCAAGTCATTTCCATTAGGCGCATCATTTTCCGACTTGTGTTCTACAGAGTTTGTCGAATCTTTCTGCACACCTGTTTCGATCATCGAATTGGGCTCCTCATCCAAAGCCGACCCAGATGGCCCTGGCGTTTGCTCCTCTTCAGCAACACCTTCAATTCCACTTATGCTACCCATTTGTGCATTTTGTGAGTAGTTGTTTTCACCATGGTGGTCAGATATTTTTTCTGTCAAATGATTCTCAGGGTTCTCGGAGTACTCAGAATAGTTATCCGGTAACTTGTTAAGATCAGTATAGGTAGCAGTGTTATTGTTGGATTCATCTCCATCCGAAACAGGATTAGATAGACCGCTACTATTTGTTTTCGAGCTTCCACTATACGGCTTAATTATAGCTTCTCCTTGGGCTAGGACCATTGTATTGTCCTTTAAGGGGCTTTCGGTTTTTATTCTCACTTCCCATGTGCTTAACTCCTTACTGTCGCTAAAGGCAACTACCTTGAACATGTACTCTGTGGCAGGAGCGAGATCTTTTATCACAAATCTTTTCTTCTGCTTCAGAATAGCACACGTCGGTTCTGAGGGATAGTCAGGAATTTCAGCTCTGCGGTGCCACACATTAAGACCAACTAAATCTTGAGAAAATGTTGTGAAATCATCTAAACTTGACATCACAGTAACAGATGTCGATAGTAAGTCTACGAATTTGATAAGATTTGATGGTACCGAATTGTGTGCTGCAAATTGTACACATGAAGAAAGAAATCAGGATAAAAGAATAAAAAGGAAAGTGCGTCATGCTATCCATACAACAATCTCCAATTATAAATAAAAAAAACATGAACACTTCATGAACTTTTGGTTGACTGAATATTTTGCATAGTTATTAACTACCAAGTAACTGTTGATAAGAAAATAAAAGAAATTATTGGAACTTTATGTATTATTCATCACCGAGATAGTATTCAGTAACTCTGCAAATTTTCTTTACTCCAAATAAATGTAGGGAGATGAAATAATTGCACGAGTTTTTTAGGCCATAAGACCTATCAATTACTTGGCTTATAGATCATTTGTTAATACTTCAGCAGGGCCATATAGAAATCTCAATACTTAGAGGGGATTTTCCACATTTGAAGAAGTAAATTACTTTTATAGGTTATAATGTACTAACCAAACTACTCCCCAGTTTTTCCTAGTCAGTAAATCTTTCCGAATTTTGAGCTTTGCTTTGTCAAATTTATTCCAAATGCCGAATATGCATGTCGCTAATGATATAGGGGCAAAAAGAAGCTTACGAGGTATCTCAGGATCATCTGAAGAGGCATTAGAAAGCATAGCTTCTAGAGACTCTACTGCACGCACACACATTCTTTGAACTTCGGCACCAACAGAAAGCCTATTTACAATCCCACGTGCCATATTTGGCATGTTAGTTACAGGGCCGACCTCCGCCTCGAGCTTCTTCATTGCTGTGTCCACAATTTCATGCAAGCTTCGGTACTTTTCTGTAAACTTAAGAAGTTTATGGCTAAGAGAAATCCGGTAACAGAGAACATCTACTCGTCGAGCATCTTTAGCTACCATAAGCTGCTTTTTCCAGCACCTGCAGGGAAAGAAAAATTGAAACTTAATGGACTTGATAGATAAGTTTTCTGTAGAATGTTGTAAATAAGCTATAGGGTCGAAGGCTTGATTGAGGAGTTATTCAATCTTTTGCGAAAAAATTAATTGTAAAGATATAGAGCTACAAAGCAAAAATAAGATCTACAGCACCCAATGGAATGTGCTCTCTGTTTGATTGATGCATCCACTTCTTATAATGATTATCACCTTTGAATTTACTATACTAGAGGAATACCTAATACGCCAGCAGAAAGGATGCAGAATGGGATTACTGCAAATCATCTGAACAATATTTTACTAGTTTATACGTTGGAATACAGCACAGGAAACCGGAAACCATAATTAACAAAAAACTTTTATTCCCAGAAGTAGTAGTGAACTGCAGTATCCATATGTTAATATTCACATAATAACTGTTCTCCATTAGAATGACCAATTTGCCAAGCATTCAACTTCAAACGAAGTACTAAAAAAAGACAAAGGAATCCCAATAATTTGAAAAATATAGATAGGTTTTATAGTGTTTCGTCGGCATGTAAGGTGTACCTGGACAATAATGTATCAGAATTATTGCCCTAAAAGGTGTCTCAATCGTTAAGCCACTGAATAGTGTAAATGCGTAAAACAATTTTTTCTAGTCATGTCAGAATGGATTTTCCAAGTTTCAGAATGAAATTAAATAATGTTGTCATAGATGGCATGAAACACAAATGCTTATACAGTTTTCTATTCAGATTATAAAACAATAAATAATGAAATATTATTAAAAAAAAGTCTATAAAAAGAAATTTGATGTCCAAGTTTATTATCTTCGTACAAGATTAGCCATTGAATAACTATGAAGAGGTCAAAAGATGGCATCAGAAATGCGTTCATGCCCCACTTTTCTAGAACAATGGTTGGCACTAAGGATTTACGCAAGGATTTAAGTGCCCATTGGCACCGTACCGTATCGTGCCAATAAAATATCGGTACAATATAGCCCCCGTACCGATGGCACGGCTCAAAATCCTCTATTCTTTAAATTAGTAAGTAATTTTCTCAATAAAGTTCAAAAGATTTGATAAAGATGCATAATAAACAGTTATAATATTTTGTTGCTAAAGAAAATAAATATTGCATGCCATTATGTGGCGGCACACATGTAATTTTTGTGACCAAGTGTCCTGGCACAGGGATCGTGCCGGAAACTTGCCGGCACGGTACGGCACGGTCTGTGCCGGGCCATGTCAATGCGTGTCGGTCACAAAAAATACATGTGCCGAGACATAATGGCATGAAATATTTATTTTCTTTAGCAACAAAATATTCTAACTGTTTATTATATATCTTTATCAAATCTTTTGAACATTATTGAAAAAATTACTTACTAATTTAAAGAATAGAGGATTTTGAGCCGTGCCATCGGTACGGAGGCTGTATCGTGCCGATATCTTGTTGGCCCGATACGGCACGGTGGATACGGCCCGTGCCGATGGGCACTTAAGTCCTTGGTTGGCATGGTCATCTTAAGAATCTTTAAAGGGATGAACAAGGTATGTGGCTTTTCTGGATAAAACTAATGCAACTTCTTCAAGAAACCAGAGATAACCATTGTTATAGAAGAAATATGCAATCTAGTGACAGAAACAAATAGTTATGATTCTTTCCGGAAATAATAAATTTAAGAGGAAACAAAATATAAAAAAGAGAATAAAGGAAGTATTAAACAAAAAGGACTAATGTTGGGAATCTTGTATGACAAAAGAATTTTCAACAGCAAAGACATCGACAAGATCTTTGTGAAAATCCATTATGATTTCGCTACTTCCAACCAGCTCAGTTCATCTTGATTTTAAGGCACTGAGCATCTCACTGAAACTAGAAATATTTGGCAAAAAACGGAAGGACCAAGTTAACAATTAAGCCAGAAACTAATTAGCTAATGAGTCTGAGTCCTTTAAAAGTTACTTAGTAAAACAGGTTGAACTAAGAAGATATTGAAATAGGTTTACAAAAACAACAGATTTTCTTCTTTTCACAAAAGATAGTAAGTCACTCGAAAAGGAAAATTTTGAAGCTAGATCTCAAAAATACTGCTAATTTAAATAGTAATCATTAAATAATTAACGTGGTGGATACAACAATAGAGGCATTGGCAATCATTTAATGGAAGTAAACAAAAAGATCAATTAAGAATGCAAACACAAATGGTGTGACAATGCAAAAGGGGAACTTTAATTAGGATATTTATATGCTGGTTCCCCAAATATTCCCTTCATAAGTCCCTATTCGTTGTAGTTTTAACCTTCTAAACTTCATTTAGTGCGTCCCTAACCTCCTTTTTTTTGTTAGGGAATTATAAAAAATTACAAGGGTAAAACTGTAATAAAGGTAGAAAACTCGGAAGTGTTAAAGGGTTATAATAGGACTCCCCTTAAGATGTTCAATATAGACGTTTGTGAAAGAAAAACTCAAAAGCAACGTGATTTATATGGAAAGAAGAAAAGTTAGAGATTTCATGAAATTCCCTGAGAGATTACGCGACCTGCATATAAATTTACTTAATATTTTTTTAATATCTTTTCCATTGCTAACCCCATATTGACTGCAATCAATCCTGACTTTATATCAGCAGCATCATCCAGAGAAGGATCTTAATCCTCCTAAAAAACAAGTGAAGAAAACCACAAAATTAAGAATGTGTGCGCGAAAAGATAGCTCAAATGAAAACCTGAGACTGTTACATTTTCAATTGAGACTGGTTGAAGTTGGTCAATGTTGTCCACAGTCAAAATGCAATTCGTGTCATTTGCATCAACTGCAGCTATACTGACAAGCTAAGGATATGATACAACTTTACCATCATATATTTAAAGAAGGGCCCTAGGCTAAGTTGCATTTTAAAAGCATATAGTAAACTCCCTCTTGGCAAAAAAAAATTAATCATTTCATAATGGAACTCATTTTAGAAAGTAATTTCATTATTTCAGAGGAAAAAAGAAACTGAGACTTTCCCTAGCATGAGAACTAGGTAACATATTTGAAGATTTCAAAAGTAAAAATATCCTATCCCTTATGAAAGGCAAAATATCAAAGCTTTATTCATGGTTGAGGAACAAAGCAAAATGTTAAAAGAAGAATACAGATATTTGACCCTTAGCAGAGCAAAACTAAAATTAAAAGGGTCTCTTCCAGGGGCAGAGCAAGAATTCTTGTCTAGAAGGGGTACAATAGACAAGTCATAAAATTTTTTAGTAGTTCTATTAATTTTCATTTTTTTTTACATTAATAGATTATTTTGTTGTTGTTCGATTCTATAACTTTATTAGGAGATATACATTACTTAAAGTAGTGTAGGAAATATATCAGTGAATTTCCTGACTAGTTGGTTAGCTAAATCATCTTTTTTTCCAAAAATTCTTGGAAGAGAGACACTGGATAATAATTTCCTTTTATTCACAAAATGGTATGAATAAGCACATTTTAGTATCAAGCAGTGCAACGTCCCTGCTTGACCCCTGACACCGCCACACAACACAACACAACCCACCTTCCCCGCACCCCCCACCCAAAATCGGCACAGCGCCCCCTTCCCTCCCAGCCCTTTATCTCTTCTTCGTAGTATGGTATTTTCGAATAAAGCTTCAGAACCCTAGCAAGGATATGAGGTACATATCGATGACTATGTGAGTTTCTGTGTGCACATGTTAGGAACAAAAGATTAAAAAAAAGGGTCTGGAAGATCCTGTGCACATGCATGAAAGAAATGTTTTCAAAAGGCAACTAGAGTATGCAAGTGATACTGGGACTGCTGAACCCCCTCAGAACCATGATGCAGGTCATGCATTCCGATCAGTGGTAGGTTCCCAATCTTGATTGCAAAAAGTGACAAACTGAGAATTGTGGAAAGGAACTTAGATTTTCTAGATCTAATTTGTCAGCTTACCTAAAAGAAGTGTGTGTTACAAGATGGAATAATACAGAAGAATTACACCCTACGAAAGTTAAAGAGAGCCTGCCTTGATTAGAAGACAGAATACCTAATCCCATCTTAATGAAAGTAAGAAACTATGCAGTAACAAAAGGAGTTTTATTGATACTTTCCAAATTAATAGTCTGACTAATCTTTACCCGGCCCTTGTACTGTGATCCTAAGAAACTAGTATACTAATTCCCATAGCTGTGCTGTGTAACACATGGTATCCCATCCCAGGTAACATTCACAACACATAATACTTCAATGGAGAGTAGAAGGATCATAAAAAGCTTTAGAAAATTTATTGACTCTTAAAAGTACAAAAATAGTATGGATCCGTATAGTCTTTCACTAGCGAGAAGGAATTGTATTCTAGCGTAAGGTCCCTTGAGAGGGAAGTATGACCAGACTATGTGGTAGTAGTAACAAGAGATGTTGTAGCACTAAACAAGTATGGAGCAGAATAAAATAGACTAAGAAGATCCGAATAGCTAAATGATGTCATAAAAGGTAAAATATGAAGTCGAAAGGGTAACAATTTTGATTTACATATAAGAACCCACATGACTGTACTATGAAGGAAATTTTACCGAATGGCAAACTACTCCAATAAGTTAAATCCAAAACATAAATCAATCATGAAAGGAAGGGTAGATATCTAAATAAAACCCAAAAAGCAACACAGCAAAGACGACTAATCAACTGATAGAGAAACAAGGGAATTCAAAGATGAAATGTTAATGCAACTAGATAAAATTAACAAAGTTTTTGAATTGATTTAACTTAAATTTGCGAAAACCTTCAAGAAATCAAAGTAAAAGATTGTTAAGCCAAATCATAAATAACATTGAATGGGGGTAACCCAAAGAACGCTCATGATAGGTCCACAATCTGGTTTATCGTATAATAGTGGCAAACTGGATAAATAATTTGAACAAGGGCAAACCAAAGAATCCAAGGACAAGTCTACAATCAGTTTATTGTATAATATTAGCAAAGTAAGATATATAACGTGCAACACACAAGGTTGGTGTAAAATACATGAGTAAAACTAGTTTGAAACCTCAGATGAAGAAAATAAATTGCCACAAAGAAGCTGAACCTCCTAAAAATACTACACTAAACAGTAAAGACAATATTTTGTCATAATCTATAGTCAAGCATGAATCACAATTTGTGAAGAAAAAAATTACCCAAGTAAGTCATTCTCTTTCCCACAGTGTACGCAGTAAAAGCTCCCATCCAGCTTTCTGCACAGCCTACTCTTTGCAATTCCGGCGCCTGGATGCTTAAGAGCACACTCAAGATGGCACGATAACCCACACGAGTCACCTTCGTATGGAGCATCTGAGCTACAAAACAGCCATAGTGAAGGGTCCTTGTTGTCATCATACTTGTGGCAAATGCAACAGGAACAACGCTTACAAAACGCATCGTTTAGGTTAAGCATAGCCCTGCAAGCTGAGTTTTGGCAGTATCGTGTGTTAGTCACTGCTTCAGTGTCTGTGTCTGTGCCTTCGGTCAACAAGCTATCCTGAGAAGCAACGGGTAGGCGTGATGGGTTATCATTCTTCCTCTTTCTTTTCAAGGGGGTCTGAGGGTTAGATTTTGCATCTTCTGTCTCTTCTTCGTTTTCTTCAGTTTTTTTCTCGGAGACAACTTTGAAAAGGTACTCTATCATTTTCTGCTTGGTTAGTCCCGTGTACTTCCTTTCTTTCCCCAGCTCGGCACAGAGAATCTCTAAGAGGTCGCGGCGGCTCCAACTCTGCAGCTTTTCCGGGGCGCTCTCCGGCCACTTTGACAGTTCGCGAACGAGTTCCCTCTTCTCATCAATAGTCATCTTGCGGCACTTTGCGGGGTCAAGTATAAATCCTGAAGTTAGAGAGTGCTTGCAAATTAAGCAGAGGCCGAGCGCCAGCACAATAAAGTTGTCGTAGATCTAACAAGAATATTTTGAAACAAAGAATCCAAATAAAACTCAAATTTCCAGTATAAACTAAATGCAACATGCAATTATTCATGCAACAACTTTAGTTAGATCTAATTCATGCAACTTTAAATAGATAACATATATTGCCAGCAAATGAACATGGGTTCTTTCTAAATCCAAAAGCGAAAAGCCTAACATACCATATAGATGTTCTAGATTGTTAGATCTCTTCTATTCCATATAATTAACTCTCTTCTAACCTGCAATACATCCAACAGAATCCTGAAAAGGAATCCCCTATAGGTAGCAGAACAAAAACAAGCACAAAACGAGAATGCAATGCAAGATAAACCACATTTTCCTTGCAAAGCAAATAAACTCATACAAATTCGACAAATCCATCAAACTGCATAATTAAAAAGTTAATAAAAATCGATAAGTAAAAGGAGGCAACTATTGAATTTTTCTAATTTTTGATCGTTCAAAGAACTTAACGCAGGTTATGATTACCTTAGGTGGATCCGAGAAATTGAAATCTAATGCCTGAAGTAAAATTGGGGAAAAAGAAAAGGAGGGACCGAGCATCAGATTCCTTTCCTCCTCCCCTACAGAACACAACACAAAATTCCACAATTTACGGTAATTCTACAGAGCATTACCTAGAAACCCAAGAAGAAGAACCAATCCAACAATCCCCAAAAGATAAACACCAAATTAACAAACCAAAACCCTTTTAAAAAAAAAAAAATCCAATTTTTAAGAACACCCACCCAGTTGACCCTTTCCTCTTCCGCCCAATCCAAACCACCCAGATCGATCCACACCCCCTTCAGAAAAAACGCATCGATACACAAAACCCGACACGGAAACCCACAAAAGAGGGAGATCAAAAGGGGGAACCCACCTGAGAAAGGAGGATCCATGGCGAGGGATCTCACCTCCTCCTCCCCCTTCGCATTCCCTCCTCCTCCTCCTCCTCTTCGTCTCGCTTCCCCCTCCTCCCCCACGCCCCTCGAAGCCGAAGGAGAAAACAATAATCTCATACCATTATTTATATCTCCTTTGCACACAAAAATATATATATATATATATATATATATATTAATAGAGATTCTACGCCTCGCGCGTACCTCAAGATTCGTGCTCGGAGAGCGGTTGCTGTGATGAAAAGGTTACAAAACACTGCAGCCAATGGGAGGAGAGTAAGATTTACGGAATTAATTAAATGCGAACAGAGAGAGAGAGAAAGAGAGAGAGAGAGAGAGAGAGAGAGAGAGAGAGAGAGAGAGAGAGAGGAAGAGGTGTGCATGTATGTGCGCACACATACATATATATGTTTCTCTCTTTCTCCCCCCGTTGGGTCCACCTCATTTTCTATGGAGAAGAGGCGGATAGAAAAGGAAAAGGAAAAGGGTGGGGAGGAGAGAGAGAGAGAGAGAGAGAGAGAGAGAGGAAAAAGGAGGTGGGTTGCGTTACTCTTCAAAAGGTTTGGTGGTGTGGGACTAAAAAAAACGTGAAACGTAGCACACTACTTTGACCTTAATGGGAAAACTAACTAATCCGGCCTTCCTAATCCCATTCATTGTGGTTGGTGCTGGGTTCACCGGCCCCATGCTCATGTGGTTACTGATGATCCGTAACAAAAAATTCATAGGGCCACAAAAAAAAAAGGTCCTCTATCATATAAACAATACAAATTTCATCAAAACTGTATGAATGACAAATAATTTAGTCTCATAATACTTTAAAGTTTCTTTCGTAATTCAATATACCCACCCGCATATATAGATAAGACGAGAACAAAACTGGAACGACAAAAATAGCGTCATAAAAACTTCACACAAATACACCACTCAAAGATATCAATTATCAATCACTTTATCTAGATCTTACTAGAGTCGTCTATACCTGAAAGTTTGCATAGCATTATTTGGTTGGTTTGTAGACTCTCGGATGCATTCTCCTTTCTGAAAAATATTTTTTCCTACTTTACAAAGATTTATTATTTTTCACTTGTGGTGATGATATGATAGTTTCTTTTAATTTTTTTAGGATAAATTGCACTTTTTGTCCTCAAACTATGAGGCAGGGCCGCAGGGGGACACTTTGATCCTCAAAGTTTACTTTATTGTAATTTCTAACTCGGGCTTTCAGAATTTTTGCAATTAAGTCGCACAACCTAATTTAGTTGACTAAACGTTGATACATTGCTGATATAAAAAGTGATATAGCAACTTAACTATTGGCGCATCATAAAGCAAAACACTACTACATCACTTTTATATTAACGATACATTAGTATTTAATCAACTAAATTAGATTATAGTGCCTGATTGCAATAATTCTGAAAGTTCTAGCTAGAAATTATAATAAATTAAAGTTTGAGGACCAAAGTATCATCCTCCCCATAATTTTGAGGATCAAAAGTGCAATTTACTCATTTTTTTTATATTAATGTAGTTACTTTTCTATTGATTAATTGCATTATTCTTCTCCTAAATTAATATATAAATTGTTGAACTGATTAAAACCTTCATATCAACATTTTAATAAAAGATTACAGAACAAGCCGGATAAATATAGTGTTACTTTTCTTTTTCTTAGCAAGACCTCTATACAATAAATTCATTCGAGTCCTTTGACTAAATAAGGCACTCTTTAATTAGATACATAAATATCTTATTCGGTATATCTTTATAATTTAATTAAAAATTTATATATTTAGTAGATAAGGAACGTGATCAAATGTTTAGAAATTGATTACGCGAAATATGTTATCCTACCAAATTATAAATATCAAGATCTTTCAAAAAGCAAAAATTAATATTCTTTCTTATAATTATACTAGAAAATTTCTATACCGAATAAATTATTTTTAAATAACTTATTCCGACTTCCAAACATAACCTTAATTGTTAGAAGCTCCGCTAAGATATGCAGTCACGTACTCTCAATCGATGAGTTTAACACATCCCAAAATGGCGTTATTCGCTAGCTTAAATTCTCCACTATATATTGTGCAGAAATTTTTTGCATCCTTTCTTACTTTTTTAAATCTCTAGTTTAGTTAAGAACTATGAGAGTTAGGAGTACTCTTAATTTCAACAGTTTTGATGGTTGATACATTAAAAAATTTTACGATAAAATCCTAGCTCAAAACATGAAAATCACACTGTAGTAACCCATGTATAATTTCCTAAGATTCCGTCGAGCCAGTTTAGCTCCAAATTAAGAGGTGCAGTGCATCCCAATTAAGTGATGAAACCACAAATGAGTTCGATAAATGTAACTAATTAGTAGTTTACAACCACCAACTTTGCAGTATCCGCTTCCATTATAATTATAATAATAACCATTAATACATGCATATATACCTAATGAAGGCGTTATTTAATAACATGGTGCACGTCATGTTTAATAATTAACATAACATGTAGTAGTAGATTCGAGTCACAATAATAACGAGTTGGTGATAAGGGTAAGATTGCATACAATTTATTCTTCTTTGACACTAACTAGTTAAATAGCTAGTGCATCGTCCACTGGAGTTTCCATGCATTAAGCTCCGTTGTTTTAGCTTTCGATTTACCAAGTCAAATTTAATTTGTATTGTCCGATTGTTGGCGCTAACCATTAATCCCAAAAATTCGAACTGTTAGAAACATACAACCAATTCACATAGGGTGTGTTCGGTTCGGATTATCTTGCCAGGATTACAGGCGATCTTGCCAGGATTTCTTCATTTGGTTCATCTAGTCTGTTATCTGGTCGGTAATATAGCATTACAAATAGTGCAGGATTATTCCGAAAATATTACCGAGCGGGAGATGTGTATCTCATATTACTGATGGCGGGCTATTTTGCATGTTATATAAAATTACATATTTACCCCTCAACCCCAAGAACCTTTTCAATACCTCATTTTTTTTTAATTTTAATTTAACTTTTTGAATTGTCAAATTTTAAATTTAAATTTTAAATTTTAACTTAAATTTTAAAATTTTATATTTCAAATTTTAAAATTTAGATTTCAAATTTTAAATTTAGATTTTAAATTTTAAATTTAGATTTTATTAAATTTTAAATTTAGATTTTAAATTTTAAATTTTAAATTTTAAATTTATATTTATATTTTAAATTTCATATATTAAATTTTAAATTTCAAATTTTAAATTTCAAATATTAAATTTTAAATATTAAATTTATAAATTTTAAATTTTAATATGTATTAAAATATTAAATTTATATTTTTTGGCCTTTTTGCATAAAAAATCCACTAGTTTTGGGCTTTTGCAAAATTGGGTAGCTATTTTCGATTTTTCAGATTCGGTCAGGATTTTCAGTAAACTGACCAAAATACCCTACTTATTTTTTCTCTCTCCCTCTCGCTCTTTTTTTTCTCTCCGAAGAAGGCGGCGGAGGCGGAACGCCTCGCCTCTGCCCCTCAAGCCCTCGCCCTCGCCCGCGCACCCCCGCCCTCCTCGCCTCCAACCCCGCCGAGGCCGCGATTCCTTTTTTTTTTCCTCTCCGACCCTCCTCCACCCGCCGTCCCCGCCACTACTGCCGGCGATGAAGAAGAAGTGCTTCTTGGGGCCGAGAAGCACGCCGGCGAGGGAGGGAAAAAAATATAGTTACACTTCGGCGAGGACGGTGGGTCGTGACAAAAAAAAATTATAGAGAAAAAAATAAGAATAATAAAAAATAAAAATAAAAATAATATTTTTTCCTATAGAAAAGATCAAAAATTATAAAAAAAGGAAGAAGATGATGAAATTACACTGTTAAAATAAAATTACACTGTTTTAAAAAAAATTTGCATTGTTTTAATGAATGTTGCACTATTTAAGAGAAAAATTACACTCTTTTGGGATGAAATTTATACTTTTTAGACAAAGTTGTACTATTTAGAAAAATTTTGCACCATTTCTTTCTCTTTCTCTTCTTCTTCCTTCTTCCTCCACTCTCCATCCTCACCCCCCCAATCTCTCTCTCTCTCTCTCTCTCTCTCTCTCTCTCTCTCTCTCTCTCTCTCTCTCTCTCTCTCTCTCTCTCTCTCTCTCTCTCTCTCTCTCTTTCCTCACACTCCCAAAAAAGTTTTGGGCCGGTGCGGTCGAAGTCAGAGGAGGAGGGAGCGACCGTAGTCACGGGGGTCGAAGAGGTAGACGGGAAGGGAGGGAGAGGGAGGCGAGGCGCGGCGGTGGCGCAGGGGGGCGCGCGGGGCGGTGGGTGGGCGGGCGTAAGGGGGGCAGAGGGCGCGGGTGGGGGCAGGGGCGCAGGGGGCGCAGGGGGGTGCAGGGGACGCGCCCCCTGCGGGGGCCAGGGCCCCCGCAGGGGGCGCGTCCTCTGCGTTCCCTGCGCCCGTGCCCGCGCCCCCAGGGGGCGCAGTGGGCGGGCGCGTCCTCTGTGCCCGCACCCCCTGCGCACCCCCCCCCACCCCCCCCCCCCCCCCCCCCCCCCCCCCCCCCCCCCCCCCCCCCCCCCCCCCTGCGCTCGCCGCGCCCTCTGCGCCCGCCCACCGCCGCCCCGCGGCGCGGCCTTGGCGTGGTCGGGGGCGAGGAGGGCGGGGGTGCGCGGGCGAGGGCGTGAGGGGCAGAGGCGAGGCGTTCCGCCTCCGCCTCCGCCTCCGCCTCCGCCTCCGCCGCCTTCTTCGGAGAGGGAAAAAAAAAGAGCGAGTGAAAAAAAAAAAAGGAGAGAGAAAAAATAAGAAAGGTATTTTGGTCTGTTTACTGAAAATCCGGACCGAATCTGCAAACTCGAAAATAGAGACCCAATTTTGCAAAAGCCCAAAACTAGTAGATTTTTTATGCAAAAAGGCCATATTTTTTTTTATAGATTTTAAATTTTAAATTTTAAAATTAAAACTAAAATTAAAATAAAAATAAAAATAAAAATAAAAATAAAAATAAAAAAATTTAATTATTTAAAATAAAATTTGGTAAAAAAATTATTATTTGTAAACAGTAAATTTTTTTGTCAAATATCATTAAGGGCAATTTTGGAACAGACTATACTTTATTTTCAGGATTACTGAATTTTATAAAATGAACCAAACATAACAATTTTATATACACTATAATTCAATATTATATTACTGTATTAAACCAAATACAGTAATACAACATCAATAGTTATCAGATTCAGAAATCTCAGATACCTGGTTATGTCGAAATAACCTGTAATTGCTATATAACGCGAACCAAACGCGCAGCGTACAGACATAGCGTCAACGGGTCTCGATTGTGACTCGGTCCAACCAGCCTCAAGCTACTTCGAATATGATTTTTTTTTAAGTTTAGAAATGAAAATAAAATAGTTCAAGATCTCAAATTTCGAACCTAAAAGTGCAAGAACCAAAGTGAAACCGGAGAGACTAGCAGTTACAATTTAGATTATGCAATTAATTGGGTGACCATGCATACATTTTCTCGAATCAATCTATTATGATTGGGAACTAGCAAACTACCCATTTTTCGATTATTGAACTTGTAAGAACTGCTTTCAAAAATTTGTTAGAACAAACAAGTCGTGTTCTAACTGATGCTTTATATAGATGGTGAGTAATAAACTAAGCAATATTCTTACTTGCGACTAACGACGCATTTATGCTTTGTGAGCAAATGAACGAGTCAAAAGGTTCTCCTTTTCCCACAAAAAAAGAAAAAAAAAGAAAAAAAAAAAGTGACCTAAGGTGTCAAAATCCCTTCTCAAAAAAATAGAAAAGGTCAAAATTCCTTTGTATAGTAACTGGGTTGTAATGGTCAATTTTTATTTCCATATCACCACTTTGCGCTTTAACAACTGGTTAGCAATCACATCAAGTGTAATTCAAATCCGGCTACTTTGCAAGACTAGGTGCAATTTTTCGTCCTCGTCTCTGACTTGACCGTAAATATTTTGTGTACTGAGGCAGTCAAATTTGCCAAGTAGGTGAATTGTTGATTGGGAATCTAACTATTTCTTTGTTCCCTTGGGTTATTTTTTTATCTCTCGGCTAAATTATACTTTTGGTTCTCAAACTATGAGATATGTGACACTTTGGTTTTCAAACTTTAATTTGTTATAATTTTGGGCTCAAGTTTTCTGAATTATTACAATCAAGTCTTACAACCCAATTTAGTTTGCTAAATATTGATAAATTGTAATGTAGAAAAAATGTGAAAGTATTGTGATTAATGATGTAATAATAACTAAAATGCTACATCACTTTTACATCAATAATTTTTTACTATTTAGCGAACTAAATTGGGTTGTGAGTCTTGATAATTTAGAAAAGTTCGAGCCAGAAATTGCAATAAGTTAAAGTTTGAGAACCAGTGTCACGCGCCTCATAGTTTGAGGACCAAAAGTGTAATTTATCTTTCTTTTTTTTTTTTACTTTTCAACTAATCTATGAGTATAGCATGTTTTCACATCCGAATATTATTTTTGAGCAATGCTACTTGTACATTCAGAAAAAGGTGCAAATCTTCCACTCTCTCAATTCAAAGACAACTTTATTATACTAGTCTTATCACTAATTTTTAAATACTAAAAGTTGGATGCATAAGTAGCACCTAAAATGCTGGGTGTACAAGTTGCATTTCCATTTGTTTATGTTTTGATTTGTATCATTATTTGCCCTAACATTATTATTTTAATTTACTGTAAGAAACCTCATCCTACCGAGGCCCCGGCCGCCTAAAGGGATGTCCGTTGTGGTCATGGCTACTATAGGGCAAAATTCAGTGAGGCAAAGGAGGCCGAGGTGGCTCGGTTGCCGATGCAACTCGAGAGGGGTTTCAGCCCTGGAGAGGAGGGTCACACAATCACAGCCTGAGGGGAGAAGACTGCTGGGGTTTATGGCCGACCACAAGTGGCGTCACCGGCAAGGGGAGAGCCTGAAGATGATAGTGCGAGTCGGCCTGGGAAAATCGAGGGAGGAGAAAGGAGAAAGAGGGGTTATGGCCTAGGCTGCTCAGCTGAGTACCGCACAGAGTAGTGAGGGGGGGAGGAGGGTTACTGGGAAGTGTAGAATCTAAGGTTCTTGTAACATAATTTCTTGTATTTGAGAGACTATTTTGTAATAAAATAGCCATCTTTTTTTTGACTAAATGGAAACATTGTGTAGCACTTTGAATTTCGGTGCGTTGTATCGAACTTTACTAAATTTGATAAAGTTCGATGGAAGCCGATAATGGCTTATGTGGAATTGAGTTCCGAAGGTTTCAGAATATTGTGGGTGCGAGTGGAAACCCGAAAATCAAAAAATTTTGAAAAAAGGGACCAAATGGAGCAAAACTGCTCACGGGGTCCGGACCCGAGAAGCTGAGGTCCGGACAATGAAGTCCGCGGGCAGCTAAGGTCCGGACCCGAGCTGATCTCCGAGTTGAGGTGCGTACGGGTTTCGGACCCTGATGCCAAGGTCCGGACCCGGCCTGCGCGGTGGACTGTCACCTGTGCGGGGTCCGGACCCCACTTGCAAGGTCCGGACCCGGCTGAGGCAGAATGCCCAGTGAGGGGTATTTTGGTAATTTCACAGTGGAGGGCTATGTATTGAGGGCTGAGACCTCTCTCCTCTTTACTCCTTCACTTTTCTCTCATTCCCTCTCCCTCTCCCTCACTTTCTCTCTCTAGAGACCTCTCCAAAGCTTGGAGAAGTGGTGGATTGGAGCTTGGAAAAGGATTTCCAAGGTGCAAAGAAATTTTTTGGTGCAAGAAGAAGCTTGGGAGCTAGGGCTTTCAGGTGAGTTATTATGATTTAGGGTTTAAACCTTGGATTTAATCCTTTGAGATGAGGTTTTTGAAAACCCTAGGTAATCTAAACCACAAATATTGGAGGATTGGCCAAGAAATCTAGAGTTTGGCTTGCATGCATGCAAACCCTAGGTAGATTTGGGACTTTTGCCATAAGAGGTTCTAAAAATATTTGGTCCTTCGGGAATTGCAATTGGGGCATAGAAAATTATGCTAGAACAAATGATTTCAAGTATTGAGTTGATTTACGGGTTCGTAATGAGTAACGAACTATTTTCTTGTAAAAGCTTGGGTTGAAGCAATAACTCAAGGCTTGGAGACCTAGGAGCTCAAAGAACTCAAGAATTTGGAAGCTCTTGAGGTGGGTTTGTGTTACCGAAGTGATTAGGTCACTTCCATGTCTAGGGTAATAACTATTTAAAGATAAAATGATGTGTAATGTGAAACCCTAGAACTTGCATGTTGGCAAAATGAGAATCATGATAGATAGAGCCATAAGCTTCTCTTGCATGTTAAAGAATTCAAGTATATTTCTATTATCTATACTCGTTATGTGATTGCATGTATGAATTGGAACCTAGTGTCATTGAACATAGGTTGGACATGAGAATTGGAACATAGTGTCATTGAACATAGGTTGGAACATGAGAATGGAACCTAGTGTTATTGAACATATGTGAGACTTAATGACTTGAACCTAGGGCTATTGGACTTGGGTTGGCAAGTGTAAAATATGAACAATGGGGTATGCGACGATTTCGCTATCCCGGATATGCGACGATTTCGCTACCCGTGCCATGAGTTGGCTTTGACGGATTGGGATGTGCGATGATTTCGCTATCCCGGGTATGCGACGATTTCGCTACCCGTGCCATGAGTTGGCGGTGACGGATTGGGATGTGCGACGATTTCGCTATCCCGGGTATGCGACGATTTTGCTACCCGTGCCATGAGTTGACGGTGACGGATTGGGATGTGCGACGATTTCGCTATCCCGGGTATGTGACGATTTCGCTACCGTGCCACGTGATGGCGGTGTTGAAATGGGGTATGCGACGATTTCGCTATCCCGGATATGCGACGATTTTGCTACCCGAAGACGGAGGTGACGATTTCACTCCTTGGACGTTGGAACTGTTATGGTGATGCGGCGATTCTGAAATTAATGACAAGTAGTTTAACTTGGTCAATGTGAAATATAGGATGAACCTAGGAGAAAATAAAAATGAACATTTTATTTGGTTGCATCCTTTATGTTTTTTTTTACAAGCATGTAAATATTTGTTGCATAGTTATTTGTGATCTAACTTATGCATATGGTATTTCTTTGGACCTGGTGGGTCGAGCTTCTCTCTTGGGTGGCCTTACCCACTGGGAACTATGTTTATAGTTCTCACCCCACGTTTTTTAGGTCCTTCCGCGAGTGAGGCGGCGGAGCGAGGCAAGGGTTTGGCTCTCTAGTTAGCGGCCCTTCCATTTTGGTGATACATAGAGTTGTACCCCTAGTCTTGGACATTGGTAGTATAGGGGTTTTCATTAAATGTATTTAACTTGTATATTCCATAATTTTTGGAACATGATGTATGGATTGGAAATGAAAGAAAAGACAAATTTGGGCATGTATAAATGTGCAAATGTGTTGTAATAGAAGTAGAACTTCTTTATGTTGATACTTTTCTTGTGCAACTCTTGTACTCCGTTCCTAGTTGGAACATTGTGGATATGCTTGTGTTGTGACGCATTGGGCGGGTAGAAAAGATTCTATCCGTTCGGCGGGTCTGGGACATGCGCCCGTGCGGCATCCTTTCCACCTAGTTGGTGCTAAAGGCCCGACGGGGCGTGACACATTGACTGACAAAGAGTTTGTGTATGATCTTCTACAGGTTCAGCGTCACATTTTTATGTGAGTGTTTTTGGAACTTTCGAAAGCGAAAGATATTCTAAAGTACACTCAAATACGAAGATTGAAGCCAAATTTTGACAAAATCAAAGTTTCGAGCGTGAAGTTATGGGCTTCTGAAGTTGGGCTTCACATGCAGTTTTCGATTATGAGTTTGATTAAATTTGGAACTGTGAGGGAATTTTATGCAAATTTTTGGGGTTTCTTCAAAATAGGAGGCTCCAATACAAAAATTCTTGAGAGAGGATATTGGGGAGTAAAATTTTGTAGAGTTCAAGGACTCCTACGATAATTTATGGCAAAAAGAAAATAAACTGCAAGATCATGTGATTAGAGTTCCTTTCTCCCAAACCCTAATCGCGCACAATCAATCTCTCACTTTTCTTCTCTGTGCTAGATTCCCTCTCTCCCTTTTGATCATTTTTTTCTCCCTTTTGATCATTATTTCCTTCAGACTGTCTACTCCACCTCAGTCGTGTGCTTTTCTGGCAATCACCGGCCGGAAATAGCCCCAAAACCAGGATTCTCCAATAATTTTTCTCTCTCTTTTCTGTCAGTTTGGGACAAACTACAGGATTTCATCATTCTTCAAGTTGGTCGAGGCTGAGATCCACCTTCACAGGACCTTCGCCATTGTCGACGATCCACATCCTGCAAGATCTGGTCGGAGTTCAACAAGTTTCCATGGGATTCACCATCACCATGAGCACGAGCTACATTTTCGATTGGAGCCTATTCTATGGACTTCCTCGACCCTCTAGCATAAGCACCAATGTCCTTACTTACCCCTCGATTGATCCATACAGTGGCGCGGCCACCGGTGTAGCTGTTGATAAGATCTGAGCCCGAGTCGTGGTGCTATTTTTTGCACAGATAGGAGACGATCCAAGGCTGACCTTCTAAATTTCAGTGACTTGACGTCTCAACTGTGTCTTTTTGGTGAGCACTGTACTCCCTGACATCCACATAGACCCATGCTTATTGGAACCACTGCAGATCTGGGTGTAGGTGCCAGATATGAAGCAGGTGCTCTGGTGAACTTCTTGGTGCGGCCAGAATTAGAATTTTTCATCATCATCGACCATCCATCGAATCTCTAGTGTGAGAACGGAGTCTAAAGTGCTTTTTTCATTCCACCTACGTAGTCCTAGAAGTGTGGATAACAGCCCTAAAATTTGCTATTATGCATATTTAAACATTGTATGTAGTCGTTTAGACACTTTTCGGGTCATATGGGCATTGTGGTTGCAGTGGTGTTATCAAGGGATGTCTGGACTAGTTGTTCGAAGCTCAAAAACCCTTGCAGGACTCTTGTGGGATGTTTCGGTGCATGAGTCGCCCAATATCGCTGGTTTCAAATTTTTTTGTGTGTAGAACTTGTGTCCCTGCTATCTACAAAGGTGACTAAGCCTTGTTGGTTGGCAAACCTTGCTATAAAGGACGTCTGGTGGCAACAAGCAAGTTAGGGGATTCAATGCTGAAAACGGGATTCTAGAACTCAAATTGGCCAAAATTTCAAGATCGTAGACTATCCAATGCGCACTTTGCATGTTACTATTCCCAACATCCAAAGTGCAGTGTTTTGGGATAGCAAGTGGTTAGTGATGACTAAGAAAGTGATTTCAATCCTTTTCGCTATGATTAGCTAAGCCGAAAGTGTTACGGATTTTGTATTGGCATATTTCGTGAGCTGTTGAGTCGGAGTCTTGAAGGTCGAAGTGTTACTTGAACCAGTTGAAGAATCCGAGACTTCACGAATAATGTATCGATGACTCGCAGGGTGAATCACGACGTGAAGGTATGATTTACTGTTTATATGGTGATTCATAGTTATTTATGGTATTGGAATCATGTTATATGCTTAAACTGGATTAGACGAGTTTTTGGAAACTTTAGTTTCTTGTTAGAACTATTTTATATTGAATTCCGGTATCTAAAGTTTAATCATTTTGAAAAATTAGAGTTTTTCCTTAGTATTCCGGAATCATGTTTGAAGTTCCTCAAAACCCGAAAGTTTAATTTTCTGGAATCTGAACTGCATTCCGAAATGGCCTGTTGGTACCGGAATGGATTTAAAGTATTCCGGTACTGATTCAATATATATCGGAATACCGTGGCGTAAAGTTTCTGTTCCGTCATTGCATTCCGGTATCTCTTTACGCATTCCGAAATACAGTGTCCAGATATGGTAATATTTGATCTAATTCGATTCTGTTGATTCCAACGCATATAAATAATATGTTACGGTTCTCTTTGACGTTGAACAACTCAGAATTCATGAGAGAGAAACCCTAGAGGCTAGGATTTTCGTTCTCAACCTTTTTCCATGAAAATAGCCTCCGAGATCAATTCGAGATAGTTTAATCTCTATTTCCATATGTCGAATTGATCTTCATCTTGCTTATAACTCTTTCTTCTGGTTCTTAATGAAACTCTAAGCAAGGAATCACCAGTATAAACCCTGAGTTTGTATTCCAAATGGCGTCGTGGATTCGACGTGATCAAGGCGGTTCGTGGATTCGGATCATGAAGGCTTCGAGGATTCGAAGTGAGGCGTCTCGTGGATTCAAGGCGTGGCGTTCGTGGATTCGAACGTGAGGCGTGGACAGCCGTTGGTGCGCGTGATCCACTGAAGAGAAGGGAGAGGTTAAGTCCGTGGAGTCGGTAATCACCTTGTAATTCTTTACTCTTAGTGGATTATTTTTCGCGTGATTGGTCCCGTGGGTTTTTCTCCAAAGTGGAGTTTCCCATGTAAATCTCAGTGTGCTGATTTTATTTTCCGCATTACTTTATCGCATTGAGATTTGTGATTTTTGTTTATACACCTATTCACCCTCCTCTAGGTGATTGATTACTCTAGATAGATCCTAGGGCTCCCCGTAACTTACAATTGGTATCAGAGCGGGATCTAGACTTTATCTTTCATAATGGGTGAAGGAGGTAATATAAATAGGCCACCGTTATCTGATGGAACCAATTACGCCTATTGGAAAGTCCGGATGAGAGCCTTCCTCGTCGCAATTGATGAGCGAGTATGGCAAGCCGTGGAATTTGGGTGGAAACATCCAACCAAAGTGGTTAATGACACGACTGTACCTAAGCCACGGAATAAGTGGTTGAAGGATGATAATGAAGCTTCATCGTTTAATGGGAAATGAATTAACGCTTTATTTAATGCTCTTTCTCCTACTGAGTTCACACGTGTTTTCGCGTGTGATACAACTAAAGAGATTTGGGATACTCTACTAGTTACACATGAGGGTACAAGTCTAGTTAAAATACAAAAGCTCCAAATCCTTACGAGTCAATTTGATTCTATTCGTATGGAGGAGTATGAATCGTTTATTGATTATTTTACTAGACTTCAAGATATTATCAATACATGTGCTAACTTAGGAGAGAAGATCCTAGAATCTAAGGTCGTTAGAAAAATCCTTCGAACACTTCCGGAGCATTTTAGGGCTAAAGTAGCGGCTATTGAAACGATTAATCATCCGGATGATATGAAAGTAGAAGAACTAGTAGGTTCTCTTCAAACCTATGAAATGACTTTTCCTACTAATCAATCTTCTTCCAAGTCTTTCTCTAAAAGTACAGGTGTTGCACTTAAATCGACAAAAAAGGAATATGAGAACACAGAATCCGACGATGAAGTTTCACTTGAAAATTTCGAACATCAAATGGCACTTCTTACTAAGAAGTTTCGTCGGAAGTTTAGGAAGAACCAAAATATTCAAGCTTCATCCTCCAACCGAAAGCCTTCTTCTAACGGATCTTCACGTTCTAAATCCTCTAAAGAGAAGAAGCTTGTAAAGTCTTCTAAAAAAAAGGATGAATTTGAGGAGAAATTCGGTGTTACAAATGTCGAGGCTACGACCATATCTCCACGGATTGTCCCACTAAAAAGTCCTATAAAAAGAAGGCTTTACAAGCTAGAACTTGGGATGACTCTACTTCTAATGAATCGAGTTCTAGTGAAGAAGAAAACAATGATGCTATTGCTTTATGTTCACACGCTTCTTCTTCTTCTTCTTCTTCTTCTTCTTCTTCTTCTTCTTCTTCTTCTTCTTCTTCTTCTTCTTCTTCTTCTTCTTCTTCTGCTTTTTGTTTATCATCTATTATTGCTGACCCTTTTACTTCTTCCTCTTTGCATGATACATCGAGCGAAAATTGTACAAGTGAGGGGGAGTCGGATGATGAAAGTTTAGCCGATGCCTACAATCAACTACTTGTTGAATCGAAAAGATAGCTAAGCTTAACAAGAAGCTAAGGATATGACTACTTGAGCTTGAAAGGAAAAACAATGAATTGAAGGAGTCATTTAAAGCTCTTGCGGAGGACAAGGAACATATATTGACTAATAATTACACCCTCCAAGAGAAGCTAGACCAATCGGAAATCACTATAAAATCCTTTGTAGAGAAGACTGATTTTCTGGAGCAACAATTCAAGGAAGTTCACATATCCAACCAAGTTGTGACTAAGCAAGTCCATCAACTCAAATCCGACATACAACAATTCTCCTCCGGTTCGAAGAAACTTAATAATATGCTCGGATTGGGTCAAACGGATAAACTTGGAGTTGGGTATGAGAGGACATTTGTTGAGAAAGTTCAACATTCAGCATCCAAAGCCTCAATCAATCTAAAAGTAAAAACATGCCATAGATGCGGAAAGAAAGGACACATTAAGAAGACATGCCCTAAGAAAAATAAGAAGACTCAACCGGCATTGTCTGATCATCTACCGGCATTATCCAACACTCGACAACCTTCAAAGTCTCAAATGCAACATCAATCAAGTCGAGTTCCCCGGAGCAATCAAACGTCAAAGCAAACGTTGCCTAATACTAACAAACTAAGTCAACCGAAGATTCAACAAGTTTGGATTCGGAAAGGTGATATCTTTCTTTGTCTTAAGCACTAATTCGTTTTAGAATATTGCATTGATCGGTATTTATTGCATAGCCTATTTGATCATTACTTTATGATGCTTTCTTTGATGTTTTTATGCTTTAAGACTTTGACGACTTGTGTTTTATTCAACATTAAACAGTGCCTTGAACTTACTTGATTCACATCTATTCATTCCCTCTTAATCTCACGTTAATTATCGATTTTACTTCATCTTTATTGTCTTTGGAGATACTATATTGTGAGATGTTATAATACTTATATTCATCAAATTTAGGTAATCATGTATAATCTCTAGGAGCTTAATCAATCTCGGTTGTGTGTGTGTTGAATTTGATGGATAGTGATTCTCTTATGGACTAAGATTTGTCACATATTATTTCAACTAAGAGATTGCTAAAGCTATGGAGAGTTATTACTGAGAAAAGTATTATTATATGCTTGAAAGATGTGAAAAGAGTTGCATACTTTAAAGGAGTGTGAAAACTACCACCACCTGGAGGAAATAGCTACCACCCCGGTCGTCCGGTAAGTGTGTGCAGCTACCACATGAGAATTAAAATACATATCCAAAAGAAAAATATAATTGCAAAAGCTTGCAAAGGAAATATGTTACAAGTTTTTTTTGGAGTTATAAGGTAGTCCACATACATGTAAGATGCTCAAAGAGCCACTCCCTATGCAATTTAAGTTTATCTCAAAATTTGAACATCTATGCGACAAACTTTTGTCTCTTTGATGAATTCCTTAAGTTATCTTCATAAATCATTTACATCTTGATTATTTTTTAATTTTTAGATTATTTGTGATAACTTGATTCTGATTTATATATGGATTAAAAAATTTTACACTATTTTATCTGCATCGTGATAATTTTGGAGTAAAATTCATACTTTTCGTGAAATTATCATGGATTGGATATTTGTATGTGAATTCATCATTTAAAAGGTACTTACATTTAAATTTTTTGAATTTTCTGCACTATATTCCGGAATAAGGTGCTGATTTCGCAAATTTCCGAGAACAGTTTTCTGGAATTTGCATGGCATTCCGGTATGCGATACACATACCGGAATGCGGTCTGCGCGACAGGGTATTATATTCCGGAATGTTGTTTCGAAAAACATTCTAATCTTTTTCAAAACACTCTCTTTCTCTCTCTAAAAGCTTCCTAACGAGATTCTCCTCTAGATCTGTGATTTTACTACTTGGATTTGTAAGTTTTATTATCTAAATCTCGTTTTTATTCATCAAAACCCTAAGTTTCATATTTTTTCATTGTTTTTGTGGGTTGATGAAAGATCTTCGTTTTTACTGCGATTTGTTGCGGATTTTTGCTTAAAATCATGATAGTTACATGCAAGCTAGGTTCTAGTGTTCTTAGATCCAGGTATTACATATTTTTCACCTTAGATCTATGATTTTTTAGCTTGTATGTACATTTTTTTTAGGTTTTTGCTATAATATTTTTTTGATGAAACAAAATTCATGAAACTCATGAATATAATATTTTGATGCATTTCATGATGATTAGTAAGCTCATTACATGTTAAATAACAATTTGATCTTGAGCTTTATTTTTTTATGTTGCATAGGAAACATGGGTTTCTCAATCATCCTTATTTTAGTGGTGCTAATGGCTGCCGGCGGAGGCCTTGGACGTGGACGTGGTAAGAAACGTGTCACCAAAAGGACACGTGTCGAGGAAGATTCGTCGAGCGCTGAATCGACGGAATCAGAGTACGTCCCGGAAGAGCCTACTGATAAAGGCAAAGGGAAAGCTCCTGAGACTTCGACGCGAAGGGCGCAAGCTCGTTCTCCACCTCGTCGAAGCGCCGGCGGTCCGGTCATTCGAGAACTTAGTTCCGCAAAACGTGAACGCCGTACCAAAAGGGGTGAAGAAACTGAAGTCATTTCTTCCAAAAGGCAAAAGGCCTTTGCAAGCAAGACTTGTCATGCGGAGCGTTACGTGAACTTCAATGAGCTGACACGTGAAGTTCCAGACTTTGCTCGCTTACTTCAAAGAGCTCCGATCGAACCAGTTGGTCGCATTCCGGCCCGTGCCTCTTTTTGCGTTGAGTTGATACGTATATTTTACATGCGTGGAAAGGTCACTGATGAAGATTCGGAGACGGGGAATTATCGCTTTGAAACTTCTGTCCGAGGAATACGCGTTGTGGTCACTCCTCAAACTGTTGGAGACATTTTTGGCTTAAATGTGAGTACTACGGGCTTGCATTATACTCAAGGGAATGTTCAGACTTCATCACATTAGAATACGATGACCCATGCCTTATATAAACCGGGCACATATACAAACCGATTGTGTGTGGAGTCAAGGGAGTTGAAGCCCGAGTATCACATTCTCTCCTTGATTGTCTGCTACAACATTGTGCCGACAATTGAAACAAAACACATCCGGTGGGATCGTCTAGTGTTTCTCTATCTGCTTGGTCATCCCGAGCGTGCACAAGGACTTAACATCAATATTCCGTTTTTGATGTGGCAGCGTATGGCTAATGTGATTCAGGCCTTGGGACGTCGTGAGCTTCTTCCCTTTCCTATCTTGATCACACGGATTTTGAAAGCAAATGGAGTGGATATCACATGTAACAAGTATGATTATGGCTTGGGTCCCATTGATGGCATTACCTTGGCTAGGTCAATCAGTACTTTGAAGACTTTTCAGCAAGTCAAGGGTTACACTTCTACTACTCCCAGTGCAGCAGCTCGTCCTATTGAGCATGAAGAGCCATCTAGCTCAGGGGGAGCAGTTCCCGTTGAGTCTCTCCATCATAAAGTTCGATCCTTAAAGAAGTGAGTTGAACGGGGCTTCAAAGCAATGGAGGAAAGATTCAAGAACTTGGAAGATGGCGTGAAGAAAATATTGGAGATGCTTGGCTGCCGACATGACGATGTTGCCGGCGTGCTGGACCGAGCACTTCACATCCACCTGTTCCTTCCTCAGTTGAGCAGCAGCTTCATGGCACTGAGGGTGAAGAAGAAGGAGATGGTGACGACGACAGTGATGATGAGGAGTGATGTTCTTTTCTACTCATTTTATTTTAGTTTTGCATTGTCTTTATGTTATGCAAGTCTTTGCTTTCTGCTTGTTTTGGAAACTATCTCTCTGTTTTGGACTTGTAACTATGGACTAACTCTACTCTCTTAGTTGGTTTTTATTGTTATCTCTTTGTGTCTTGGTAGCAATTTTTGACAAAAAGGGGGAGAGAGATGATGATAAGAGATGATGATAAAGCACATAGGGGGGGAGAATGCATGAACTGAGGGGGAGATAACACATGAACAAAGGGGGAGAGAACCATGGCAAAGGGGGAGAGAACCATGGTTAATGGTGAAGAAGTTGAACACTGAACATAGGGGGAGAAGAAGATGAACTGGCATAGGCGAAGAAATGATTATTTTGATCATACATAAAGGGGGAGTATTTTAAACATAACTTGCTTGTTCTACTTGAATGTTTGGAGTTTGTTTTTGTAGGAAACTTTTTGAAGACTTCAAGACTCCAAGTCCTAAGTTATAGAGTTTGTCTTAGGAGGTGATCACTTGTAATTTTTGTTTTCATTTTTGGATCATACACGCGTGGAATTCAATGTTTTAGTGATGACATTGGATTTCATTTTTCTTGGTTTGGGTAGAACTTTGTATTTTAGGTTTTGTCACGAAATTGCCAAAGGGGGAGATTGTTACGAATTTTGTATTGGCACATTTCGTGAGCTGTTGAGTCGGAGTCTTGAAGGTCGAAGTGTTACTTGAACAAGTTGAAGAATCCGAGACTTCACGAATAATGTATCGATGACTCGCAGGGTGAATCACGACGTGAAGGTATGATTTACTGTTTATATGGTGATTCATAGTTATTTATGGTATTGGAATCATGTTATATGCTTAAACTGGATTAGACGAGTTTTTGGGAACTTTAGTTTCTTGTTAGAACTATTTTATATTGAATTCCGGTATCTAAATTTTAATCGTTTGGAAAAATTAAAATTTTTCCTTAGTATTCCGGAATCATGTTTGAAGTTCTTCAAAACTCGAAAGCTTAATTTTCTGGAATCTGAACTGCATTTCGGAATGGCCTGTTGGTACCAGAATGGATTTAAAGTATTCCGGTACTGATTCAATATATACCGGAATACCGTGGCGTAAAGTTTCTGTTCCGACATTGCATTCCGGTATCTCTTTACGCATTCCGGAATACAGTGTCCAGATATGGTAATATTTGATCTAATCCGATTCTGTTTGATTCCAACGCATATAAATAACATGTTAGGGTTCTCTTTGACGTTGAACAACTCAGAATTCATGAGAGAGAAACCCTAGAGGCTAGGATTTTTGTTCTAAACATTTTTCCATGAAAATAGCCTCCGAGATTAATTCGAGATAGTTTAATCTCTATTTCCATATGTCGAATTGATCTTCATCTTGCTTAGAACTCTTTCTTCTGGTTCTTAATGAAACTCTAAGCAAGGAATCACCAGTATAAACCCTGAGTTTGTGTTCCAAACGACGTCGTGGATTCGACGTGATCGAGGCGGTTCGTGGATTCGGATCGTGAAGGCTTCGAGGATTCGAAGTGAGGCGTCTCGTGGATTCGAGGCGTGGCGTTCGTGGATTCGAACGTGAGGCGTGGACAACCGTTGGTGCGCGTGATCCGCTGAAGAGAAGGGAGAGGTTAAGTCTGTGGAGTCGGTAATCACCTTGTAATTCTTTACTCTTAGTGGATTGTTTTTCGCGTGATTGGTCCCGTGGGTTTTTCTCCAAAGTGGAGTTTTCCACGTAAATCTCAGTGTGCTGATTTTATTTTCCGCATTACTTTATCACATTGAGATTTGTGATTTTTATTTATATACCTATTCACCCCCCTCTAGGTGATTGATATACTCTAGATAGAACCTAGGGCTCCCCGTAACTTACAGAAAGGACCCTAAATCGGTATTTTGCCCACGTGCTATCTGATAGCCGAAAATTGGTGCCTTTTGAAGTTTCTAGGGCTGATTTTGAGGAATCACTAGTCACAGTAGTCCCTAAAGGTAATCTTACTATCCTTTGTTGCATTGAGATCGCGTTCAATATGACAAAAATCTCGTGGGGCCTGATTAAATATGGGTGCTGTCCGGGATACCGAAATCAGCATAAATCGAAGCCCGGAGGCTTGCTCTTGCGCTTGCTACCCAAGGGCTACTTTTGGGGTTTTGTGATGTTATCGGTTGCTTTCTTGGCTCACCAAAATGACGAGCAAAGGACTACAGGGGCTGAACGGAGTGTTAGTGCTGCTGGGTACCGAAAAACGGGTGTTTCGGGATCTTCAAAATATTTTTCATGTATCGCTAGTTGTAGTCAAATTCTTAGGCATCTTTGCCATCTCGACTCGTCAAAGTAAGTGAGTTGAGGACCGTCTATGCTGAGTATGCTTCATGCACACATTCCAATGCCAAATAGTGCTTAGAATGCCCCAAAAAAGGGTATAGATTGGGACATCGGAAAGCACCGTTCGCGCGTCACTCTCCACAGATGAGTCATGGCTGCATGGGATGTTCGCTTGCAGTCCCGAGTCACCAAAAAGGTGAGTGCGGGACTATGTGGGCTGATCCCTGCCGCCAAAAACAGCAAAGTTTGGGGACTTTGGTGCTGAATCGGGCACACCGCTGGTTATAGTCGCACTTATGATTATTAGTGCTATTTTGATATGTCTGGAGAGTGTGTCGGGAAACCCCTCTAGACTACACTAAGATCTCGTGCATGTTCCGACACCAAAGTGGTGCGTAATGCCGTTTTGGGTCGTTTCGGCCAATCCGGACAGCAGGAAGCGCTCGGCCATACTAGTTATTGGCCGAGGCTTTGTCAGAGTTGCGTTACATTCAAAATCGACCCCTCGGGACCGATCATGTGTCGCTTGCTATCACGAAGCCGTAAATGGTAGTTATGGGGCTTGTCAGGGTGAAATTTCGCCATCGCAAGGCACTGTTAGTGCATTCGAACTACAAGACTTATTGGAAGTCTTCTAGAGGGTCCTCACTGGTTGCAACTAGCAGTAGAATCATCTTAGAGGTGCTGCTAGTTTCTAGGCCAAAACTAGCATAGATCAGAATCTATTACGACATGTTTGGAGGTTGTGGCCTTCGATTTAGCATATGATGTGCACTACTATCCACACACACTTTGGAGTACCTTTCGGGATAGTACATGAGCTATAGAGATTCCTAGGAGTCGGTCGTAAGACTAGATTTTCTTTTGGCTTTCGGTGTGGGTTTTGAAAGCCGTACTATAGGAGTTTTAACCCAAATTAGTCGTTCTACAGTTAGTTGTACCTAGGTGTGGGTTTTGACACTTTGTGTTTGGTCTAGGTCCAGATAATACCTAGAGGGGTTTATTGAGCCGAGGATTTCAATCACTGAGTTGAGCTGGGTGCTTTGATCTAAAGTCGGTATAGTGGCTTCTTATTTGGTATTCTTTATTTATATCTTGATTTATTTTACTAGTACCTACTATACATACCTATACTAACTTACATCTCTCGTTATTGGTTTTTTACCTGTTGCTTATTTATATTTGCTATATCACCGAGCATGATGTCGTGAAATATAGAGCTTTTGAGTATCTTACTCATTATTGGATACTTATATATGATCCATAGTCCTGTTTGGACTCGTTGATACTCCTAGGAGTCTTTTGGCTAATCACTGTCGTTGGATAGTATAGTTTAAGCATACTACATGTGACTGCTGTTGCCGCTTGCTGTGCATTTCACAAACACCGGCGCGGAGGTTTGACCTATCCGGTGGGCCAATGATGTTTTTTTTCATAAAAGTGATTGGGTTTGACCCGCGAGCCTAGATTTGTATATGATGGATACATACAAGCTGTTGCACACTTGCATCAGGTCCCTGAGAGAGAGGGTTGCCCCAGATCTGTGTGATAGTGGGCTAGAATTAGGTATTGATCACTTCAAATTATTGATACATATCTAATTGACTTGATGACATGATAATATCGTTAGATTAGTAACTTGCCATGATAGACATAGATATGCTTAGCTATCTCTACAGTAGCATAGGTTTTATTTCAACTATAGTTATCATGATTTTCTAACTTATTATTCTTGCTACTATGCTTTGGTTTACCCACTTATTGACCAGTAGGTGCTGTTGCCTTAGGCGGCTTATGGTACCCACTAGGAGACATGTGTACATATTTCTCAAGCCCCTTTGTTTTCACAAGTATCTCAGGTGGTGAGGCGCGGGACGTGATGTAAGGTCGCAGTAGATAAACTATCCATAGCTCGTCTCGTGACACTTGAGGAGTTCTCAAGCAGTTTAGTTTTATGGATTTATCTGTATTTCAGTATTGAGATTATGTTTGGAGAATTATTACGTTGTTATGACATTATGCATGTGATGATTTGTGATTGCTTATTAAATGCTTAGTGGCTTTTGTTTACTTTTAACTGCAAGGCTACGCTCTATCATATTAATCATGGTTTTCAAATGGTTTTACATAAAATAGAATTTTCAAATGTTTTGTCCTGGGGTATAAGGAGAATTGAAAAATAGAAGTTTTTGTCTGAAGTATGCTTGTGGGGAATAAGGTGAAAGTTTATTTGAATGTCATCATCTTATTGCAGAGTTAAATAGTGCGAGTCATTGATTTTCAGTTGGTTGTATGCATGGTAGAATTACGTGGTTGGATCATGTGTAATCATGGTGGCTAGGTATTGCAGATGCTTCGGGAGAAGAGGATTTTCGCTAAGTTGAAGAGGTGCGAGTTTTGGCTGCGAGAAATGACATTTTTGGGACATGTGGTATCCGAAGCGGGTATTGCGGTAGATCCTAAGAAGATTGAAGCAATCAAGGAGTGGCCTAGACCGACTAGGGTCACAAAAGTTGGAAGTTTCCTCAGATTGGCAGTATATTATAAAAGATTTGTCGAGGGATTTGCTAAGTTATCTACTCCCCTCACTCGTCTCACCCATAAAGGAGCTAAGTTCATTTGGAATGACACCTGCGAGAGAAGTTTCTTGGAATTGAAAGAACGGTTGACACCCGCCCGGGTTCTGACTTTACCTACCCCGGGGGCAGGCTATGTGGTATATAGTGATGCCTCTTATAATGGTTTGGATTGTGTCTTGATGCAAAACGGGAAGATGATTGCCTATGCCTCCCGTCAGTTGAAGGATTATGAGAAGAACTATCCGACCCATGATTTGGAATTGGCCGCCATAGTCTTTGCCTTGAAGCTATGGCGACACTATATGTATGGTGAGTGTTGCGAGGTATATACAGATCATAAAAGTTTGAAATACCTTTTCACCCAAAAGGAATTAAACTTGAGGTAGCAAAGATGGTTAGAACTACTCAAGGATTATGATTTGACAATACTCTACCATCCGGAAAAAGCTAATGTCGTAGCGGATGCTTTAAGCCGCAAGTCGGTAGAGAATTTGGCTATGTTGATCACTACTCAACTGCCACTACTAGAGGAATTGAGACGAATGGAGTTGGAGGTTGTGGCTTCCGGTACGCCTTTGAAATTGATGTCATTGGTAGTGCAACCTACGCTTTTAGAGAGAATCAAGGATAATCAAGCTCAAGATTCAAGTTTATAAAAGATTCGATCCAAAGTTACAGAAGGACACGCCGGTGGTTTTTATGTGGATGATCGTGAGATACTACAGTTTCAAGGCCGACTCTGTGTACCGGCGGATAAAGGGATCAAAGAGGAAATTTTGATCGAGGCTCACCGAGCACCTTATACTTTACATCCGGGTGGCACTAAGATGTATAAAGATCTAAAGTTGCTGTATTGGTGGCCCGGAATGAAGAAAGATATTGGTGAGTTTGTGGCATATTGTTTGACCTGTCAACAAGTGAAAGCTGAACATCAACTCCCTGCAGGCAAGCTACAGAGTTTATCTATACCCGTATGGAAATGGGAGCGAATCACCATGGATTTTATTGTTGGATTGCCTCGCTCTCAAGCTGGGCATGACGCTATTTGGGTGATTGTGGATAGGTTAACGAAATCGGTGCATTTCATTCCTATTCACACTACTTGGTCGGGAGAAAGACTTGCTCAAGTGTATCTCGATAAAATTGTGCAGCTTCATGGAGTGCCTAATTCTATCGTATCGGATCGAGATCCTAGATTTGTGTCACACTTTTGGAAGAGTCTTCATGACGCGCTGGGCACATGATTGGACTTTAGCACCGCTTTCCACCCTCAAAGTGATGGATAGTCGGAACGTATTTTTTAGATTTTGGAGGACATGCTTCGTGCATGTGTTTTGGATTTTCAAGGTGGATGGTACCAACATCTGCCCACGGCGGAGTTTGCCAATAATAATAGTTATCAAGCAAGCATCAAGATGGCACCTTTTGAAGCTCTCTATGGGAGGAAGTGCCGATCACCTCTCCATTAGAGTGAGGTAGGTGAAAGATTGGTTTTGGGACCTGATGTGCTTCAAGAAGCAGAGAACAAGATTTGACTCGCTCGTGAACGATTGATTTCGGCTCAGAGCCGACAGAAGAGTTATGCTAATAAGCGTCGTCGAGAACTGGAATTCCAAGTAGGAGATCATGTCTTCCTAAAAGTATCGCCGACAAAAGGAATCAAGAGAATTGGTATTTGAGGAAAGTTAAGTCTTCGATTAATTGGACCTTTCGAGATTTTGGAGCGTGTAGGCCCGGTAGCTTATCGGCTTGCCTTACCGCCGAACCTATCGGGAGTACATAATGTGTTTCATATTTTCACGTTTCAGAAGTATGTTCTTGATCCAGCTCATATAGTGGATTCTACTCCATTAGAGTTGCGCGAGGATTTGAGCTTTGAAGAGCACCCGGTGAGATCTTGGCTCGTGAGGTAAGAAAACTTCGAAATCGTGAGATTCCTTATGTGAAGGTGCTTTGGAGCAACCACGAGGAGCGCGAAGCTACTTGGGAGCTGGAGAGCTCGTTTCGGGAGCATTACCCCTATCTTTTTCAGATGGATGTTTAAGATACTTGTATTTTTTTTTTTAGTTTCGCGGACGAAACTCCCTTTTAGGAGGGGAGGATGTAGTGCACTGAACTTTAGCAAATTACAGAGTTCTAGTGAGAGAATGATGTTTTATACTATTCTGGAAGTTTTGGTGGAGTTTCGAGAGCTTAGAAGAGTTTTCGAGACTTTTTAAGCGCGAAAACGGACTTCGGTGACCAAAATCTGTAAAAGCTACAGGTTTTGTATTGAGTACCGGTACTAGGAATGGGATACCGGAACTCAGGAGGGGGCTGGTTTGCGCAGCTCTCGGGTTTTGAGAAACTCGGTTGACGTACTGGTATTGATTTAAGTAGTACCGGTACTAAAATATGAGGTACCAGAATGCAGTGGAGGAACCGAAAATCCAACATTTGAGTTTTGCGGAATTGGATCTGAGGTACTGGAACTGCCTGAGTACCGGTACACCAATCCGTGTACCGGTACGCAGTACTGCAGAATCTATTTCTTTTCTCCTGTGAGCTGAGACTTGAGAGGAGGAAGGTGAGTCTCTCTCTCTCTCTCTCTCTCTCTCTCTCTCTCTCTCTCTCTCTTGGATTTCTCTTCTCCAAACCCTCCAAATTGTGGGTTTGATCTTTTTTTCTCCTTTTTCTTCATGGAAGCTTGCTTCTAGGCCTTGGATAGGAGCTCGGGATTGGAGGGAGAAGCTTGTTTGAAGATTTAGCTTCAACCCTAGCACCTATTAGCTTGGTTTGGAGCGCTAGTTGAGGTTAGTAGTTCTTTTGCTCCTTCTAATTGTGAGTTTTGCAAGAGATTTGGAAGAAAATCTAGTTTGTGAAAAACTAGGATTTATTTTGGAAATTTCTTATTGGAAGCTTTTGAGATAAAATTGATGAGTGTAGAAACACTCTTGTAGGTTGGTAGAAACACTCTTGTAGGTTGGATTTGAAGCCCTATTGTGTTGATTTGGATTTTGATCAAAATTTCCTTGAGTTAAGGTAATTTTCACCTATTTTCACTTTGATTTTTGGTGAATTTCGTGGTGGAGTGTTTAGAAGCTTGTAACCTTTTGGTAATTTTTTCTTAGGGTACAAGAAGTCTAGTGGGCATCTTCGTTTGTGTATTGTTCGAGCTTTCGACGGTTATCCGGTGGGTTTGACCGCACTGAAATAGGTGAACTCCCCCTATGTCTCCTATCTTGTTATAGGACTTAATAAATGGCTTAGCATGATGCTCATGACATCACAAAATTTTTGAACACATAACATAATCATCTCATGTATGAAAATTTGCTTACTCTATGTAGTAGAGGAACACATCATAATGACATGCATGTTAAACTATCCTTCTCTTGTTAAGCATTTATGCATGTTATAGTTGGATTGTACCGTAATAGTCGCTACATGGTTAGTGGAGCTACTTAAATGAGTAGAAATTGAATGACATCATTTGATAATTACTATGGTTAAAAGGGAGCATGGTACGTTGCATGTTTAAGACATGTTATTAGACTAAGTAAATTATACTTAAACCTAGTTGGACTAGGTATGACATTATGACATGTAACCGACCTCTTAGTCGTCATTGGGAATTTCATATTTTAGACATGATGAATGAGGACTCATATGCATATGATCACGCTTGTTTGCCCTTGTGCTCATTCGCACAAGTTTGTGAGGGTCGCTCCCTACAAGCCGACACTTCGGAGTTTAGCCTTTGCGACAACATGCTCGCCCGTGCGGGATTGGGCGACGAGCGGGACGCCGTGGGGGAGGCTCATTCCTAGCGGGGGAATGTTGACTACCATGGGACCAGGCATGGCACAAGCCGGAACGTTACCTTGTGTAAGTCCTCTATGATTGGATAAAAGTTAACTAAACCGGACAATTATACATCACACATAGTTGATGCATACATGGTAGTTGCATTTGAATATTAAATCACTTACTCTAGCAAGCATGATGAAAGTAGAGCTATACATGTTGTTAACTTAGCTAGTAGAGGTATAATAGTAAATGAAACCTTTCATTCCAAATTGCTACATCCTTGTTAAATTATGATTGCATACTATTTTTGCCTCAGTTGACCTAGTGGTGTATTTCGCCACTCTCGGCGGCTTACCCACTGGGAACTATTGTTTAATAGTTATCACCCCCATTGGTTGTTTGTTTTTGTTACAGAGCCTTCCTCAGCGGGAGAGGTTAGGGATCGCGGCAAGGGGATCGCATCTAGCTAGAGCCTCTTCGATTTTGCAATAGGTGGACCCGACGCACTTTTCTTTTGGTTTAGTTGAGAAAGGTGTATATTTTTTTGTATATTGTATAGAAACCAGCTCGATGCTCATAAGATGTACTATTTTGTTTAAACTTAATGTATATCTTGTGGATGGATTATTGTATTAGTCGTATGTAATAGAACTTTTCACTTGCTCTGATTACTAAATCTAGGATGTAATTTTTTTTCCTTATGTTTTGAGATGTTTGTTGTAGACGCCTTGTGTGAACCGGAGGTGCTTGGTGTACACGGCGGGTCTGTGCACATGCCGAGTGGGCTTTCGCTAGGGCCCGCGCGTGACAGTTTCGATACCGAAAATAGTATTTCTGGGAACCCGAAACGTCATTAGTTGTTCTGTTATGATTTTATGCCACATCGGCATGTGTTTGCTATCTGGACACCTAAATTGGTGTGTTTTGGGTCAGTGGGCGACTTATAGTGTGAACTGGAACATTTCGGGATACTTTATGGGTAGCGTTCCGGTGAGTTTCCCTGAATTTCCAGCTATTTACGGGAGTCAGTAAAAAGGAAACCAACCTTCCGGTGGTTGTGGGTTCTTGAGTTTGATGTCGATGAGTCAGCTAGGGTTAGACCTTGATTCGATGGATCTTTCGTTGGTCTGGTTGACGATTGGGTGCACCTTGAGAGCTAGGTACTTCGTCGGTTTCAGGTGGGTATTTCGATCCGAAGTCGGTATTGTGGTGCTAGCTCGGTGATGTTTCCTTCTCTTCCTCTTTTTACCTGTTTATACAAACATGCTTCCTGTTGAGCACGTCACCACTTGACTTCACTCTCTGTTGCTCTACTTCAACTACCATCTATGTTTATCGTGATCTAGTAGTAGGGCGGTACTATATGATGACTATGCATGACTTATCATTTGATTGGACCCAACTGGTCGGTTTGCAGTGAGATCTATGACATTGGATGACCTAGTTGGTTGGTACATTTCTTGTGGATTTGAATGTTGGCTATTTACTGACGGATGGCTATTGATCATATCGCATCGATCGCTATAGCTCGTGTGCATTTCACGTACACCAGCGGTTTGGCCACCGCATCGGTGTTCTTTTTCAAAAAAAAGTCGTACTCCCAACCCATAAGCCCTAAGCTTTCTATTGCTAGGGTCACATGCCAGGTAGAGCAGGCATGGCAGTTGCCTGAGGTCTTTAGGCCGACATGGCAGATGGATTGGATATTTTTGGACTATTTGCTCGGTTGATGCATATCTATTCACACAGTAGCGGTAGTTATATATTTGTATTTATTTTCTTTCAGTTCATACTTGCTATTGTACCTTTCTTTTGTACTATTATATCTCGATTATCAGTGAGTACGCTTGCCCCCGTCGACTTGCGGTACTCACTGGGAGACCCTTTGTTGGTTTCTCACATCCCTCCCATTTCAGGTGCCCTGGGCGGTGAGGATCAGGACGGTGCGTGAGTTGCGGCTAGTTAGCGAGCTTAGCGGTCCTATGTTTCGGCGTTTGGATTTTGGCTACTCTAACTTTGACCCTTATTTATTTTCCTTTTATAAAATAGACTGTGTTGTGGTTCAGTTATTTGGTTAATTTATTGTTGATTTATATGATTGATGGTTTCGAGAATAAATGGATGATGGTTTTGTTTGCTATCTGAGTTTGTGGTGATTTTGATATCTATGGTTTTATGATAAGTGGTATTCTACCCCTCGTGATAGTCGGATTTTTAAAAAAAATGAGTTTCCGTGTGGAAAACGGTTTTCGAATGGTTTTTTGGATTTATTGTTACCTTAGTATTTCAAAATAAAGTTTCCGGATGGAAAATACTTTCCAAAGATAGAATTGATTGATGGTTGTGCATTCGCATCATCCTTCGCCTAAGAAGTGCTTAGTGCATGCATCATCTTAAGGATGGCTAGCTGATTGGATTATGTGAACATTTGCATCGTGAATGCTGTTGTGTGTGAGTGGATATTGTAAGTTATGGGGATCCCAAGGATCTATCTAGAAATTATCAAATATCTAGAGGGGGGTGAATAGGCATAAAGGCCAAGAATACAAAAATCGATGCAGTAAAAATAAATGTGAAAAATAAAAATAGCACACCAAGATTTACGTAGGAAAACTCCAACTTGGAGCAAAAAATTTACGGGACCAACACGCGATAACAATCTACTAAGAAATAAAAGATTACAAGGTGATTACCGACTCCACAGACGAAACCTCTCTTTTATCTTCTTTGGGTCTCGCGCACACCAATGGGTTGTCCATGCCTCATGTCCGAATCCACGAACGCAACGTCCCGAATCCTAGAAACATCTACTCTTTGAATCCACGAAGCTTTCAACACGTCGAATCTAGGACGCCTACTCGAATCCACGAGCGCACTCCGTCCGGAGCAAGATGAACAAGATTGGTGATGATTTATTGTTTAGATGATCATGAAAGAATCATAGAAGATGTCTCTAAATAAATCTCAAATTGATTCTAGAAGAACATTAAAGATTTAGGGTACCAAGAACCAATTTGAGAGAAGCTTGTTGTAGATGATGAAAAAGACAACTGCCTACAAGCTTCTAGGATTTCTAAAAGATAATCTATGCTTTTACATGTTTTAGAGATGCTCCCACATCTTATTTATAGGCTTAGAAGCAATTAGAATCAGATTAGAATTAAAAAACTGATTTTAAAAAGTTTGGAAGCAATTAGAATCAGATTAGGATTGAAAAACTGATTTTAAAAAATCTGCCATTTTATTTAGGATTAATTTCATACAGGTCCCCACAAACATGGTGGATTACGGATATATCCCTGCAAAGTCCAACTTGCATTAGTTATCCCTGCAAAAGTCCTAATGTATTCAAATATGTCCCTACCGTCAGTCACCGTTAGAGAATTTTAGTTAACCACAGTTAAAATGCTTAACCATGGTTAATTAATAAGTTGAAATGACATTTTTGCCCCTCTCCATCTTCCTCTCCCATCTTCCTCACCCTCTCCCCGCCACCCTCGTCCCCGTCGCCCTCCCCCCCACCCCGGCCCCCCCGCCGCCGCCTCCCCGCCGCCCTCGTCCGCCGCCAGCCGCCGCCGCTGCCGCCGCCGCCTCCTCCTCCTTTTTCTTCTTCCTCCTATCCTTCTTTTGGAGGGACATATTTGTGAGGGCAAAACTATCATTTCACATTCCTACTGTTAAAAAATAAACAGATCTCAAACAACAGCAAACCAGAGGGACATATCTGCATACATTAGGACTTTTGCAGGAATAACTAATGCAAGTTGGACTTTGCAGGGATATATCCGCAATTCACCATGTTTGTGGGGACCTGTATGCAATTAACCCTTTTATTTATAGGTTTGGAGGCAATTAGAATCAGATTAGGATTGAAAAACTGATTTAAAAAAAATCTGCATTAGGTTCAGGGTCCGGACCCTATATTAGGGTCTGGATTTTGAAGTTTGAAAAATATCAAAGTCCGGATCTTGCCCTCAAGGTCCGGATCCTCCCTGCATTCCAGCCAAGAAGGCGTACGGGGTCTGGAACTTGCAACAAGGTCCGGATCCTAAAACTTGAAAAACTTCAGTTTTGAATATTTATCAATTTATACTTATTCTAATGTCTTCCAAACATATGTAAATGATCATAAATCATCATTAACAATATTGAAACTTACCAAGCATTATGGATTCACGTTCTGAGTCGTCGAGTCTTCTAACTTTATCTTTTCTTTCTCGATTCTTCAAGACTCCGACTCACTTCACGAAATATGCCAATATAAAATTCGTAACAACCCCCTTTGGCAATTTCGTGATAAAATTTAAAATTACATAAAAACACTCACAATGCTCAACTATCAAAAAAAAATTAAAATTCATTGCCATCACCAAAATAATGAACTTCTCGCGCGAAAGATCCAAATAAAATCGAAATTACAACTTTGTAACTCCTAAAACAAACTTTATGACTTAGATACACTTGAGTCTTGAAGTCTTCAAAGACTTGCAAAAAGATTACTTTTTCCACAAATAAAGTTAGTGATAAAAAATATCAAAATTTCTCCCCCTTTGTTCTAGTTTTGATTTAATTAAAAAAACAATCACAATCTTTCTCCCTCTTTTCTTTTATAAAATTTTCAATAAAATTTTCAATAAAATTTTCAATAAAATTTTCAATAAAATTTTCAAAAATCTTCATATCTTTATCTTCCCCTTTTGGTCAAAAATTGCCAAAAGAATAGCATTAAAATAGAGATAGTTTAAAAAGACATCGAATATGAATATGGGAATGCAAGTTTAAAAACTTTTTCGATGTTGAAACCACTTGTGATAAAGTGCCAAAATATAATGATTGCATTGTGAAAACAATGTTAGTGCATGAACACGATAAATTCACATAAACTTCTTTCAATCCACATCGATTTCATAAAAATTATGAATTTTACTACAAAAACACCAAGATGTAGATAAAATATTATAAATTTCTTAATCCATATATACTTCAAAATTGAGTCATCAAAAATAATCTAAAGACCCAAAAACTATCAAGATATAAAAAATTATGAAGATGACTTATAGAGATTTGCCAAATGATATAAATTCGTTATATAAACTTTCACATTTGAGATAGAGCAACTGATGAACTAGGGGTGGCTCTTTAAGTATCTTTTCAAATTATCCACCTTATAACTACCAAAATTTATATATATGCACACTTTTTCAACTTCTTTGGTGATGCATTTAAGTTCCATATGGTAGCTTCACACACTTACCGGATGACCGGGGTGGTAGCTCTTTCCTACATGTGGCGGTAGTTTTCACACTCTTTTTGGGATGTAACTCTTTCCATATCTTTTAATACCATTGGAGTGTTTCTTTCTTTTTTAAAATTCTAACTCCTCCCAAAAAATACAATATTTTATTTGAAAGAAAATTTGACAAATTTTAGTCTATTAGTAGTTTTCATTCATCAAATTCAACACACACAACCAAGATAGTTAAATGTCTAAAGATCACACATGATTACCTAAATTTGATGAATATAAGTCTTAAAAATTTTCATAATAAATTATCTTCATGAATAATAAAAATAAAGTAGAATCGATAATTAATATGAAATTAATTAGGAGTGAATGAAAGTGAGCCAATTGATGTTCAAAGCATTATTTAATATAGAAATCATCTATGTACTTTGAAAATAATAAGTAAAATTCTAAAAATCGTAACAATAAAAGCACCAAAAAGTATAATACAATGATCAAAAGAGATATACAATAAAAGCCGATCAAAAATCTATATAAAGTCAAAACGAATTAAGACTTAAGACAAGGAAAGATATCACCTTTCCGAAGCCAAACTTGTCGGATTGTTGGTCGTCTTGATTTGTTGACGGTGGGCGCTGTTTGTTTTGACTTACGATCAACCTTTAGTCTCAACATTGCATTCGACTTTCTGTGCACTATTTGTTGTGGCTTTGACTTCTAGTTGATCTGGGGTACTCGACTTGGTTGTTGTTGCTTTTGAATCCTTGAAAGTTGTCGAGTATTAGAAGATGCCAATTGATGTCTAGAAGATGCCGGTTGAGTCTTCTTTTCGTTTATAGGGGACGTCTTCTTGATGTGACCTTTTGTTCCACATCTATGGCAAACTTTATCCTTCAATTTTGTTGAGACTTTGGGTGCCGAATTTTTAACCTTCTCAACATAAGTTCTTTCAAATCCAACTCCAAGTTTGTCTGTTTGACCCAATCCGAGCATATCATCTAGCTTTTTCGACTCGGATGAGAACTTTTGAATGTCAAATTTGAGTTGATGAACTTGTTTGGTCAAAACTTGGTTGGATGTATGAGTTTCTTTATATTGTTGCTCAAGAAAGCCAATCTTCTCTTGATGTGATTTATTTTTTTGTCTCCGATTGGTCTATCTTCTCTTTAAGGATTCTATTGTTCTTCAACATAGACTCCCGTTCATCCTGAAGAGCTTTAGTTGTTGTTTTCAAGATTTTATTTTCATCCTCAAGTTCGAGTAATCGCCAAGAATTTAAGTGCCCATCGGCACGGACTGTATCCACCATGCCGTATCGTGCCAGCAAGATACCGGCACGATACAGCCCCCGTGCCGATGGCACAACTCAAAATCCTCTATTATTTAAATTAGTAAGTAATTTTCTCAATAAAGTTCAAAAGCTTTGATAAAAATACATAATAAATAATTGGCATATTTTGTTGCTAAAGAAAATAAATATTTCATGCCATATCGTGTCGGCACACATATATTTTTTGTCACTGGCACGCATCGGTACGGCCCGGCACGCATCGTGCCGTACCATGCTGGCAAGTTTCCAGCAAAATCCCGTGCCACGGCACTTAAATCCTTGGTAATCGCTTCCTCAGCTTCTTATTGTGCTTAGCGATCTTTTTGGATTCGATAAGAAGTTGTTGATATGCCTTGGCTAAGCCTTCGTCATCCGACTCCTGCTCACTCTCGCCATCATCGCTCGACGTTGCATGCAAAATATAAGAAGGAATAGAGTTAGTAATAATATATGATAAACATGTAGCTGAAGAAGGAGATGAAGAAGTATGAGTAAATAAAGCAATAGCATCATTCTTTTTCTCGTCAATTGAGGTCGATTCATCAAAGGTAGAATTGTCCCCAAGTTTTTGCTTGCAAAGCCTTCTTCTTATAAGATTTTTTTAGTGCGACAATCCATAGAGATATGGCCGTAGCCTTTGCATTTGTAACATTGAATTTTTACATTGAATTTTTTTCTTCAAAATCATCTTTCTTCTTAGAGGCTTTTGCAAGTTTTTTGTCTTTCGATTTTGAGCTTGAAGATCTTTTGGAAGAAGTATTCTTTTTTGTTGATGAGGCTTTATTGGATTTGATCTTCCGAAAGTTCCGACGAAATTTCTTCATGAGAAGTGCTAATTAATGTTTAAAATCAGCAGGAGAAACTTCTTCATCGGAATCCGAGACATCATCTTCCTCCTTAATAGATTTGAGAGTAACTCCTGTACTTTTAGAGAAAGATTTGGAAGAAGATTGATTAGTAGGAAAAGTCATCTCATACGTTTGCAAAGCACCTACTAATTGTTCGACTTTTAAATCATCTAGATGTTTGACGGTTTCAATCGCCGCAACCTTCGCTCTAAAGCGTTCCGGAAGAGTTCGAAGAATCTTTCTTACAATTTTAGATTCTGGGATCTAAAATCCCAAGTTAGCACATATATTTATAATATCTTGAAGTCTAGTAAAATAATCGGTGAAAGATTCATACTCCTCCATACAAATAAAATCAAATTGACTAGTAAGCATCTGGAGCTTTTAAATTTTTACTAGACTTGTACCCTCATGTGTAACTTGTAGGGCATCTCAAATCTCTTTAGTTGTTTCACACGCTGAGATGCGTGAAAATTTGGTTTGAGACAAAGCATTGAATAAAGCATTAATTCCTTTCCCAATGTAAGAAGATGTTTCGATCTCATCGTTTGACCACTTAGTCCGAAGTTTAGGTACGGTCACATCATCGTTTAATTCGGTTGAATGTTTCCATCCGAATGCCATACTTGCTCATCAATTGTGATGAGAAAGGCTCTCATCCGAACTTTTCAATAGGTATAGTGTAGCACTCTGAATTTCAGTGCGCCGTACCGAACTTTACCAAAATTGATGAAGTTCGGTGAGAGCCGATAATGGCTGGTGTGGAATTGAGTTCCGAAGGTTTCGGAACATTTTGGGTGCGAGTGGGAATCCAGAAATCAAAAAGTTGATTTTTTGGAAAAGGACCAACTGGAGCAAAACTGCTCACGGGGTCCGGACCCCGGATCTGGGGTCCGGACAATGAAGTCCGTGGAGCAGCTAAGGTCCGGACCCGGACGCCACGGTCCGGACCCGACCTGTTACTACGCGGAGATGCGCGTACGGGTTCCGGACCCGGATGCCAAGGTCCGGACCCGGCCTGCGCGGTGGGCTGTTACGCGTACGGCGTCCGGACCCCATTTGCAAGGTTCGGACCCGGCTGAGACAGATTGCCCAGTGAGGGGCAATTTGGTAACTTCACAGTGGAAGGGTTATGTATTGAGGGCAGAGGTCTCTCTCCTCATTACTCCTTCACTTTCCTCTACTTCTCCTCTCCCTCTCCCTCTCCCTCTCCCTCACTTTCTCTCTCTAGAGATTTCTCCAAAGCTTAGAGAAGTGGTGGATTGGAGCTTGGAAAAGGACTCCCAAGGTGCAAAGAGGCTTCTTGGTGCAAGTAGAAGCTTGGGGAACTCGTGGCTAAGGTGAGTTCCTCATGTTTTGGGTTCAAACCTTAGAATTGATCTAGTATTTTGAGGTTTTTGAAAATCTTAGGCAATCTAAACCACAAAACGTGGAGATTGGCCAAGAGATTTTGAGGTTCTACACGCATGCATGTGAAACCTAGGTAAAATGAGGGTTTTTGCCATGGGAGGTTCTAAAAATATTTGGACCTTCGGAAATTACAATTGAGGCATAAGAAATCATGTTAGAACAAATAATTTCTAGCATCGAGTTGATTTATGGGTTCGTAATGAGTAACGAACCATTTTTTTGTAGAAGCTTGTATTGAAGCAAGAACTCAAGGCTTGGAGACTTAGGAGCTCAAAGAATTCAAGGAATTGGAAGCTCTTGAGGTGGGTTTGTGTTTACCGAAGTGATTAGGTCACTTCCATGTCTAGGGTAAATAACAATTTAAAGATAAAATGGTGTGTAAATGTGAAACCCTAGAACTTGCATGTTGGCAAAACAAAAATCATGATAGATAGAGCCATGAGCTCCTCTTGCATGTTAAGGAATTCAAGTATATTTCTATTATCTATACTTGTTATGTGATTGCATGTATGAAATGGAACCTAGTGTTGAGAAGATAGGTTGAAAAGTGTAAATGGAACCTAGTGTCATTGAACATAGGTTGGAACATGAGGATTGGAACCTAGTGTCATAGAACCTAGGTTGAGAATGTAAAGTGAACCTAGTGTCATCGAACATAGGTGAGACTTAGTGACTTGAACCTAGGACCATTGGACTTGGGTTGGCAAGTGTAAAGCGTGAACATTGGGATATGCGACGATTTCGCTATCCCAGGTATGCGACGATTTCGCTACCCGTGCCATGAGTTGGCGGTGACAGATTGGGATATGCGACGATTTCGCTATCCCGGGTATGCGACGATTTCGCTATCCATGCCATGAGTTGGCGGTGATCGATTGGGATATGCGACGATTTCGCTATCCCGAGTACGCGACGATTTCGCTACCCGTGCCATGAGTTGGCGGTGACGGATTGGGATATGCGACGATTTCGCTATCCTGGGTATGCGACGATTTCGCTACCTGTGCCATGAGTTGGCGGTGACGGATTGGGATATGCGACGATTTCGCTATCCCGGGTATGCGACGATTTCGCTACCCGTGCCATGAGTTGGCGGTGACAGATCGGGATATGCGACGATTTTGCTATCCCGGGTACGCGACGATTTCGCTACCCGTGCTATGAGTTGGCGGTGACAGATTGGGATATGCGACGATTTCGCTATCCCGGGTATGCGACGATTTCGCTACCCGTGCCACGTGATGGCGGTGTTGAAATAGGGTATGCGACGATTTTGCTACCCGAACATGGAGGTGACGATTTCACTCCTTGGAGGTTGGAACTATTGTGGTGATGTGGCGATTCCGAAACCATAAGTAAATGACAAGTAATTGAACTTGGTCAATGAGAGATATAGATGAACCTAGGAGAAAATAAAATTTGACATTCATTCGGTTGCATCCTTTATGTTTATTTAGCGGCTTGTCCGATGTTTGCTTGGCGACCAGGTGTTCTCGGCGAACCTGGTAGTGTTGCCGTTGAAGGAGTTCCGATGTGGTGCTTGGGATGGACTGGCTCACCAAGCATCACGCCACATCGACTGTGAGCAGAGGCGGTGACTTACGCGGAGCCGGGGCTTGTAGGAATTCATCTACCGTGCTTGTAGAGTTCTTTCTTCCCTTGACTATCTCGTCTGCCAGAGCTAGGAGTTTGTTGATCGGTGGAGTCGGCTTACCTGGCTTCGGTTAGAGTTTCATTCATCGAGCTATACCGGCTCTGGAGGATATTTCGGTGGCTCGGGATTTTCCCGATGTGTTTCCTGCGAGGCTACCCGGGATGCCTCTGACCGAGAAGATTGTCTATTCATTGATGTGGATTGGGCACTACTCCGATTACGAAGGCCCCCTATCGCATGGCGTTCGTCGAATTGAAGCGGCAGCGAAGCTCAGATTGGAGGATCTTCTGGATTTGGGCTTCATCCGACGAAGTGTTTCTCCTTGGGGAGCACCGATCCTCTTCGTCAAGAAAAAAGGATGGTAGTATGCGCTTGTGCATTGCTACCGAGAGCTCAACAAGGTGACGGTGAAGACAAGTACCCTCTACCGCGGATCCGACGATCTCTTCGGACACTTCGGGGAGCCTCGGTCCATTCTCGAAGATGATTTTGCAGTCTGGTTATATCAGCTCATGATCAAGGCCGAGGACTTTGCGAATACGGCTTTCGGACTCGTTATGGGACATTACGAGTTACGGTAATTCGTTCGGAGTGACTAACGCCCCAGCAGGCTTTTATGGATTTGATGGATTAGGGTCTTCCGGCAGTTCTTGGATCAATTCTGTAGTGGTTTCTTCCTTAACGACATACTGATCTATTGAGGATATAGGGAGCGACGTGGTGCATGGGTTCATTTCGACGATCCTCCTGACGCTTCGAGTGGCATAAGCTTTACGCTAAGCTCGAGAGTGTGGTTCTGGACTTCAGGCCATCTGACATCTTTCCGCCTGATGCGATTAAGCAATCGCCAATCGGCCGCGGCCAGGAGTATGTCAGCGATGATGTGGGGTTAACTGGCTCCTTTTTGATACCGAACTAGTGGAAGCATAGTACTGGCTAGTTTATTCCGGATGAATTTCGTGGTTTTAGAATGGTATGTTCTGCTTCCTAAAGGAGCACGGGCCATGCGACTTTTGGAGTGCAAAGGCTAACGGAGAAAGGGCGGGGGTGTCATCGGAGCGGAACTAGGGTATTCTTGTGGGAACTTAGTTGAGTAGAAGTATCTGGCACAATCAAGCTACCTTGCTTTGAGAGAACGCTTAGTCGCACCTGCTGATCTTAGGATCACCTCAGGTTTAGTGTTGCACGCCATAGAATGCTGCTCTGCAAAATCATGGGGGTGATTGTCGATCTATAATGGTTCTGAATGCGCATCGCTCGAAGGCAGCGCTACCAATGGAGTCTCGTACTGCTGGTTTTCAGGAGTAGTAATTGAGCTCGCGCTGTCGGACAGACGACCTCGGCGGCCTTCCGTGACGGAGAGGCAACTGCCTGACCACCTGAAACAAGCACAGCTCGAGCATACTATTCCGAAGTATGCGATTGCTACTAGATTCAAGTCGTATGCTTGGCAAGGAAATTTGTTTTATGCTAACGATGCTAGCTATTCGCTTCTGAAACAACTCGGCTTTTGCAAGTGTTTTACACTTATCCAGCATAAGTAGATGTGGGCTGTTGACTTGAACTGTGGATAATACTTTCTCGCCATACCCCCTTCCTCAAGAGAGACTCTAGTAATAGATAACAGTAAGCCTAACCAGATTCTTGCTTTCTTCCTCGGATTGTTTCATAGGCAGTTGGCTTCAGGTCGCACTTTGAAGTCTTCTGTTGGTAATACCTGTTTGCCAAGCTTGACTTACGGATATCGAGAGATCAATAGCGATTGATTAGATAGGCCTTCCAAGCACGATGCGAATGTGTCGTCTTACTCCACGATGCAGTCAAGTCATTGTGCGTGCTCTTTCGGTGTCCATGCTTGCTTGCGGGTTCACGCGTCGTTGCTCTCAGTTTGGTTGAGAAAAATTCTTCTTCAGTTTTTGAGTTTGTCAAAGCGGAGTTTTGGCATTTGAGACTAGTCGTTTCTTTGTTGCAGCTTGCTTCATCCCTTGTTTGCAATTTCTTTTGATGTGACCTACAACACCACATCGATGACAAACTTTGTTAGCAAATTTATTCTTTTGTGTAGAAGTCATACCTCGGTTTGTTGCAGAAGATTGTGTCAAGTTCTTTGGGGCTGATTTTGAGACTTGTTCATCATAAATCCGTTCATATCCAAGTCCGAATCTGTTAGTTTGACCAAGTCCCAACATTTTATCTAGTTTAGAAGTGCTAGACGAAAACTTATTGAGATCATTTTTAAGTTGAAAAATCGTCTTCGTCATTTCCAAGTTGGATTCTCTAGACTCAGTGTACTGCTTGGAAAGAAAATTTATTTTTTCTAAATGAGATTCATTTTTCTTTTCAAGTAGTTTACACTTATCTAGTAAGGAATTGTTTGACTTGATCAAACTTTCTCGCTCTTCCTTAAGTGACTTAGAGACGGTAGCGAAATTCTTGTTTTCTTCCTCGAGTTCAAGCAGTCTTCTCCTCAATTTCTTGTTGTGTTTCGTCATCTTCTTAGATTCCATCAATAATTGATGATAGGCAGCTGCAATGTCGTCTTCTCCTGACTCCTCATCACTTGTGTCGATCTCCGACGCAGATTTTTCATGCAAAAGAGATAAGAAAGAAGAGTCAGTGGAAGTAGAGGCTAAACACATAAAAGGAGAGTTAGTTGCAAGTAAAGCAGTAGCATTAACGTCCTCATCACTAGAGGTAGACTCATCAGATGATGAATCATCCCACGTGATTGCTTGCATAGCCTTCTTTTTCGAAGACTTCTTATTTGGACAATCCGAGGCTATGTGGCCAAATCCCCTGCACTTGTAGCATTGGATTTGCCCTTCGGAGCTCCTCTTCTCCTTGGAAGAACTCTCGTATTTTCTAGATTTGGAGAAATTACTCCCTTTATTATTTGATTGCTTTGAGGAAGAAGTCGTTTTTTTCGCTTGTTTCCTTCTAAAGTTTCATCGGAACTTCTTCGTTAGGAGCGCCAATTGTTTTTCAAAATCCTCCAAAGTAGTGTCCGAATCCGAATCTGAGGAAGACGTGTTCGAGTCTTCTTCTTTCGTGGATCTTAGAGCCATCCCTGCATCCTTGGAAGAAGACTTAGTAGAAGATGAATTAGTAGGAAAAGTCATCTCATAAGTTTGTAACGCACCAACTAATTCTTCTACTTTTAATTCATCTGGATGTTTCATTGTTTCAATAGCCGCAACCTTTAGACGAAACCTCTCCGGAAGGGTTCTTAATATTTTACGAACAACTTTGGGTTCAGAAATTTTCTCTCCCAAGTTAGCACGAGTATTAACAATATCTTGTAAACGAGTATAGTACTCCGTAAAGGTTTCATGTTCCTCCATACGAATAGAGTCGAATTTGCTAGTTAGCATTTGGAGTTTTTGAACCTTTACTGAACTAGTACCCTCATGCGTCACTTGAAGAGTATCCTAAATTTCCTTCGCCGTTTCACACGCCGAAACACGTGAGAACTTTGTTTGCATTAACGCAATGAATAAAGCATTAATACCCTTTCTGTTATATGACGATTGATCAATTTCGTCTTTCGTCCATTTATTTCTAGGTTTCGGGACGCTAACATTCTCGACTACATGTGTCGGATGTGTCCATCCAAATTCAATAGATTGCCACACACGCTCGTCGATGGCTTTTAGAAAAGCTCTCATACGAACCTTCCAATAAGCATAATTAGTGCCATCGAAAAGTGGAGGTCGATTAATATTACCGCCCTCGGCCATGATATACTACCTATTCCCGCTCTGATACCACTTGTAAGTTATGATACCCCAAGGATCTAATAGGTAAACACACACCTAGAGGGGGGTGAATAGGTGTATAGAATAAAACAACCAACTCGATGCAATAAAAATATAAGTGCGAAAAATTAAAGCAACACACCGAGAAATTTATGTGGGAAAATCTAAAAGGAGTAAAAAACCCACGGGACCGATCACACAAAAATTCACTAAGCAAAATAGAGTACAAGGTGATTTACCGAATCCACGACTCAACCTTTACCCTATACTTGAAGTAGATCCCCTTCGTTGGTCCCCGATCAATCGAACTCCTCCGATCGACCACACCGCGACTCCTCGCAGCAGCAACGCTCCGTCTCCACGAGCGTCCACCGAATCCTCGGCCTCACGCGAATCCCTCACGCAAACGCTTCGTCCGGAGCCCCGAAATAATAATTGATGGTGATTTCAACGCTTAGAGAAGCAAAGAATATGAGAGGAGACTTTCTAAGCGACCATCGACTTGATTCTAAGATGAAGATCAGAATTTAAACCCTAAGAATCAAGTCGACACAAGAGAGGAAGAAACTTGTCATCAAAAAGATGAATGAACGGCTTCGAGACAAGTTTCTAGGGTTTCCAAAGGTAAATCTCTCTTAGGCACGGTTTACAGAAGCCCCCATAACATATTTATAGGTTTATGAGACATTAGAATTAGAGTAGAATTAAAAAAACGAGATTTCAAAAAATCGCGACGGGTCAGGGTCCGGACCTTGGATGCAGGGTCCGGACTCTGAAACTCTCCAGCATTTCATAATCCGGACCTCAGCCCTCAGGGTCCGGACCCTCTCTGCGAAACAGCATGAGAAGCTTACGGGTTCCGGACCCTGCCTCAGGGTCCGGACCCCGTAGCATAAAAAATTATGTTTTATTAATATTTATCACATAAAACATATTCTAATGTCTCCAAACACTTAAATTAAATGTGTAAATCACCATTAACGATATTAAATATACCTGGGGGGCTGTGAGCTTCATAAATGAGTCTTTGAGCCTTTGAACTTGACGTCGTCTTCTTCGACCCTTCAAGACTCCACACGACTCCACGAAATCCGCCAACAAAAACTGCCGTAACAGATCCTTCTTCAGTTGGTTTCTCCTCGGTCCTAGGTTTTTTTTTGTCGGACCTTTTTCCCTCTTCAGTCGATGATTCTTCTTTTTGTGTCATTTCTCTTTCTTTGGCTGGCTATCTTTCCCTCTTTACGATGGCCTCTATGGCTTTCATTTTTTTTCTCTAGTTCTCTTTGAAGGTAACTCTCTATAGTTTTGCCACCGAAGATCGGACAACCTGTGATTTTACTCGAGGCAATGCGGTCGAACCACCCGCCTCTCGGTTATTCCTTATGGATCTCCATAGAAACTAATTTTTCGGCCGTCTCCACACACTAGGCTGAAACATTTTCGCTTCCTCTCAGTATTTTCTCTTCTCGGCTTGCATCCTCTGATGTCATCGCTTCTGAGTTTTGATCATGACCGACCCAAACCATTCGATCGATCCTCTCGCAGTGAACAATTGATCAACCGGCACATTTGTCGGCATTTTCATCATCCTTAGGTGTTCCTTCTGTATCTCTCTTCTTTGCCACGGTTTCGGCTATGGCTGAATCCCTAACTCGTTTCCTAGTCTTCAACTGAGCATTTCAAATTTGCTCTCGGTCATTCCCTCAAATTCAAGCTCGGGTCTCGGCCTCACTTATCAGAGCCATTTACCAACCGGAAGTGTGAGATAAGTCTCGGCTGAGCCAGGGTCGGAATGACAAGGCTAGCGAGACGAGTCTCACATCGCCTGGTACTTGTGAGTCTGAGCCTGATGAGGACGTCAGGGCTTAAAGGGGGGGAGATTGTGAGACCCCAGATAATCCTATATATAAAATATAGGGTTAATTTCATACAGGTCCCCACACACATAGTGAATATCAGAAATATCCCTGCAAAGTCCAACTTTCATTAGTTATCCCTGCAAAAGTCGTAATGTATGCGGATATGTCCCTCTGGTTTGTTGTCGTTTGAAATCTGTTTATTTTTTAACAGTAGGGATGTGAAATGACCGTTTTGCCCTCACAAATATGTCCCTCCAAAAGGAGGATACGAGGAAGAAAAAAGAGGCGGCGGTGGCGGTGGCGGCGGCGGCGCGCGGCGGGGCTCCCGCTTCCCTGCGGACGGCGGAGCGGGCGGACGAGGGCGGAGCGGGCGGACAAGGGCGGCGGGGAGGCGGCGGCGGCGGCGGAGGAGGGGCCGACATGTACAAGGGTGACTCTGTCCGTCTATACAGGGGATAGTTTGTCCATGTTGCGGGTCTGTGTGCGTCCGCGGGGTGTTCTCAAAGGTGTTCAAAAAGTAAATTTTACACGTTTTCTGCTAGCTTTCCTAAAAAGGATTTTCAAAAGAACCCCGGGACATGACAGATTACGATGGTATCACAGAAAATTTCAACCACAATCAACCACGGTTTAGGATGACTTGTAGGATAACCTTAGGCTTATAGACACGTGAGAGCGCGGGGTTGTTGGGATTAAGTCCCGGTGTTTGGGTCGAGATTTAATAATCTTGAGGTATATAGTTATTTTATTACCCCGTGTTTTGTGCTACCGGTATATGATAACTCTTTTACCTTTGTTTGTGTTACGGTGTTGGCGCGGATTCGTGATTCTGTCGGGAGTGGTGGTGGTTTACCAGACGGACATCGAGTGGCAAGGGTGTGATTCACCAGGTATAGCCACTTGTTGACTGGTGGTGGCCTTAACGAGCTAGGTGCCGATACTTACTGGGTTTATGCAGGCGAGTCAGCCGTTTTTGCCCAGGCCCCACTTCCCACGTAGAACACGAGCGTTACTGCGGGCATCTCTACGGAGACGGCATGGAGCGGCTACGGTCGCGGCTATTGCGGTGGCTACTAGAGTGCAGCCCGAGGTTTCTGTAGCGGCCGCTTGGGCGGCTGCGGTGTGGGTGTGCGAGCGGGAGTTCGCCCGACTTATTAACTGTATTCCGTTCATGTTTCAGAACGGGCACACAGAGTTTCGCTTTCATAAATCCTGTTGGAAAGTTTTTGCTACTGGATTCATCGGTGTGGGTTTTTCGACCTTCAGCTAGTTCATACATCAATTTGGTGTGTGTTGGAACTGGATTGAGACATAGTCTTGATGTCTTGTCTCAGGTGGTGCACACCTCGCGTGTGGCTGTCCGAGCACCTAAAGTGATGTATTATGGGATAGCAGGTGTCTTAGTAGGCTTGTGGCTTGTCGCGAGATACTCCAGGGAGTTGTTGGAGGTCTTGGAGCGTTGAGTGTTGCTTCGGTGTGGTTCGCAAATCGATTAAAGAAATTATATTCTGAAGCTTCAGTTCTTGCGGTTCGCGACCTAGTGTCGTAGGCAGATTTTGGATGTTGGGAGTCGTAGGACTCCTAGGGAGTTGGCTCAAGGTAGATCTTGTTTCGATAGTCGACTTGCAAATTCGACGATTCGATGGTGTTTTTGTGAACTTTGGTTCAGCATAGGGGTATTAGTTGGCTTGGTATATTCGTCGCGACTCCAACTTGTTGTTGGCGATGGATCTACGGGTATTTCTTTTTTCTTTTGATAAGTACGTTGGCTGCAGACAACGTAGTGTCAAAAGTTAGGACGAAATACCCTATCCCACTTGGGACTACCAGGATTAGGTCGGTGTATTCTCTTGCAAGACCATCTCTTTAGACCGTCTTGTGGAAATGGTCATCTCGACCACGTGGTGAATCTCGAGTTATTCCCTGGCAGGTTTTGCGCAGTTGATTTATCATCACTGCAAATGGTTTTTACTCCGGTTTGGGTTTGATTGCTTATTAGCTCTGTAGTTGTGCCTTACACAGCTAAAAGGTTTGATTTGTTTGCTGATCTCGGTCTTTTTGCCGAGAGGTTTGGAATCTCGGTCAGTGAGTGGTTTGAACCTGGTGGTTGGCTCTGAAGTCGTTGTATGTGATAGCGTACAAGGTATACGACTCGGCTTATCGGGAATACCTTGGGTTGGAATGCTGTTCTGGTCACTTGGTGACAGGTGCGCCTGAGTCTCTTTGAGACTGGTTTTTTAGTGTTGCTGGGAACATCGATCACTAGGGTTCCGTCGGGGACGGCAGCGACAGGGTCTTGAGAGACAGATGTTGGGCTTCACTGGTGGTTTTGATCGCATGTTGCGATTGGCAACCCTGTTCACCTAGTGACGAACATGTAAGGTTTGTTGTGGAATCGAACGTGCCCGAACGGGCAATTGAGCGGGCTAAATTGTCGAGCTCAATTGGTAGTTTCAGCCTTGGACCTTTTGGCCCAGGCGGAAGGTTAGGTCTTGGACCTAGAGATGTCGGATGCCGTAGGTGGGTTTTTGATGGTAAGGGTTTGACTTTGGCAGTTTGTGATACAGACTGGTAGGAGGCTGTGGCCTCCGAAGCGAGTATTGCCAACACGAGTTTTTGGGCGTTGATGCCGGTGTGTGCTCTGTACCTAGTCTAGACTTGGTAGGGGGACTCGTGGTTTTGTTTCGGGATTATATGGCGTAGACTTTGGACTTATTCGAGTCGGATAAGGATACACGGACCAAGGTGGTTTGACGCAGTGTTTCTGGTCGGTGAGCATTTATTGCTCAGGTTTTGGTAGGTGTGGGATCGGATAGCCCAGGTTGCGGTACAATATCAGTCCGCGGGCTATTGGACGGTAGTGATCCCGACAGGTTTGGTTCGTAGGTTTTGGGTTGGCATGTTTTCCCTCGTCCCGCCTGGGTAGAATCGCATGTTTCATGATCCCTTACTTCGGAGTTTGATCATTCCAGGTTCTAAGGCAAGGTGATTGATCAATACTCGAAGGTGAAACCTCAACAGTGGAGCGATATCCGAAATTGATTACGGTTGGTGCGTAGTCAAGTTTTGGGGATGAAACTTTTTTTAAGGAGGGGATGATGTGAGGACTGAGATTTTTATAGGATAATTTAGTAATTTTCAGTGGTGTTGTACAGGTATTTTAATTTTAGACTTTATTGATTTAATTTCGAGAGAAAACAAGCTTTTATTAAAGGCGTATGGTGACTGTTACTATTTACTTAAGGGAATAGTAACCCGTGTTTTATTTTGAGGCCTTGGCTTGATGATGGCTTCAGATGTGAATCGGACTCCGTTTCGGACGACCCAATAGGTCATTTTCAATGGTTCGGCTATGCCGGAGGTGATGGCACTGTTTGATTTTACGTTCGATGCACGTTTTTCAAGAAAATTATATTTTATCACAAAATAAGCTTTTATTCCTCACTATTGTTGCTTTTTAAAACTAGCTCTGGCTCTGTTTTGCGTGAAAACCCACGGGCAGGGACCTTTCTTGCAGAAGGTTTGGATCGGAATTATTAAGGTTCGAGGGACTTTCGGGGAATTAACCAAGGGTTATTCCTATGTATATATATGTTGTTAGGATTAGGGTTAATCTCTAACCCTAACCCTAATCCCTTCCCCCTTGTCCACCAGAGAGAGCCCTGCCACCGCCGTCGCTGCCGCCGGAGATGAGGAGCCAATCTCTCTCTCTCTCTCTCTCTCTCTCTCTCTCTCTCTCTCTCTCTCTCTCTCTCTCTCTCTCTCTCTCTCTCTCTCTTCGTATGCTGTGGAAGAGGGTGACCCGAGCCTTTTGTATCCGGCTGCCACCGACCTAGACCTCCGCCGGCGTCACCACCGGACACCGGGCGGCCGTCCCCGACCCTTCCCCGGCGCCACCGTGCCCTGGGGAGCCACCGTGGCCAAGGAAGAGGCCGAGGACCTCGTGCGATCGTGGGGAGTCACCCGGCTGCCGCCGCCGCGCCGTGCCGCCATCGGCCATCGCCGTCGGACCCTGGGAGGCCACCGATGCCGCCCCAAGCGCCCCCGAGCCGCCGTGGCAGCGCGGGGCTCTGCCCTAGCCGCGGGGCTATTTGGGTGTACCGCCGCCGCGCCACGCCGTCGCTGCCTCCCGCCGTGGGCCAGGGGTCCCGGCCGACTCCCTTGGGTGCGGCGACCCTCCCCTGGCCGAAGCTCCCCCTGCGGTGCTACCGGCCACTGGATACGAGGTGCCCTAGCCATGCGGGCTAGGTCCCTTAAGGCTGAGTTTTGGTGAACTTGGAGTTTCGGCCACCGGAGACTTCGGCGAGCTTCCGAAGCGTGAGCACCGCACTCCTGGGACCTCGTGGAGTGCCGTGCTCACCTTCGCTGCGATCGGCGAGGCTCCGGTGAGTGCGACGATCTCGATCGCTTCCGGGATCAAGCTTTTGTTGGACTTTTTACTGCTTCGAGACTCTCCGACTGTTGGTTGCACTTCGGACAGCGAGCACGAGTCTCGTAGCATCGAGACGAGTCGAATCGACTGGTTGGTTGGGTCCGTTGCGACACGGATCGCGGTAACGAGCCTTAAACTCCTCTCTATGTATTGATTGATGTGCAATTAAGGCTTTAGTTGTTATGTTTGCATGTTTTATACTTTGGCGACTTTGTGTACTGCCCCGAACAGCGTGAAGTCGCTGTTAACAACCTCTTGACTGATCGTCAAAGGTTCAAGAGCCATTGCGGAATTAAATTGTGGCCCCACGGCGTTGTTCGGTGGAAATTCGCTGATCGGACGCGGGTTGTTGGGTGGATTTTGGAGTTCTAGCATTGGGGATAGCTTGAGATTCCCGCCTAGCCTTATTGGCTTGTTGCTACTGCCATCTCTGAAACCCGGAGATGATAGAGTAGCGACGGAGGGTTCGGGAGCCGAAAACGGCATTTTTCAAAAATTCGGTACGGTGGATTTTGGAGATTTCGCACCTGGATCACACCATTTCGCGTGCGGCTGTCCCGACACTCCAAAGTGAGTGTTTTGGGACAGCAAGGATGGTCGAATGAATTTCGGAGTGTTTCGGAACACTTCAGGGCTGTTCCGGACTCCAAAATACGAAAATCGAGTGATTTCGTGCGCAGTTTCGTATAGCGCATGTTGCTGCTATTTGCTGCGGTGTCGTGGCCTTATTAGCTGGTGTTAGGGCAAGGTTTGACACCTCTGCTCGCAGTGTGAGGGCTGCGGGTGGTCCCGGTGCCGAAATGGGCATCCCGGGAGCCAAACGGTGATTTTTGGGATCTCGGTTTCTTGTTTTAGCGCACTATTTGTGCGGCTGCCCCAATAGAATTTAAATTATGTGTTGGGACAGCAGGCGAGGTAGGATATGTATGGAACCTATTTTGGAATACCCCGTGGGTTGGGGTGGCGTTCTAACGAGTCGGTGCAACAATCGGGCGATCTTACGGTGACCGTTGAACGGGATCCGAAAATCCGATTGTTCGCCTGTTTGGATTCTTATAGAATCATAAGCTTTTGTGATTAGAGGGTTTGAGCTAATTATAGTTTTGGATGGGACTTTGCGTAGGTCCGGACTGTGTCGGGAGACATCGATAGGGTGTCAACGACCCGATTTCATTCTACGGTAGAGGTGGGTATTTCGATCCGAAGTCGGTAAAGTGGTGTCTGCTCGGTGATTTATATCCTTGTTATCTCCTTCCATTTACTTGATGTTAGTTGAGCTTTCGTACATCACTTGACTTCGTAGTTAGTCGCTCTACACTTACTCTTATTTTATATGGTCATGATCTAGTATTAGAGCGGTGTTCCTGATGATTGAGTCATCCATGGTATGTTTATAGTAGATGACTTTGACATTAGTTGACTTTATAGTCGGTGACATTCGTAGTAGACCGTGTGGTCGGGGACACTCCTAGATGTTGCGACATTAGTTGACTTTATAGTCGGTGACACTCGTAGTCCTCTACTTTGTGCCTTAACATTAGTTGACCGTGTGGTCGATGACACTCCTAGATGTTGCGACATTAGTTGACTTGATGTCGGTGGCACTCCTACTTGTATGTTGCATGGTTTGACATGGTTGACCTCGTGGTCGGTGACCTTTTAGTAGTATATTGTATGTTATGACATTAATTAACCTTGTGGTCGGTGACACTCGTATTCGTACATAACATGATTTGACATTACTTGACCTTATGGTCGGTGACTATGACATTAATTAACCTTGTGGTCGGTGACACTCGTATTCGTACATAACATGACTTGACATTGTTGACCTTATGGTCGATGACACTCTTAAATAGAGATGGACTTGATTGGTTGGTGACTCCTTGTGTTTATTCTCTCGGCTACCTGCTAATGTTGGCCTTTGAGCATATTGCATCGATTGCCATAGCTCGTGAGCATCTTCACGTACACCAGCGGTCTGATCCATCGCCAGGGGTGTTCTTTTCCAGAAAAGTGGTCGTACTTCCGACCCGTGAGGGTCATATGCCGGGGGTGCCTATTAGGGTCATATGCCAGGTGGGCGAGCAAGATGTGGTTTCGCCTGAGTTCTTTCGACCAATACGGCAGTGGTTTTGGTTTCTTGGTTTCGTTCACCCAGTTGATGTATTAGTACGTTCTATGGCTAGTTACAGTAGTAGATAGTTATATACTGATTGGAAGTTGTAGTTCCTTCCTAGCCATTATTGCTACTATTCCAGTATACCTGTTGATTATGCCTAGTTGTTGTTTTCTGCTCAGTAGCTGTATTTTTGTATTTATTGCCTATTATTATCTTGTTGCTACTGACCTTACGATATCTGTTCATTACTTTGGTTATCTCTTCCTTTGCCGGTGAGTGCGCCTCGCCTTCGCCGGCTTGCGGCTCCTACTGGGAGGGGAGACATGTTTACATGTTCTTATCCCCCACCATTTTTAGGTGATGCGGACAGTGAGGGTTGAGACGGTGCGTGAGGACGATACTAGATAGCTGCATTCCAGATCCGTCTGTTGTTGACGTTTACTATCATTCGGTTGGATTAGTTTAGTTCTTTACCTAGCAATGTTTAAATATAATTGATGTATGTGAATCATAGTTTTCATATGATCATTATGTTATTTGTATTGTATGGTTGTATGTGTGGTTGACTACGTTTTGAGTTGCTACGCCGTGCATGTATAAGGGAGACTTTGTCCGTCTATACGGGGGATCATTTGTCCATGTGGCGGGTCTGTGTGCGTCCGCGGGGTGTTCTCAAAGGTGTTTTAAAAAAATATTACATGTTTTTCGCTAGCTTTCCTAAAAAGAATTTTCAAAAGAACCACGGGGCGTGACAGTAGTGCTGCACGGATCTTGAGACGATTCGAGGGCTAGAAAATCACAAGCACGAAATGCTCCTGCACTTTTAAAAGCACAGGAGATCAACTCTTATATATATATATATATATATATATATATATATATATATATATATATATATATATACATATATATACATATATAAAATATATATACATATATAAAAATATATATACATATATAAAATATATATACATATATATACATATATATACATATATATATATACATATATATACATATATATACATACATATATGTATACATGTATATGTATATACATATATGTATACATATATGTATACATGTGTATATATGTATGTATATACATGTATACATATATGTATATATGTGTATATATGTATATATGTATGTATACATATATGTATACATGTGATATAGAGTTTTGCTAGAATACTATCGGTAGTATAAACCGAGCGGTTTACTACCGATTTGTTTTCGATGCTGGAGCTTCCAAATCGACGATCGGCACCGTTGAACATGATCTAGACCATTCAAACTATCTGGAAATCAAATTTCACGCTTTTTCGATATTGTTCTCTTGTCCATCAAGTGAACAGAAAATGAATGGCTGAAAATGAATATCCTATAAAAAGTGATGATAGAAGTCTTGTAATCAAGATCAAGAGTACAGATCTTATTTTAAATAGTTCAAAGAATTTTCTAACAAAAATTTAGTTGATTTGGATTCTTCTATACCGTTAAACGAGCAAACACACCATATCGGCCATTAAAATTACAGATTTTGTAACCCTTTGATCGTTCGGTTAATGATATCAAAAAAGCATGAAATTTGATTTCTAGATAGTTTAAATGGTCTAGATCATGTTCAACGGTGCCGATCGTCAAGTTGGAAGCTCCAGCATCGAAAACAAATCGGTAGTAAACGGGGCGGTTTACTACCGATAGTAGCCCAGTCAAGCTCTACATATATATATATATATATATATATATATATATATATATATATATACATATATACACATGTATGTATACATATATACACATATATACATATATGTATACATGTATATATGTATACATATATGTATACATGTGTATATATATACATATATATACACATGTATACATATATGTATACATATATACATGTATACATATATGTATATATATATATATACATGTATACATGTATACATATATGTATATATATATATATATATACATGTATACATATATGTATATATGTGTATATACATGTATACATATATGTATATATGTGTATATATGTATATACATGTATACATATATGTATATATGTGTATATATGTATATATGTATACATGTGTATATATGTATATATGTGTATATATGTACATACATGTATACATATATGTATATATGTGTATATATATGTATATATGTATACATGTATGTACATATATACACATATATACATATATGTATACATATATATATATATATATAAAGAGAGTCCAGCTATGGTTCTTTTAAAAGTACCAAGCACTTGGTGCTTGTAAGTTTTCCACCGTTAGATCTATCCCTTTAATCAATTCCACCTCTTAGATTGTTTATTCTACCAACCACTCACTCAACCATAGGGGACCATTATTATACTAATTTTACGAATCTTTATCCAAAGGCCAAAAATCTACAAACACCAATGACTTGGTGCTTTTAAAAGCATAGGAGCTCAATTCTTTATATATATATATAGAGCTAGTCTCCTATACTATCTATAGTACCGTGGCTCCGGTACTATAGTTGCTTTTTCGATCTTAGGGTGTTCAAATCAACAATCCACACCGTTGAAACTGATCTAGAATATTTGAAGTTCTTAGGAATAAAATTTTATAATTTTTCGACATAGTTTACTTTGTGATCAAACCGTTTCAAAATTGTCAAATTTCAATGGTTATTATGGCGAGTTTGTAGTTTAACGGTGGAGAAGAATCTAAATTTATTCAAATTTTGATAGAAAATACTTTAAACTACATAGATTAAGGTCAACATCCTTGATCTTGAATTCGAAACTCCTATACTCAAATTTTAAGGATTATTCAATTTCCACCGTTCATTTTGACATGATTTATTTACTAAGTAAACGATATCGAAAAAATCTAAAATTTTATTTCTAAGAACTTCACATATCCTAGATCAGTTTCAACGGTGTGGATCGTTGATTTGAACACCCTATGATCGAAAAAGCAACTATAGTACCGGAGCCCCGGTACTATAGATAGTATAGTAGCCTCATTCTATATATATATATATATATATATATATATATATATATATATATATATATATATATATATATATATACTAAAATTGTCTATTAACTTTCAATAATTTGCAGACATGACATCACCACCTTCACTCTTGGGAGTGTGCCCCACCTGCCAGGTTTTCTTTTGGGTTCGGTTCAGTTCTGACTCCTCACCTCCTTCAAACCGATTTTTTTTTCAACCGATTCCTTTTAAATCTGTTCTTTCCCTTTGTTGAACCGGTTTCACTATTTCTCATATTGCTCTATTCCTTTGAATCGGTTATTTTTCTATGTTGAACTGGTTTTTTTTATCTCCTCATTTTTGGGTTCAGTCAACCTCTTCTCTTCTATGTTAACTAAAAATATGAAAAGGACTCGACTTTTCGGTTTCCTCTTCTTTTCTCGTTGTTTCGTCTTCCCTCCCTAATTAATATTTTATTTTTTTCTTCTTTCCTCGCTCTTTCATCTTCTCTCTCTAATAAATATTTTTTTCAGTTTTCTCTTCTTTCCTCGCTGTTTCATCTTCCTTCCCCAATAAATATTTTTTACCCGCTATAATGCCCCAACCATCTTGTCCATTCTATTGTTCCCACCCCTCTCATCTCTCTCACTCTCTTTCTCTCTTCCCACTCGGAGTCCCTGGACTGCCGCCTTCATCACACCTCACGCGCCCTCAACAAGGATGGTGACGGCATCGTACTATCGCCAGCCACTCCTTCCCCATCTCTTTCTCTTCCCTCCTCCCCTTTCCCCTCCCTAAGATTTTGATCATTCTTTATGGCTGACGCCGGAGCCCCATGGCAGTGCCATCGCCTCCGCCACTACTCCTCACGTTTCAAGAGGGGGCTATCGTCGTCGAGGTTACTTGAAAGAAGGTAAACCAACACATCACCAAGAGCAACGACATCTCTATCCTCGACTTTCGCGATGCCATCGAAACCATAGGCGGAGCCTCCTTCGCCTTCGACACCACGCTCTTCGAGGCCTCAATGGACGCTGTGACGAGATCGAGCACTCAAATTCGTCCGACTTTCACTGGGTATTGTTGTTCCTCTTTTTTTTGCGTTGTAATTTTTTTATGCACTATAGGATTCGTCCACATTGGGACATATCTAAAATATTTCTAGTCCACATGTGATAAGGAATAAATCTAAAAGATAAATTCTATTTTATTTGAAATCTCTATCTTTTTGGGATTCAGTTAAAATAGGATTAGGATTAATGTCTCCTCTATAGCCAATAAACATATGAGGTATTGGCCATATACGAGATACAAAGAGAAAATTAAAATAATCTCTCTATAGAAATTCTCTCTCTCTGGGTTCACATTAGGGCACTATCAAAGCCCTAGGGATTTGGACGATGTGCTACAATCGACTTTGGTAGGATCGCGACAAGAAAGAACAACATTGAAGATTAAAAACTTGCTAGAGATCGAGACAGATTCCAGGCGGATCATGGAGTTCGTAAAATAAGACGAAATCAGATCTTGATAATTGCAACGTTAATCCCGCAGCAAAAGGATATGCAAAATCTATGTGATTTTTCATCATAATTTGATTCATAATTTCCAACAGTGGTATTAGAGCCTTTCAGTGCTTGTTTTCGCTCAATGATCCGTTTTGATATCGAATATTTCTTTTAATTTCTTTTGGGCAATAAATTTGGCATTGATTTGTATAAAGAAAGTACCGGCATTGCCTCGGGTTGTAATTGGCGAGGCATACAAGTCTATCATCACGCACAATCTGCAAGATTTTAGGCGTGCTAAATTGGTGTGTGGGATGATAGACATGTATCAAGCTGCGTGAGGCTACTAGGCCTCTCTTTTTTTATCCATGCAGCACCTAGCCCGAGTCTTTGGGCCACTTGTGAGGTCCGCCCGCAACTAGGCCGATGAGGTCTGCCCACAGCAAAGGTCGAGCAAAGAGGCCCGACCGTATATAGGCTAGCAAAGGCCCCGCCGCATAATGGGTCACGCGGGACATGCCTGCGTTCAGGGCCAGTAAAGGCCTGGCCCATGCACTGGGCTGAACACGGCCCGGCCCCCTACTGGGGCTGTAGGGGCCCAAGCCCTGTAATTAGGCCCGCCGCACATCTGGGCCGCATGCAGGTCCAACCCGTGCATTGGGCCTACGGCAGCCAAGACTGTACGCTGGGCTGGGAACGTGCGCAGTCCCGCACACTGGGCCTGCGAGGGCCCAAACCTGCAATAGGCCGAGCGAGGAGGTCAGCCCACATGCTCACACAAGTACGGACTTCGGCTAAACTTAGGCCTAGATCACATGCTGGCAAACGTACGGACTTGGGCCACTCCTGGGCCCAGCCGCGTGCATACCCACCCGCGTTTTGGCCGACCACTCCTGGGCCCAGCCGCGTGCATACCCACCCGCGTTTTGGCCGACCAGCAGCCCTTTATTACTGTACATTTAAAATTAAAAAGAAGGGTGAAAAAAATTGTTGGTAGTTGGGCTTGAACCCTCAACCTCAAGGCTAAACATCTGTAATCTGTCATCCTCAAACTATGTGAATTAATGACAACTTCTATGAAATTATGCATATCATTATATTAAAAAATATGTGTTACAGTTATTTGATTGAATTACACTGTGTTTATTAATTAATGTACAACGTGGATTTATTCTTGATCATTTTCATATATTATTTTAATCTGCATTGGATGAGATGGTTATTAGCTTTTCTTAAGGCGAAATTTTTTATCTTAAAATGCAGTAAGAAATTTTATTATCTGATTGGATTGAAGATAAGATTATGGATATTTATGCCTAATTTACAATTATGTGCATCATTGTAGTGATATATGGCTTCAAAAAGTTTTTCTATCGCTGATTTGCTAAATAAGGATAGGCTTGATGGAACGAATTATGACGCGTGGCATAGAAAAATCCAGTATCTCCTTAATGAGAAAGGAGTGCTAAACTATCTGACCAATAGTATGGTTCAGCCTGAGGAAGGCATAACGGCTCAGCGTCGTCGTGATCTAGAACCCTATAATGACTGGCTTGAGAAAGACCGAAGTGCACGCTATACGATGTTGAGCTGTATGCCTGATGACTTGATCAAGAAATTTGAAAATTATAAGACCGCTAAAAGTATGCGGGAGCAGCTCAAGATGAAATATGGTAGCACATTAGACACGAGGCTTCGTGCCTTGAATCTCAAATTCAATCAGTACATGCTGGACCCGAAGCACTCTATGCCAAAGCATTTAAGGGTGATGTCTGCTATGATTAGAGAGCTTAAAGCAGTCGGTTGCAAGCTCACTGATGAACAACAGGTTTAGTCAGTTATAAGGTCTTTACCGGAGTCATCCTGGGGTCAAGTTAGTGCTAACTCACAATGAGGTTATTAAGACTTTCGAAGATATAGCTCGACATCTTGATTTGGAAGCGAAGAGCAGAGAGGCGAACCGTACGAATGCACTCTTCGTCCAGGATAGTCAGTGTAAAGGCAAGTGGCCTAAGCGCAAACACCCTAATGGAGGAGATAAACATGGAAAGACTGGAAATCACATGCCAGATGAGGGCGGAATTAATAAGTGCCGCAAAGGCAGGTGCGGAAAGAAAAGCTTAAATAAAATCAAATGCTACAACTATGGACATATGGGACACTTCGCTCGTGATTGCACTGAGCCGAAGAAGGTGAATTCCAATCCTAGCTCTCTTACTTATGTATGTTCTTATGTTTTTGTTGCTCATGCTCTCTCTGATTGGATTATAGACACAAGAGCAGCAATGCATATAGCGAGAGATCGAGCGGATATGTAGATTACCGTCGGGTTGTTGCTGGCAGCCATTATGTGACCATGAGAAATGGTACTGAGGAAGAAGTCCTTGGTAATGACATTTATCAACTTAAATTGCACAATGATCGTTATTTGGTGTTACATGATGTGCTGTATGCACCGAATATCCAATGTAATCTATTGTCAGTTGTAGTGTTACTTAGATTAGGTTTTTCTTTTCAATTTACGGATACCAGTTAGCTATTTATTTGGGTAAGAACTTGTATGGTTATGGTTATTTAAAGAATAATTTTTTTTTCTTAGATTTGGACTTGAATTTTATTAATAATAACAATAATTCTACTTTATTAGTTTCTTCTGATATTGTGTCTGATTGTATCAAATAGCATGCAAGATTGGCACATTGGACAAGGAAGATTGGCTAGACTAGCTAGAGAAGGCCTATTGGGGTCACTCGCTAAGCTTAGCCTACTTTCTTGTGAACCATGTTTACCAGGAAAGGCCAGCAGAAAGCCTTTTGGTAAGGCACGTAGGGCAACTCATCTATTGGAGCTAGTTCACTCTGACATATGCAGACCTATAAATGTGAGAGTACGTCATGGCGCATCCTATTTTCTTACTTTTATTGATGACTAGTCCCATTATAGTTCAGTATATCTGTTATCTCACCGTTCAGAAACCTTAAATTATTTCAAACGCTTCTTAGTGGATGTTGAGAACCAAATAGAAAGAACCTTTAAAGTTCTACATACTGATAGAGTACGAGAGTATTTATCAGACCAGTTCAGGAAACTGTGTGAGAAAAAGGGGATACGCAGATAGTTGACTATTTCCGGCACTTCGCAACAAAATGGTGTTTCAGAGAGAAAAAATAGAACACTTTTGGATATGGTTAGGTCAATGATGGCACAAGCCAACTCCCAATTAGTTTTTGGGGTGATGCGCTGTTAACTGCTGCCTATATACTTAATCGAGTGCCCTCTAAGTTAGTTCTTTCAGCTCCTTATGAGCTGTGGCATGGTGTGAAGCCAAATTTGAAAGGCTTGCGCCCATAGTGATCGGCAGAATATATGCATAATATTTCTCATGAATATATTTAGTTAGGCCCTAGAGCAAATAAACAATAGATATTTTGATTGCTCGAAAGGCTATGTGATGTATTGCAAATATTCTGATGGAGAAATGACTAAGATAGAGTCCCGTGATATAGATTTTCTTGAGCAAGATTTTTTAGATATTGGTGAGATTAAAAAGGATTTTGCACTATACAAGTTGCAAGAACCTAACTGGGATAGCCCATTGTTAGGCGTGAATGACGCACGAAGGCCACATCCAATACTAGCCCAAAACAGTGGGAGCGTGCCGATTGACCATGGCTCACAAAGTCCATCATTGCGAAGAAGTAAACATGGAGCTGTTCCTCATCGTCGATTTGAGATTGAATGAAAATCTTTTATGTGTGCTTCTACGGATGTTGATGAGCCAGCTTCTTATGTGGAAGCTATGAGTTCACCAGTTTGTGATAAATGGCTGACTGCCACGGATGATGAGAAGAGTTCTATGGCTAAGAATAATGTGTGGGAGTTAGTAAATCTTCCGCCTGGGCATAAAGCTATTGAAAATAAATAGATTTTTAAAATAAAATGTAAGGCAGATGGATCTATTGACAAATGTAAGGCCTGACTAGTGGCGAAAGGATACACTCAAAAAGAGGGAGTAGACTATGCAGAGACTTTCTCCCCAATGGTGAGGTTTGTCTCTATTCACCTGATTCTAGCTATCGTCGCATATTTATATTTAGAATTGTTCCAAATGGATGTGAAGAGTGCATTTCTAAATGGGAAACTAAATGAGAAAATTTATATGACTCAGCCTCCTGGTTTCGCAGCCGAAGGACAAGAGCGCAAAGTGTGCCGCTTAAAACGTTCTTTTTACGATTTGAAACAATCGTTTAGGCAATAGTATCAATGATTTCATCGAGCAATTATTTTAATAGGCTTTATGATGATTGAAGAAGACCATTGCATGTATGTCAAAAGGAAAGAAAAAACTTTTCTTATCTTTCCACTATATGTGGACGATATCTTGTTAGCCGGAAATGACATGGAGTTGATTGTCACCACACATAGGTGGTTGTCCTCCACATTTGAGAGGAAGGATATAGGACAAGCGGATTATGTATTGGGAGTCAAGATCTATAGGGATCTGTCTCGAAAATTTTTAAGTTTGTCTCAAAAGACTTACATCAAAAAAATTTGGAGCAATTTTGAATGCATAATTCGAAATCTATTGACACTCCAATAGAAAAGAGTCACTATCTTAGCCTTGAACAATGCCCTAAAATAGAAGGAGAGAGAAAGCAGATGATTCATATGCGAGTGCAGTCGATAGCTTGATGTATGTGATGATGTGTACTCGATCGGACATATGTTTCACTATTGATATGGTTAGTTGATATCAAAGTAATCTTGGTGCGGCACATTGGTAAGCAGTTAAGAGAATTTTCAGATATCTGTAAGGTACCGCGAATCTTGCTCTATGCTATCATGGTGGATAGCTTAGATTGACGGGATACATCGACGCAGATGGATCCGCAGATAAAGATAAGCGTAAATTCATTTCGGGATATGCATTTTTTACTTAGAGGTGCTGCTATTTCATGGTGTAGCAAGAAACAAACCTATGTCTCCTTGTCGACTATAGAGTCGGAGTACATTGCATGTATAGCAGCAATACAAGAGACTGTTTGGCCAAAGAGATTTAAAATAAATTTGAATATAACAGTGCATGCAGATAGTGTTGTTGTTAGTTATTGTGACAATAGGGCAGCAACAGCTTATGCAAAGGATCCAAAGTATCATGAAAGATCTAAGCACATTGAGACTAGATATCATTTCATTAAGATATAGTTGCACAAGGTCAGATTGTAATTAGATTTACGTCTACTAGTGATATGATTGCAGATCCTTTTATCAAACCCCTTGTTAGAGATATTTTTTAAAGACATATTAGGGGATTGGGTGTTAGTTGTATGCCCTAGAAGCCTATCAGGCTGACGCATTTTATATTCTATGGGACATATCTTTGTACTTAATCTTTATAATTTATAAATTTGGGCCTTTTTATGCCATTCATGTTTAATGTGTCCGTGAATCGTCCTTTGAATTAATAAGATGATAATATGTATTCTCAAGAGTTGAGAATTTGAGATACATATTATTGGTGATTAATTCATAAATGCTCTCAATCGGTGGATCATCATGGGGACGATGATTGATCCGGTAAGATTGATGTATGTGCCGCTTCCTTATGGGATGACGAGTCTCGAGTCATCAGTGTGGGGACACTGGAGCGAACATGCAGGTGGTTGTTAGAGAACAAGGGTACTGAGCGTGACCAACTACGAACGGTTACATGGATGTCTACTTATTCGTCAGTAACTGGTTCGATGTTGCAGTGGTACAACTGATCCTTAGACCTGCGACACCACGGCCATTCAATGTGAAGCTACTGTAGTTTGACTATGCAACAAACTCTGATCCTAGCCACGGGTCTTAGTAGTATATGTTGGCTGCAGTAGATTCATATTAGGAATGGGTGTGTGTTTATAGGGGATCTATCGCTCTCGGTAGAGAGATAATTAGTCCTATGCTATTTGTAAGACAAAGCTCAGAAATCCTCGGCCGGGGTAGTATGGTGTATGGAAAGATGTTTCCAAGAGTAACCATAAGAGCTTCTGTCCTATCAAATTTGTCATATGACGGGTGATGGGGTTTGACGAGTATTCCATGACCTCCACTCAGTTGGGACTATGCGATAGAAGGATTGTATTGTACGGTAACTGCACCTAGAGGTTCAGTCCGATATTCACTTCTGACTGGATTGCCACTATATGCTGCTAGGCGTCACTGGTGGATTGTGGGAACCAATAAGAATAATTATAGGCGAATAATTATTCTACTAGGGTAGAATCAAAAGTGTTTGATCCATCGAAAAGAGTTTCGATGATGATGTCGATGGGGATCGCATCATATCTCACTACCAGACAGAATTGGACCTATTAGGTCACACACATAAGAAATCGCGCATGATCGATATTAAGGTGACGATAAAAGAAGTTTATCGGATGGGTTAATTGCAATATAGTTAAATACTAAAGTTTACTAATTTATTAGTAAAAGGACTAATTTGCAATTGTTGTAAATTAAATGTATTTAAGTGCAAAAGTTGCATGGTATATTTACTAATTGTTAGTAAATAATATGAGGACTTATGTGTAAATGTTACACACGAACCGAATTAGGATTAGGATTCGGATTCGGATTCGGTTCAAAATAAAACCAACTTGAGGGTTAATGGATAATCCAATCGGATTAGGATTCGATAAGGATTAGGTTTAGGATTAGGGTTTTCTCATTATAAATATATGTCATATGACATATTAAAGAGACAAGCAATACAAGAAAACCCTAGCCGTCAACCCTCTCCCTCTTCCTCAAGTCCTCCACAATTAATCTATCGTTTTCGATCTTCGGAAGATTGCTAGCACAATTAGAAGATTGAATCATCTTCCTCAAATCGACGCAAGAGTTAATTCGTGATCGGATCGCGGATCGAAGCGGTCGACTACTTCGATCAAAGGCGTGATTTCGTGTGGACGCGAGTAGAGGCCGGGCGCGTGCGCGGCTAGCGAGGACGAACAACTTTTACCAGCGATCGTCGACTTCGCGGTGATCTCGACCCGCGCAAGGTAAAAGTAAATCCTAATTGATAAGATCAATTAGATTAATTGTTAACAATCTAAAACGAAACACGAGGTGATCTTTGGTTTAGAAAATTTTAATTGTGTTATTTTCTTCCGCTGCGCCTACATGCTTAATTTTCTTACAGTGGTATCAGAGCCACCCTCGTTGTTTGTTTTAGATCTAATCTCTTTTTCGATGTTGATTGGGTTTTTTCGGAGCGATCGAAATCAAAACAATGAAGATTGTTTTGCGAATAATTTTTGATTGTTTCGAAACGTTAATTAAATCGCACGTAAAATAATTTTTGATCAATGCATGTTGCGCTGTTGACTCGGCTGTGGCAGTCAAAGTCGCTCCGCTGCCGGCGAGGCGCATGCAACGTGCCTGTAGATCTTGCGCGTATTCGTGGGTTGATGACACGCATGCATGCACATGCTAATCATTAATGCCTCACACATGATCTCTTTAATTATGATGGCCATGAAAGTTGGGTATGGTAGCACTAATTAATTAGATCATGGGCTTTTGATTGCATGTGGTATGCATGCCGCGATGTGCATGGACATATGCACATGGTGCTACGTCGCGCTTGCGCCATGCGGGCAAGCTATTTGCATGCGCTGCTTGTGTGCGACGCGACCGGGATGCGGCTACGGCATGCGGTTGCGTCATGCAGGATCGCAATTTAAAATTAATTTAAAATTTTTAAAATTTTTAATATATGAGATGTATTAAATCTTTTAATAATTTTAAATAACGAATTGCGATTTCTTGAAACAAATAACGATTTGTTTTAAATTAATCCGAAACCCAATTAATTAGAATTCGAATTAGAGATTTTTTATTTTATATGCATGTGATGTGTATGAGGTGATGATCATGGATAGCAACCTTATGATGTGGATGTATCATGTGATGATGTAAATTGATGTAATTTAATAAGGACCCAGTGTTAGATTTATTTTTCTTTTTCTGGGTACCTGCGTGTACTAATTAAATTATGTAATTTGGAGACCTGCGTGTCTCATTATTTTATGGGATGAAATGTAATTGTTGCAAAATTAAAAGGGAAAAGGGTAGTTTAGGTTTCATGATGATTTGTTGCATTCAAGAGTTGATGCGGTGCAGATCAAGTTTGAACCAGATGCTGATCGAGGGAGCCGACAAGAGTTGATCAACTCCAATCCGATCAAGATGCAGGATAAGAAAGTTTTTCTTGTGTGTAATACCCTATGACCCGATTCCGGCCTAGTGGCTCAGGCCCGAATCAAAATAAAATCCATGATCATCACCGGTAGTTATTTTTATATGCGATATATGTATGCATGTGATGCGATGGTTTGCATGAGATGTAAATTAACAAAAATTAAAACTGATGAGATAACTAATCTCCCTAAATAAAATATTAAGTTAATGGTGTTATGAACCCATTAGTGGCCTTCCACCGTTGTAGGGTGTGGGCGTCTCTTTAGTGTTGATTGATGCACCCGGACACGGGGGTCAGTTGCATTAGGGAGTCGCAACCATTCTATTGGCATGAGATGCTGTGTGGTAAGAAAGGGGTTGAATCCAAGAATCTGTCAGGATGAGGATTCAATGACATTCTTATTTGCATAATGAACGGTGGGTCTAACTTAACCAAAAGATAAGGCCAAGAATCTGTCAGGATGAGGCCTGTATCTTTGGAGGCCAAAGATTAAATTGCAATTTGCTTGAGAAGCATTGAACAAGAGTTGTTCACTCATTTGTTTGCTCATTGCCAAGAATCTGTTAGGATGAGGTGGTGTGTAAACAGATGGGACCGCAATTCCCACTAGAAACTTTTAGTAAAGTTTCCGTTTTCTCCACTCGGGGAGTGTGGAGATTCGCTAAATTAGTGGGAGGCACCATTTAGATTTAAAGACCCTAATCAAAATGGATTACGATTAAGTACACAACTAATTAGAATCTTAACCTTCTGCAGAAAATGGCTGCCTCTAACCCACTTGCCAAAATACTCGATACTAATCGCTTAACTGGACCGAATTTTACCGACTGGCTGAGGAATTTGAGAATTGTTCTCAATTCTGAGAAATTAGCCTATGTGTTGGACACGGAGGCTCCAGCAGTGCCCGAAAATCCAACAGCTCAACAGAGAGCTGCTAGAAATAAATGGACTGATGATGATATGAAGGTAAAGTGCTACATGCTTGCGTCTATGAGCAATGAGTTGCAACGCCAGCATGAGCACATGGAAAGTGCTGCTAACATCTTGCTTCATCTCAAAGAGTTGTATGATGAGCAAAGTCGAACAGCTCGCTACGAGGTGTCGAAGCGATTATTCAGGACTAAGATGTCAGATGGTCACTCAGTCAATAATCATTGCTTGGCGATGATTAAAGACATTGAGGAGCTTGAGAAGCTCGGAATGACTATGGACGCAGAACTCCAAATTGATTTGATCTTACAATCCCTACCTGATTCATTTTCTCAGTTCATTTTAAATTTTCAAATGAATAAAATTACTTGCACTCTCGCTGAGCTATTGAATATGTTGGTCACGGCTGAAGGAATGCTGAAAGTCAATAAGGGAACAGTTTTGGCTGTTGAACGGGCTTCCTCCAAAAGAAAGTCTAAATGGAGAAAGAAGAAGCCTGCAAAGAAGCCAAAGACTGAACCTGTCAAGGTAATTCCTAAAAAGAAGGCCGCCAAAGGAACTTGCTTCCACTGTCAAAAGGATGGCCACTGGAAGAGGAATTGCCCGGACTATTTGGCTAGCCTAAAGGACAAGGTAAAGGACAAGACTTTTGAAGGTATGTCCGAGATTCATGTTATTGAAACTACTAGCTTATCGGTTTGTTCTACTTTCACATGGGTCATTGACTCTGCACCTCGCATTTATGTATTTCAATGCAGGGGCTAAAGGAAAGTAGAAGACTTAGAGATGGAGAGCTTACCCTACGCGTTGGAAACGGAGGAGCAAGAGTTGCTGCTGTTGCTGTGGGGACTTATCCTTTATGTCTACCGACAGGAGTAGTTTTAGAACTTAGAGATTGTCTTTATGTTCCTAGTGCGACTAGAAACCTTATTTCTGTTTCACGTTTGGTGTTGGACGGTTATAAGTTTATTTTTGAATCAAACATTTGTTCAATTTATTTGAGAAATAATTTGATCGGTTATGGTTCCCTAATAGACAATCTCTATTACTTACATATGGATGTTAGTATTAATACAGTTGACAATGGCATGAATGAGAATACTATTGGTTTCAAAAGACCAAGAGAGGAGGTAAATAAAACGTACTTATGGCATCTTAGACTTGGTCACATTGGAGAGGACAGAATTAACAAGTTGGCTAAGGATGGTATCTTAGGGTCCTTACTCTCTCTGAACCATACCCAGCTTGTGAATCATGTCTTCAAGGAAAAATGACTAAGTCTCCCTTTGTTGGACAAGGACAGAGAGCTACCGAAGTACTCGCCCTGATACATACTGATGTATGTGGACCATTCGATGTGTCTGCTTGGGGCGGCTATCTCTACTTTATTACTTTTACTGATGATTATTCACGGTATGGGTACGTGTATTTAATTAAACACAAGTCTGAAGTCTTTGAAAAGTTTAAAGAGTTTAGACAAGAAGTAGAAAAGCAAATGGAAAAACCGATTAAGGCTCTTCGATCAGATCGAGGAGGGGAATACCTTAGCACGGATTTCTTAACCTACCTCAAGAATAATGGTATTGTCTCTCAGTGGACTCCTCCTGGAACACCAGAATTGAATGGGGTGTCTGAAAGGAGGAATCGAACTTTATTAGATATGGTTCGATCTATGATGAGCTTTACAGATTTACCTACGTCACTTTGGGGTTATGCACTTCTTACGGCTATTTATATTTTGAACAGAGTGCCTTCCAAATCTGTTCCGACCACACCATATGAGATGTGGCATGGTAGGAAGCCAAGTTTTACTCATATTAAGACTTGGGGATGTCCAGCTTATATTAAGAAATTAAAGACGGACAAATTGGAAAGCAGATCAGTCAAGGGAAGATTCATTGGGTACCCCAAAGAATCACTTGGATACTATTTCTATCTCCCAGAAAGCCATAATGTGATTGTGAGCCGTCATGCCTTCTTTCTTGAAAATGAATTTATTTTAGATGGAGGCAGTGGGAGGAAAATAGAACTAGAGGAGAAAGTCTCTTCAGGATTGAGTATTCCAAGAGCCCTTCCTGATAACTCTGTGACACAAGAGATTACTCTGCCACCTCGCAAGTCTATTAGAGTTTCCCGACCTCCGGATAGATATATGGGATTATTTATAGAGGAGATGGAGGAAATGTTCCTAATGGGAGATAAGGATCATAGAGATGATCCCTAAGACTTATAGCGAGGCGATGTCAGACATCGACTCCGATAAATGGTTGGAAGCTATGAAGTCCGAAATGGACTCCATGCACTCCAATCAAGTTTGGACTTTGGTTGATCCGCCAGAGGGTATTGTACCCATTGGATGCAAATGGATCTTCAAAAGAAAGATTGGATCTGATGGAAAGGTAGAGACCTACAAAGCTAGGCTAGTAGCAAAAGGTTATAGTCAACGCGAAGGCATTGACTATCAGGACACCTTTTCACCTGTAGCCATGCTTAAGTCTATCAGAACTCTGCTTGCTATTGCTGCACACTATGACTATGAGATCTGGCAAATGGATGTGAAAACTGCTTTCCTAAATGGATATCTTGAAGAAGATATCTATATGGAGCAGCCTTTGGGTTTCACTTCCAAAGATGGAAGTCATAAGGTGTGTAAGCTTCAACGATCCATTTATGGATTGAAGCAAGCTTCTCGGAGTTGGAACACTCGTTTCAACGATGCAATCGAATCGTTCGATTTCATCAGAAATGAGGAGGAGCCGTGTGTATATAAAAAGGTTAGTGGGAGTGCTGTTACTTTCCTCGTATTGTACGTGGATGACATACTCCTAATTGGAAATGACATTCCTATGCTAACATCGGTCAAGTTATGGTTATCAAAAGAGTTTTCTATGAAAGATCTTGGAGAAGCATCTTATATCCTTGGGATAAAGGTCTATAGGGATAGACCTAAGAAGTTGCTTGGTTTATCGCAAGCTATGTACATAGATGAAGTGTTGAAAAGGTTCAGCATGGAGAATTCCAAAAGAGGTATGGTACCTCTAAGACATGGAATTCACCTCTCTAAGACTATGTCTCCTAAGACACCTGAAGAGAGGAGTCGCATGAGCAGAATCCCTTATGCTTCAGCAATAGGGAGTTTGATGTATGCGATGCTATGTACTCGACCTGATATAGCACAGGCTGTGAGTGTCACTAGTCGATATCAGTCGAACCCAGGCGAAGAAGAACACTGGGTAGCGGTAAAGAATATCCTTAAGTACTTGAGAAGAACAAAGGATATGTTCTTGGTTTTTGGAGGAGGGAACTCAGAGTTAATGGCTATACAGATTCAGACTTTATGTCTGATATAGACGATAGAAAGTCTACGTCTGGATATCTATTTATTTGCAATGGTGGGTCAATAGTTTGGAAAAGTTCCAAACAGGAGACGATTGCTGATTCCACTATGCTGCATCTGAAGCTGCCAAGGAAGCTGTTTGGATCAAAAAATTTGTCACTGAGCTTGGCGTGGTTCCTTCTAGTAGGGATCCGCTGCCGCTATATTGTGATAATAATGGCGCCGTAGCATTAGCTAAGGAGCCAAGATCTCATCAGAAATCCAAGCATATTGAGCGGCGGTATCACAAGATCAGAGAGTACATCAAGGATAGACATATTGAAGTGCAGAAGGTTGCCTCCGCGGATAACGTGGCGGACCCGTTAACTAAGGCTTTGACTCAGCAGAAACTAGAGACTCATCTTGAGAAGATGGGCATTAGATACATGACTGATTGGCTTTAGTGCAAGTGGGAGATTGTTAGTTGTATGCCCTAGAAGCCTATCAGGCTGACGCATTTTATATTCTATGGGACATATCTTTGTACTTAATCTTTATAATTTATAAATTTGGGCCTTTTTATGCCATTCATGTTTAATGTGTCCGTGAATCGTCCTTTGAATTAATAAGATGATAATATGTATTCTCAAGAGTTGAGAATTTGAGATACATATTATTGGTGATTAATTCATAAATGCTCTCAATCGGTGGATCATCATGGGGACGATGATTGATCCGGTAAGATTGATGTATGTGCCGCTTCCTTATGGGATGACGAGTCTCGAGTCATCAGTGTGGGGACACTGGAGCGAACATGCAGGTGGTTGTTAGAGAACAAGGGTACTGAGCGTGACCAACTACGAACGGTTACATGGATGTCTACTTATTCGTCAGTAACTGGTTCGATGTTGCAGTGGTACAACTGATCCTTAGACCTGCGACACCACGGCCATTCAATGTGAAGCTACTGTAGTTTGACTATGCAACAAACTCTGATCCTAGCCACGGGTCTTAGTAGTATATGTTGGCTGCAGTAGATTCATATTAGGAATGGGTGTGTGTTTATAGGGGATCTATCGCTCTCGGTAGAGAGATAATTAGTCCTATGCTATTTGTAAGACAAAGCTCAGAAATCCTCGGCCGGGGTAGTATGGTGTATGGAAAGATGTTTCCAAGAGTAACCATAAGAGCTTCTGTCCTATCAAATTTGTCATATGACGGGTGATGGGGTTTGACGAGTATTCCATGACCTCCACTCAGTTGGGACTATGCGATAGAAGGATTGTATTGTACGGTAACTGCACCTAGAGGTTCAGTCCGATATTCACTTCTGACTGGATTGCCACTATATGCTGCTAGGCGTCACTGGTGGATTGTGGGAACCAATTAAGAATAATTATAGGCGAATAATTATTCTACTAGGGTAGAATCAAAAGTGTTTGATCCATCGAAAAGAGTTTCGATGATGATGTCGATGGGGATCGCATCATATCTCACTACCAGACAGAATTGGACCTATTAGGTCACACACATAAGAAATCGCGCATGATCGATATTAAGGTGACGATAAAAGAAGTTTATCGGATGGGTTAATTGCAATATAGTTAAATACTAAAGTTTACTAATTTATTAGTAAAAGGACTAATTTGCAATTGTTGTAAATTAAATGTATTTAAGTGCAAAAGTTGCATGGTATATTTACTAATTGTTAGTAAATAATATGAGGACTTATGTGTAAATGTTACACACGAACCGAATTAGGATTAGGATTCGGATTCGGATTCGGTTCAAAATAAAACCAACTTGAGGGTTAATGGATAATCCAATCGGATTAGGATTCGATAAGGATTAGGTTTAGGATTAGGGTTTTCTCATTATAAATATATGTCATATGACATATTAATGAGACAAGCAATACAAGAAAACCCTAGCCGTCAACCCTCTCCCTCTTCCTCAAGTCCTCCACAATTAATCTATCGTTTTCGATCTTCGGAAGATTGCTAGCACAATTAGAAGATTGAATCATCTTCCTCAAATCGACGCAAGAGTTAATTCGTGATCGGATCGCGGATCGAAGCGGTCGACTACTTCGATCAAAGGCGTGATTTGATTTCGTGTGGACGCGAGTAGAGGCCGGGCGCGTGCGCGGCTAGCGAGGACGAACAACTTTTACCAGCGATCGTCGACTTCGCGGTGATCTCGACCCGCGCAAGGTAAAAGTAAATCCTAATTGATAAGATCAATTAGATTAATTGTTAACAATCTAAAACGAAACACGAGGTGATCTTTGGTTTAGAAAATTTTAATTGTGTTATTTTCTTCTGCTGCGCCTACATGCTTATTTTTCTTACATTGGGTTTGTGCAAGATTTGACCCTCATATATCTTGTATTGATATTTTGCTTATAAATATATTTGTTATCGTTTTTTGTTCATGCATCCTTTTAAATTTTAAATTAGTGTACATATCTTTAATTTATAAGAATGAATGTCACCAGGCCCTGATCAGCCCTCTCACATGAGTAATCACCCTGTCGCTAGGAGAGCGAGCAGAATAAGATAAAAAAGATCACATAAATGCAGTTAGTAATGCAGGTGATCCACTTCGCGCTAAATGAGCAAGCAAGTGTTTCAATTATGAATGTTGTCTTAGATGAGTTAAGATGAGACTTTATGATGTTGACAGTAGAGATGGTCCACGACTTTACTTGGCCTGAATGAAGTTGAATGTAAATAAAGCACCATGTGGGTCACTGTCTTAAGGTTTGTTGTCTTGAGTAGCAACAGAACCAACATTCGTATGGTGTTTTGAGTATGACATATCCTTAGTGGTAGTTCCACTATAGCATACGTTCATACCGTATGTGTAAGATCGATCACTATTTTAGAGAGTAAGGAAATTGATTCTTATTTCGTCACTGTGTGAGCTTTGCGTATCCTTTGAGACTTAGAACCATGTCATGAAGTAGATACTTGATGATGCTACTTTAGCATGATATCTAAGGGCCATGATTCATCCGATCCAGTGGAACATGTCTAGGAAAGTAATCAAGTTGAAATGGATTGGCATGAGGTATCTGAGGAAAAAGCATTTGACAACCCACCTATGATTTGTGACTCATAGCCCAGGCAATTATGTTGATATTTATTGTCAATATAATCATGAGTACAAATGCATTGATGAGAGAGATCTAACTTGCTTGATTATAGGGATTAGAGATGTATGATCTGGTGTAATTTAGTGATTTGTAATGTTATGTTAGTTGAATGGTAACAGTACTCCTTACATCTGATTTTTTTTTCCTCGTTATTGATCGCACTAATCATTTCCCGTATGAAGAGTAAAACGAGATGAGAGAATATATTTGGGAGGAGAAAATATGGATAAGTAACATACGTGTACGAGTGGAAAATATTAGGATTCGTCCACATTGGGACTTACCTAAAATATTCCTAGTCCACATGAGATAAGAAATAAATCTAAAAGATAAATCCTATTCTGTTTGAAATCTTTATCTTTATGGAATTTAGTTAGAATAAGATTAGAATTAATATCTTCCCTATGGCCTATAAATATATGAGGTATTAGCCACATACGAGTTATAAAGAAAAAATTAGAATAATCTCTCCACGGAAATTCTCTCTGGGGGTTCACTTTAGGGCACCATCAAAAACTCTAGGGATTTAGGCGGTGTGCTGCGATTGACTCTGGTAGCCGGATCGTGACGAGAAATAACAACGTTGAAGACGAAGAATGTGCTAGAGGTCGAGACATATTCTAGGTGGATCAAGGAGTTCGTAACAAAAGACGAGATTAGATCTTGATAATTGCAATGTTAATTTCGCAGCGAAAAGATATGCAAAATCTATGTAATTTTTCATCATAATTTGATTCATAGTTTCCAACATGTACATTTTGTATTCTAATTTTTTCTTTCAATTTCTACCCGCCGCATCGCATAGGTCCCCACTATATATATATATATATATATATATATAGGCTAGGGCTACTATACTCTTATGAGTATAGACCCCTTTGTACTCATAAATTTTCGGTCGTTGAATAAAGGGATGTGATCCACCTAGAATATGTCTCGACCTCCTAGCACATTCTTCGTCTTCAACGTTGTTATTTCTCGTCACGATCCGGCTACCCCCAGAGTCAATCGCAGCACACCGCCTAAATCCCTAGAGTTTTTGATGGTGCCCTAAAGTGAACCCCCAGAGAGAATTTCCCGTGGAGAGATTATTCTAATTTTTTCTTTATAACTCGTTATGTGGCTAATACCTCATATATTTATAGGCCATAGGGAAGATATTAATTCTAATCTTATTCTAACTAAATTCCATAAAGATAAAGATTTCAAACAGGAATAGGATTTATCTTTAGATTTATTTCTTATCTCATGTGGACTAGGAATATTTTAGGTAAGTCCCAATGTGGACGAATCTCCTAATATTTTCCACTCGTACACGTATGTTACTTATCCATATTTTCTCCTCCCAAATATATTCTCTCATCTCGTTTTACTCTTCATACGGAAATGATTAGTGCGAATCAATAACGAGGAAAAAAAAATCAGATGTAAGGAGTACTGTTACCATTCAACTAACCATAACATTACAAATCACTAAATTAACACCCAGATCATACATCTCTAATCCCTATAATCAAGCCAAGTTAGATCTCTCTCATCAATGCGCTTTGTACTCATGCTTATATTGACAATAAATATCAACATTAATTGCCTGGGCTATGAGTCACAAATCATAGGTGGGTTGTCAAATGCTTTTTCTCAGAAACCTCATGGCCCAATCCATTTCAACTTTTTTTTTTTTTTTTTTTTTTTTCTTTTTTTGGAAAGGATTACTTTCCTAGACATGTTTCCACTGGGATCACGGATGAAATCATGGCCCTTAGATATCATAGCTAAAGTAGCATCCTACAAGTATCTACTTCATGACATGGTTCTTTCTAAGTCCTCAAAGGATACGCAAAGCTCACACAGTGGACGAAATAAGAATCAATTTCCTTACTCTCTAAAATAGTGATCGATCTTACACATACGGTATGAACTGCTAACCGATATGCTATAGTGGAACTACCACTATGGATATGTCATACTCAAAACACCATACGAAATGTTGGTTCTGTTGCTACTCAAGACAACAAAACCTTAAGACAGTGTGACCCACATGGTGCTTTTATTTACATTCAACTTCAATTCAGGCCAAAGTAAAGTCGTGGACCCATCTCTACTGTCAACAATCATAAAGTCCTCATCTGTAAATCATCTAAGACAACATTCATAATTGAAACACTTGCTTGGTTCTCATTTATCGCGTAGTGGATCACCTCATTACATAACTGCATTAATGTGATCTTTTTTATCTTATTCTGCCCGGTCTCCTAGCGACAGGGTGATTACTCTTGTGAGAGGGCTGATCAGGGCCTGGTGACATTCATTCTTAAAAATTAAAGTATGTACACTAATTTAAAATTAAAAGGATGCATGAACAAAAAACGATAACAAATATTATTAATAAGCCAAAATAATCAATACAGAGATATATGAGGTCAAATTCTTGCACAAACCC
>JABWPP010000049.1:2349239-2407865 GCA_016920855.1 Puya raimondii
GCCTACCTCGATTGTGTCTGATCGAGACACACGATTCGTCTCACAGTTTTGGAGGAGTCTACAGACAGCACTGGGTACTCAGCTGCGGTTTAGCACGGCTTTTCATCCACAGACAGATGGTCAGTCTGAGCGGACCATTCAGACTCTAGAGGACATGTTGAGAGCATGTGTCCTAGACTTTGGTGGAGGGTGGCATCGACACTTAGGACTGGTTGAGTTTGCGTACCACAATAGCTATCAAGCGAGCATCCAGATGGCTCCGTTTGAGGCATTGTATGGACGCAGGTGTCGTTCGCCCTTGCATTGGAGTTGGCAAGTGAAAAATGTGGACATCAGGATGTGCGACGATTTTGCTATCCCGGGTATGCAATGATTTCGCTACCATGCCATGAGTTGGTGGTGTTGAAACGGGATGTGCGACGATTTTGCTATCCCGGGTACGCGACGATTTCGCTACCCTGCCATGAGTTGGCGGTGTTGACACGGGGTGTGCGACGATTTTGCCATCCCGGGTATGCGACGATTTCGCTACCACGCCATGAGTTGGCGGTGTCGAGATGGGATGTGCGACGAGGTTGCCATCCCAGGTATGCGACGAGTTCGCTACCCATGCCATGTGATGGCGGTGTTGAGATGGGGTATGCGACGATTTTGCTATCCCGAGTATGCGACGAGTTCGCTACTCGAACTAGAAGGTGACGAGTTCACTCCTTGAATGTTGGGACCATTATGGTGAGACGGTGATTCCGAAACCAAAAGCAAATGACAAGTAGTTGAACTTGGTCAATGTGGAATATAGGATGAACCTAGAAGAGAATGATAATTTACAATTCATTTGGCTGCATCATTTATGTTTATTTACAAGCATGTTTGTATTTGTTGCATAGTTATTTGTGATCTAACTTATGCATATGGTGTTTCTTTGGACCTGGTGGGTCGAGCTTCTCTCTTGGGTGGCCTTACCCACTGGGAACTATGTTTATAGTTCTCACCCCACGTTTTTCAGGTCCTTCCGCGAGTGAGGCGGCGTAGCGAGGCAAGAGTTTGGCTCTTTAGATAGCGGCCCTTCCATTTTGGTGATACATAGAGTTGTACCCCTAGTCTTGGACTTTGATAGTATAGGGGATTTTCATTATATGTATGAATCTTGTATATTCCATAGTTTTGGAACATGATGTATGGAATGAAAAGAAAAATTTGGGCATGTATAAATGTGCAATGTGATGTAATAGAAGTAGAACTTCTTTATGCTGATGCTTTTCTTGTGCAACTCTTGTGCTCCGTTCCTAGTTGGAACATTGTGGATAAGCATGTGTTGTGACGCCTTGGGCGGATAGAAAAGACTCTATCCGTTCGGCGGGTCTGGGGCATGCGCCCGTGCGGTTATCCTTTCCACCTAGTTGGTGTTAAAAGCCCGGCGGCGCGTGACATTTAAACTTACCAAGCATTGTGAATTCAAACGTTGAGTCTTCGAGTCTTCAATCTTCGTCTTTTCTTCTTTGAACCTTCAAGACTCCGACTCACTTCACGAAATATGCCAATATAAAATCCGTAACAATTTCACGTATTGAGTTGGTTTATGGGTTCGTAATGAGTAACGAACCATTTTCTTGTAGAAGCTTGGGTTGAAGCAAGAACTCAAGGCTTGGAGACTTAGGAGCTCAAAGAATTCAAGAAATTGGGAGCTCTTGATGTCACGCCCCGGGCTAGTTTTAGATGCGGAAAGGGTACCATTTTTTTTCTTTTGAAATACTTAGCCCGAACAACGTACAGACCCGCCACAAATACAGGTCCCTCTGTCCACACGGACAGAGTCTCCCCTGTATTTGCACGGCGTGCCATCATACATAACAGGATCCCAAACATCATCCATTCATCCACACAAACAACATTCACCACATACAGCTAACCGTCCTTAACACCTGCATGAATCTAAACAAATCCTTAGGCGAAGGATGATGCAATGCACATTATACCAAATCATTCTAGAAAAGTGCTTTTCACCCAGAAGCTTTATTTTGAAACCCTAAGTTCAATCATTCAAATATCTTTTCGAAACCTGTCCCCCACACGAGGACTCTCTTTTGATAAACCAAAACCAAACGATCAGAAATTCTTTTGAAAGCTGTTTCCCACACGAAAACCTTATTTTGAAATCCGGCTACCACGAGGGGTAGAAACCCACGATAAAATGACATCACAAGATCACAATAAAACACAGATATTCAACAATCAACGTAACTGAACCATACTATAAACACAAATCTATTATAAGAGAGGGTCAGGGTAAACCAAATCTGACGAGGTACTAGTCGGGACCTCTAATGCACGCTAGCTACTCGCGTCTCACCACGTCCCGACTCACACCACCCAGCTCACCTGAAAACAACAACGATGGGGGGGGGTGAGAACATGATAAATCACGTCTCCCCTCCCAGTGGGTACCGCAAGCCGACGAAGGCGAGGTGTACACACCGGCGCGAGGGTCAACAAAAAGATGGATAAACAAGAACAGTAGCACAGGTTAGCACAAATAACCAGATATGAAAAGACTAAGCTACTGCCGATAAGAAACACATGCATCAAATGTAAGTAACCACAAATAATACCCAATCACCACCAGGCCACATGGAACGCACCGCAGACCATGGCACTGGCACCACACGCTCAACTGTTCACACATAACCTCCGCAGATGCACGTGCCAAGAGGCTCACGGGTCGGAAGCGCACGACCCTTTTTCCGGAAAAGAACACCCAAGCGGTGGCCAAACCGCTGGTGTACGTGAAGTGCTAGAAGAGCAGTGACGATCGACGCTATATGTTCAAACCACAGGACGGCAACCAGCCGAGAATAGCAACTGATAAACGAGTAAACGAGGATCGCCGAAACAACAGGCAATCACCACCGACCAACCAGGTCATCACAAAGAATCATGCAACCAAACTACTCTACTAATGGCAAGCTCACATAAGTAGAGACAACAGAAGTCAAATGAACTAGAAATAAGGAATGCAAGAGAAAGGGATAGAAAGGTATCACCGCTAGTCCACTGAACCGACTCCGGATCGAAGTACCCACCTGAAGGTACGGAAGAGCCTAGCACCGACGGCTCACAAGGATGTCGACGGGACCTACGAGGTACTAACAGGGTCAAAACCCACAGAGTTGACACTAACTAGCAAAATCTCACAACCCGAAACCGTCGGATCGTCCGGAAACCCGCCGGGACGATCCCGAACCCAAACCAAGCCTCAGAGAGGTACCAACAAACCAACCAAGCCACCCGCTGTCCTCAAACACACCAAAGAAGGTGGTCGGACAGCGAACACACACCCGGGGTGTCACAAACACCAACGCGCTCGAAAACAGCTTTTCGGGTTCCCAAAAAGTGTCGGTTTGGCACCGGAACCCTCCATCGCTCCTTCGCCGTCCTCAAAACTTCGGGACAGCGAAGGTGAACAGCCAACAAGGCTTTACGACGAAGCCAGGTCGCTCACGAAACCAGCCAGTGAGTCGCACGACCAAAACGCACGTTCCACCAACTATTTCGTCGGAAAACGCTCTGCAAACCAAATCGGACATCTGCGAGGGCATCACGGACCTGGACGACCAGTCCACGGGGTCACAAGAGTCACGCCCTTGCTGTCCGCAGTGTCACTACGCTGCCACAAACCACCAAAGCCCCACAACAAGCAATCATACATACAATTATAAACATTAAATGGCCGTTAGAGCACTCCGCTCGTCCGCACAACCCTCTACGAGCACCAGAGGATAGGGAAAGATGCGACGGAGTCCATGCTCACATCCCCACAGCGACAGAGACAGTCGCGGGCTCAAACGGCTCAAGAAAACCATACATACAAACGACTAAAGGGCTCGACACAATCGAACCGACGAACCGGGACCTCGCTGCCGTCATCTGAGGTGAGCACGGTGATCAGCACATAATTGCGATCATCATGCTCACCTTCCCGAAGATCGGGAGGCAGCCAGGAGTTCGGTTCCCAAGGTCGACTCCAAAACAGCCTAAAACGCACCCTGGCCGGAACAGAAGGCTCCGGCCGGCGGTCGGCGGCACGGCGGCGTACGCGGCGACCAGGGTCGGACGCGGGAAACCCAAGGAAGACGATGCTCACCTTCGGCAGCGACGGGATGCGGCGACGGCGGCGCTCGGAGGAGCCCTAGCTCCAGGAAGGCTCGGCCACGGCAGATGCACGGCCGGAAGACAACGGATGGCGGCGGCAGCGTCAGGGACGGCGAGCACCGGCAAGCTGGCGTCGTCGGACGTCGGTTAGGGGGGCGGCCGCGACAGTAACGGGCGACGCCGGCGGCGGCGCGACGCTCTCGGCCGAAAAGGCCCCAGCGCGACCTCAGCGGCCGCGGCGGCGCTCCGGCGGCACGGGGACGACCGGGGGGAGGAAGGCGATGGCGGCGGCGGGTCTCCAGCGGCCGGCGCGCACGGCAGTAGCGACGACCGGAGGCGGCGGCGGCTCGGGTCCAGAAGGTGCTGCCCGCACCAGCAACAGTAGCAGCAGCAGCCAGAGCACGGCAGCGCGGCGGCGATGGCCGGGGAGGACTCCGGTCGGGGCACGGCCGCAGAGGGAGGTCCGAGGGCACGGCCGCAGAGGGAGGTCCGAGGGAACGGGGGCCCAAGCGTGGTTCCCGGCCAAGAAAGGAAGAAGAGGAAGAAAAGAAGAAGAAAGAGAGAGGGAGACTCCTCCGGCAGCCTGGGGCGGCTGGCGGCGGCGGCGGCGCACAGGGGAGGTGCTGGAGGAGGTGGGGGGGGGTTGGAGCTGCTGGGCTAGGGCACGAAGAGAAAGGCTAGGGTTAGGGTTTCCTCAACACACACATGCAACCATATATATATAGTACATATATATATACATAAATGCAGAAAGGTCCCCTAACTCCAGGAATTCAAACCCAGGTCCCTCACAGCGCGTGTAAAACGCGTCGACACCCCTCCACGTCCGATCCCACGCAATTCGGCACATAAAATATGGGCCCTTTTGCGAAAAGATCCAAAATCCGATATTCGTCCCCTCGGCAATGATCTTGCGATATCTCGCGATCCGATGGTCGAATCCACGAACGGATTGCGCCATCGCGATCAGCACAGCCGGAACATTGAACTCACAATTTTGGTTCACTAGAAACGATCGCCGATTCGCGACGAAACCCCTCCCCTACGCTCTCCAACACACAACGCAAACATAAAACCCCAATCACTTGATAAAACTCATTTTTCTCGAAAACCGTGTGTCAAACTTAAAAACCAATAGCACCATTGGTTCCAGAATGGTCGAGACATAGAAAACGAGCTATTGGAGCGCCAGAATCAAAATTCGATTCGCGTCCGAAGCCCTTCACTTTCCTCGGCCATTCCGAAAACGCCGGTTACTATTCATTTTAAGTCGTTTTTAGAAATCGCATAAAAACTTTATTTTAAATCATTTTTCTCTGAAATCTGACCAGCAAGTTAAAAATCCAAATACACAGGATAACACTGAAAAGGAAGTCAAACAATCATAAAAGAAAATTTCGGTCTTCACATTATCCCCTCCTTAAAAGAAGTTTCGTCCCCGAAACTTACTTTCACACACAGTGACCTCGGAGGTCACCACACAAAACAAAGCTTTTAGCTGTGTAGCGCACTGCTACAGAGCTAATAGACAACTAGACCCAATCTGGATGAGTCCCAAGAGGGAAAGGATATTTCGTCCTAACTTTTGACACTACGTTGTCTGCAGCCAACGTACTTATCAAAAGAAAAGCGAAATATCCGAAGATCACCTGCCAACAACAAGTGGGCAACACTACAAAAGTACCAAGCCAACTCAGCTCTTAAGCTGGACCAACAATTACGGAAGCATCCCCGAATCATCGAGTCTGCAAACCGACCCAGGAAACAAGATCTGCCATGAGCCCACTCCCAAGGAGTCTTTTGGCTCACAACAACTTATTAACGACTACCCGCGACATAAGGTCGCCAACCGCACGACCCAATGCGAGCGTCGACAAACCAACATCAACCAAGTCCCAACACAAGGGTTGACGAGGGAGGCAATACCAGCAACGATGTCTCCGCCAGTCGCACTCGGATGTGGCCACCATCCCCAGTCACAAGATCGGCATCCACGCTTGGAACAGGCGACGTCGTCGCTGTCGTCGTCGCGGTCGTGAACACAAACGGCATGGGTGCCACGGGAGGGTCTGCAGTCGCCGGGGCACTCGGCGGAGGAGGAGGAGGGGCTGGAGCGACAGCCGCCGTAGCCTGCTGCTGCAGGAACTGCTGAAACATGCCGGAGAGGGCCGTCAGCTGACCCCTCACCTCGGCCAACTCAGCCTCAAGCTGCAGGGTACGGTCAACACCAGGCTGCTCGCCTCCTGCCGGCTCCTCGCTCAAACCAGCCGCAGTAGCCCGGGTCTGCTCACTGGCAGCCCGTCCCGTAGGCACACGCCCACCACCACGACCAGGACGGGGAGGTCTACCACTCCCACGAGCCATCTACAACAAAGAAACCTCATAAAGAAAAGGGGGTCGGCAACACCTGCAACACACAAGCCGAAAACAAACAAACCCTCGTTCTCGCGCACCTATACATCTTAGGTCTTCCTATGGGTCAACCTAACCAATGGTTCAGTTACAAGTTTATGAATGAATGAGTGTTTGTAACATTTACGCTCTGATACCATCTTAATCTGTCACGCCCCGGGCTAGTTTTAGATGCGGAAAGCGTACCATTTTTTTTCTTTTGAAATACTTAGCCCGAACAACGTACAGACCCGCCACAAATACAGGTCCCTCTGTCCACACGGACAGAGTCTCCCCTGTATTTGCACGGCGTGCCATCATACATAACAGGATCCCAAACATCATCCATTCATCCACACAAACAACATTCACCACATACAGCTAACCGTCCTTAACACCTGCATGAATCTAAACAAATCCTTAGGCGAAGGATGATGCAATGCACATTACACCAAATCATTCTAGAAAAGTGCTTTTCACCCAGAAGCTTTATTTTGAAACCCTAAGTTCAATCATTCAAATATCTTTTCGAAACCTGTCCCCCACACGAGGACTCTCTTTTGATAAACCAAAACCAAACGATCAGAAATTCTTTTGAAAGCTGTTTCCCACACGAAAACCTTATTTTGAAATCCGGCTACCACGAGGGGTAGAAACCCACGATAAAATGACATCACAAGATCACAATAAAACACAGATATTCAACAATCAACGTAACTGAACCATACTATAAACACAAATCTATTATAAGAGAGGGTCAGGGTAAACCAAATCTGACGAGGTACTAGTCGGGACCTCTAATGCACGCTAGCTACTCGCGTCTCACCACGTCCCGACTCACACCACCCAGCTCACCTGAAAACAACAACGATGGGGGGGGGGGTGAGAACATGATAAATCACGTCTCCCCTCCCAGTGGGTACCGCAAGCCGACGAAGGCGAGGTGTACACACCGGCGCGAGGGTCAACAAAAAGATGGATAAACAAGAACAGTAGCACAGGTTAGCACAAATAACCAGATATGAAAAGACTAAGCTACTGCCGATAAGAAACACATGCATCAAATGTAAGTAACCACAAATAATACCCAATCACCACCAGGCCACATGGAACGCACCGCAGACCATGGCACTGGCACCACACGCTCAACTGTTCACACATAACCTCCGCAGATGCACGTGCCAAGAGGCTCACGGGTCGGAAGCGCACGACCCTTTTCCGGAAAAGAACACCCAAGCGGTGGCCAAACCGCTGGTGTACGTGAAGTGCTAGAAGAGCAGTGACGATCGACGCTATATGTTCAAACCACAGGACGGCAACCAGCCGAGAATAGCAACTGATAAACGAGTAAACGAGGATCGCCGAAACAACAGGCAATCACCACCGACCAACCAGGTCATCACAAAGAATCATGCAACCAAACTACTCTACTAATAGCAAGCTCACATAAGTAGAGACAACAGAAGTCAAATGAACTAGAAATAAGGAATGCAAGAGAAAGGGATAGAAAGGTATCACCGCTAGTCCACTGAACCGACTCCGGATCGAAGTACCCACCTGAAGGTACGGAAGAGCCTAGCACCGACGGCTCACAAGGATGTCGACGGGACCTACGAGGTACTAACAGGGTCAAAACCCACAGAGTTGACACTAACTAGCAAAATCTCACAACCCGAAACCGTCGGATCGTCCGGAAACCCGCCGGGACGATCCCGAACCCAAACCAAGCCTCAGAGAGGTACCAACAAACCAACCAAGCCACCCGCTGTCCTCAAACACACCAAAGAAGGTGGTCGGACAGCGAACACACACCCGGGGTGTCACAAACACCAACGCGCCCGAAAACAGCTTTTCGGGTTCCCAAAAAGTGTCGGTTTGGCACCGGAACCCTCCATCGCTCCTTCGCCGTCCTCAAAACTTCGGGACAGCGAAGGTGAACAGCCAACAAGGCTTTACGACGAAGCCAGGTCGCTCACAGAAACCAGCCAGTGAGTCGCACGACCAAAACGCACGTTCCACCAACTATTTCGTCGGAAAACGCTCTGCAAACCAAATCGGACATCTGCGAGGGCATCACGGACCTGGACGACCAGTCCACGGGTTCACAAGAGTCACGCCCTTGCTGTCCGCAGTGTCACTACGCTGCCACAAACCACCAAAGCCCCACAACAAGCAATCATACATACAATTATAAACATTAAATGGCCGTTAGAGCACTCCGCTCGTCCGCACAACCCTCTACGAGCACCAGAGGATAGGGAAAGATGCGACGGAGTCCATGCTCACATCCCCACAGCGACAGAGACAGTCGCGGGCTCAAACGGCTCAAGAAAACCATACATACAAACGACTAAAGGGCTCGACACAATCGAACCGACGAACCGGGACCTCGCTGCCGTCATCTGAGGTGAGCACGGTGATCAGCACATAATTGCGATCATCATGCTCACCTTCCCGAAGATCGGGAGGCAGCCAGGAGTTCGGTTCCCAAGGTCGACTCCAAAACAGCCTAAAACGCACCCTGGCCGGAACAGAAGGCTCCGGCCGGCGGTCGACGGCACGGCGGCGTACGCGGCGACCAGGGTCGGACGCGGGAAACCCAAGGAAGACGATGCTCACCTTCGGCAGCGACGGGATGCGGCGACGGCGGCGCTCGGAGGAGCCCTAGCTCCAGGAAGGCTCGGCCACGGCAGATGCACGGCCGGAAGACAACGGATGGCGGCGGCAGCGTCAGGGACGGCGAGCACCGGCAAGCTGGCGTCGTCGGACGTCGGTTAGGGGGCGGCCGCGACAGTAACGGGCGACGCCGGCGGCGGCGCGACGCCCTCGGCCGAAAAGGCCCCAGCGCGACCTCAGCGGCCGCGGCGGCGCTCCGGCGGCACGGGGACGACCGGGGAGGAAGGCGATGGCGGCGGCGGGTCTCCAGCGGCCGGCGCACGGCAGTAGCGACGACCGGAGGCGGCGGCGGCTCGGGTCCAGAAGGTGCTGCCCGCACCAGCAACAGTAGCAGCAGCAGCCAGAGCACGGCAGCGCGGCGGCGATGGCCGGGGAGGACTCCGGTCGGGGCACGGCCGCAGAGGGAGGTCCGAGGGCACGGCCGCAGAGGGAGGTCCGAGGGCACGGGGGCCCAAGCGTGGTTCCCGGCCAAGAAAGGAAGAAGAGGAAGAAAAGAGGAAGAAAGAGAGAGGGAGACTCCTCCGGCAGCCTGGGGCGGCTGGCGGCGGCGGCGGCGCACAGGGGAGGTGCTGGAGGAGGTGGGGGGGGGTTGGAGCTGCTGGGCTAGGGCACGAAGAGAAAGGCTAGGGTTAGGGTTTCCTCAACACACACATGCAACCATATATATATAGTACATATATATATACATAAATGCAGAAAGGTCCCCTAACTCCAGGAATTCAAACCCAGGTCCCTCACAGCGCGTGTAAAACGCGTCGACACCCCTCCACGTCCGATCCCACGCAATTCGGCACATAAAATATGGGCCCTTTTGCGAAAAGATCCAAAATCCGATATTCATCCCCTCGGCAATGATCTTGCGATATCTCGCGATCCGATGGTCGAATCCACGAACGGATTGCGCCATCGCGATCAGCACAGCCGGAACATTGAACTCACAATTTTGGTTCACTAGAAACGATCGCCGATTCGCGACGAAACCCCTCCCCTACGCTCTCCAACACACAACGCAAACATAAAACCCCAATCACTTGATAAAACTCATTTTTCTCGAAAACCGTGTGTCAAACTTAAAAACCAATAGCACCATTGGTTCCAGAATGGTCGAGACATAGAAAACGAGCTATTGGAGCGCCAGAATCGAAATTCGATTCGCGTCCGAAGCCCTTCACTTTCCTCGGCCATTCCGAAAACGCCGGTTACTATTCATTTTAAGTCGTTTTTAGAAATCGCATAAAAACTTTATTTTAAATCATTTTTCTCTGAAATCTGACCAGCAAGTTAAAAATCCAAATACACAGGATAACACTGAAAAGAAAGTCAAACAATCATAAAAGAAAATTTCGGCCTTCACACTTGAGGTGAGTTTGTGTTTACCGAAGTGATTAGATCACTTCCATATTTAGGATAAATAACCATTTGAAAAATAAAATGGTGTGTGAATGTGAAACCCTAGAACTTGCATATTGGCAAAATGAGAATAATGATAGATAGTAGATAGAGCCATGAGCTTCTCTTGCATGTTAAAGAATTCAAGTATATTCTTATTATCTATACTTGTGATGTGATTGCATGTATGAATTAGAACCTAGTGTCGAGGAACATAGGTTGAAAAGTGCAAATGGAACCTAGTGTTATTGAACATAGGTTGGAACATGAGATTGGAACCTAGTGTCATGGAACCTAGGTTGAGAAGGTAAAGTGAACCTAGCGTCATTGAACATAGGTGAGACTTGGTGACTTGAACCTAGAGCCATTGGACTTAGGTTGGCAAGTGTGAAATGTGAACATTGGGATATGCGACGATTTGCTATCCCGGCGATGATCGTTTTGATGTTCGATCTTATGTTTGCTGCCAAATCACCCAAATGGATGTGTTTTGGGGTAGCGGTCGACTCGCAGATCGAGTCGGTGTCTTTCGGGACTGTTCGTGTGTCCCGGGGACGTCCCGGTGCGATTTTGGGACTTCTGGTGTTGTTCGGAGATCGTTTCAGGGAAACCGAGTCTCGGGTTTTGGGGGTTTGTGAGATATGCATCTGTTAAGTCATTTGAGGTTTATATCTGACTCGGTGGACCTATCGTAGGTCCGGTTGATCTGCGTCGCGTCCAAGTTCCCGACGCGAGTACGAAAGGTAGGTGAGCCTTCGGAGTAGTCGGTATCACTGTTCCCTGTCTCTCCTTTGATATAGCTCTACATGTCGATTCCTTCTTTACAACATTCGTTCATACTTACCTGACTTGCATAGTATATTTGTGGTCATGGACATGTAGAGCAGGATTATGCATTGATGATCTGTGGACTTCTTATCCAGGCAACACATCGACTCTCTTGTCATGTGTTTTGATCTGATTGTTCATGATTTGGTGTTCATACGCCTCTGTTGTGGCTTCGGCCAGGTACCGGCCTCTTGTCGGCTTTGATTCGATCTGTTTGATCAGGATGCGGCGTTCCTTTCGCCTGAGATGTGGCTTCGACCAGGTATCGGCTTCTTGCCGGCTCTTTATTGAGCATATCGCATGATTAGTCACTGCACAGCGTGTATTCATGACACCAGATCGGTTTGGCCACCGATCAAGGGTGTACTATCCGGATGAGTCGACCTGCGGGCGCATGAGTTAGATCGGGTGCAAGCAAAGTGACAAGCACGCATGAGGTCTGCGGACCAATAGGGCAAGCACCAGATTGGGTATTTTGAATTTTCATTCCATTGATGCATATGCAGCTTAGTTTTTCCCGTACAGTAGCATTTTGATTAATTATTCTGTTCATACTGACACAGCTACTGTAGATCTCTGATTATATTGTTATCATATCTCCTTTGTTTCTCAGTGATTACGACATGCCCCTGCGGCTCAGTTGTACCTACTAGGAAACCTCGTTGTGGTTTCTCACTCCCCATTTTTCAGGTAGCTCGGGCGAGGAGTTTAGTTCGTGGTTCGACGCGAGGACGATCTAGCTAGACTGCATTAGCGGTCATCACCCTGATTATGTTTTTCTTATCTGCATTAGTAGTTAGATAGATATATAAATGGTTCAGTTTGATGATCAATTTGAATGCTTATAAATTGTATAAGATGATGAATTCCTTATACATAATTTGGATTATCAGCATTTGACTTGTGTTTTATCGTGTGGGTGTCTACCCATCGTGGTAGCTGGTTTTCAAAATGAAGTTCCGTGTGGGAACAGTTTTAAAAGGATTTTATGGATTTCTTTTAACGCTTATTAGAATTTGAATACAAAGCTTTCGAGTGGGAAGCAATTTTTAATAGGATGTTTATTGTACTGTGCATTGCATCATCCTTCGCTTAAGGAGTGCTTAGAGGCATGTAAGGATAGCTGTATGCAAATATACTCTATGGTTGTATTGTGTGGATTATCGTGAATATAAGTGTGATTGTGATCCTGTTGTATGTTGTTGGTACGCCGTGCAAATACAGGGGAGACTCTGTCCGTGTAGACAGAGGTGCCTGTATTTGTGGCGAGTCTGTTCACTGTGCGGGCTAAACTTTCAACAAAAAAAAATGACCCGTTTTCTGCATCTAAACTAGCCCGGGGCGTGACAATCCATCTACAAACAAGCCTTCTCCAACCAATCCAAGCTCCCTCCAAGTCGAGCTAGCGAGCTTCGAAGCAAAGGAGAAAGGAAAAGAGATCACACCCAAAGATCTCAAGGGTTGGAAGCAAGAAATCAAGAGAGAAACCTTACCTTTCTCTTCTCTCTAACCTCAGCCCAAAATGGCTAAGGGAGGGGATGAGGGTTTATATTTACAAGTTGTAACAATTGCCCTTAAGCCCCTCAAAAACTCAAAATTAGCAAACAACACGAAACTGATTCTGCTGCACTGCGTACCGGTATACGAACAGACATACCGGTACGAGGCAATTCCGGTATCAAGGGTCTGATTCCGCAGAACCCGAGCGCTGGCCAAATAGGCCAAAACACAGTATTCCGGTTTCTCAAAAAGTCAGTACCGGAATAAATTAAATCTGTTCCGATACCTTAAGCCCATACTTGTGACGCCCCGGATTTCCCAGGGGGTCACCCATCCTAGCACTACTCCCGTCCTAACACGCTCAACTCTCTCAACCTCTTGGGCCTAGCCACCACCCAAAATATTTAAGTCGGGTTGAGAGATTAGCCCTATTATATCTTTTATATAGTACTACCTGGGGTGTCACAACCTCCCCCCCTTAAGCCTTGACGTCCACGTCAGGTTCCGACTCACAAGTACCAGGCGGTGTGAGACTCATCTCGCTAGCCTAAACCGGGGGAGTCGCGCTCTACCCATAAACCCTAAGGAGCCATGCTTTACCCATAACTACACCTGGCTCAGTCGAGACTCATCTCACACTTCCGGCTGGTAATTGTCTCTAATACCAACTGTGACGCCCCGGACTTCCCAGGGGGTCACCCATCCTAGGACTACTCCCGTCCTAGCACGCTCAACTCTCTCAACCTATTGGGCCTAGCCACCACCCAAAATGTTTAAGCCGGGTTGAGAGGTTAGCCCGATTATATCTTTTATATAGGACTATCCGGGGCGTGACAATACCGGAATACAATACAAAATCTGCACCTTTTGCAGATTTCGCTCTCCGGAGTCCGTTTTCGTACTTTCTGTAGTGTACCAAATTTTTAATATAAAAATAAGTGAAAATAAAAATAGTGTGAGATACTATTTTTATTCAACTTAGAGAAGTAAAATATAAGTCGGAATTGAATTGTGCTCGAATTTGAAATGAAAACAGAAAATTTGAAATTTTCTGTAAGGAACGAGGCTGATTTTTTAGCAGAAAATTCAGTGTCAGAAAATTTTGAAACTTTGAGGATATGTCAGAATTATTTTTCTGAGGCTAGATTAAAAGTTTCATGTTATTCCGACACCCGAAAAGTAAAAATAAAATATAACAGCAATCTGCTAGAGATTTTAGTCGGTAGAGCTTTCGGTGACCAAAAAATGGTTGAAAACTGAATGGTGACGATCAGTTCTTCTGATTAACTTAAACCGAGTATGACTGTCAAATTTGAGCGCAAACGGACATTCAGAAGGACTCCGGCAAAAAGTATCAGATTCTGAACTGAGCTGAAACTATAATTTCATTAGTGTTGGGGTGCCTATTTGTAAACCGAACCAGGCTGTTCCCTGGGTCGTGCGCAGCATGAGAGAAGAGAGGTGAAGCCTCTCTCTTTCTCTCTAGCACTCATCTCTCCCTCCCTCTCTTGTAATCTTTCATTCTCTTTTGTGATTTCTCCATCAAAGAGAAAAGGGGTTGGAGATTTGGAAGCTTCAAGTAGAGAAGAAGCTTGGTGGAGGTCTCTAATGGTGGAGAAGCTTGGAGAGCAAGGTAGCTATGGTGAGATTTTCATGATTAGAGTTTAGGGTTTGGGTTTAATCCTCTAAAATTGATGTATTTAGAGCATCTCTAGATTACTCTAAACTATTTTGATTAAGGGATTATCAAGATAAATAGGGTTTTCTTGTAAAACTTGAAAATCCTAGGATAAGATAAGTGGTTTTGTCCCTAAAGATTGGGTTAAAACCTTTAGATTTGGGATTTTTGAGTTCCCTAGAAGTTTCTACACTAGATTAATTGAGGATTCTCTGTGAATTTCAGAGTATTCTCAAGAAAATCGGAAACCCTAGGTTGAAATGGGGTTTTTGGATTTGGAGGGTTTAAAATTTGTGTTACCCCGTAAAACCCTAGTTGAGGGTTAGTAAAACACGTTGGACAACTCGATTTTGTCGAACTGCAAGAAATGAGATCGTTCTGAGTTCGACTCGGATTAACGAACCCTTCATATGTGTGTTAGGGAAAGAAGCTTGAAGACCAAGCTTGAAGCCAAGGATTAGAGCCTGATTGCAAGTATCTACAAGCAATCGGAAGAGTGTAAGGTGGGTTTACCGAAGTGATTAGGTCACTTCCATGTCGAAAGAGTAAAGTATAATTTTATTTACTTGATGCATGTAATGGTAGGTTAATTGGTAAAATGAGTAGGCATAGTTTGTATGCTACTTAGGTTAAATTAACTACCATTGGACGTATAACACTAGGCAATTGTTGACATATGAGTATGTATATATATCTGTGTGTGTATGCCTAGGTGTGGATGTGAACATAGGTCGATGAACTCTAGGAAGATTAGAGAATTCGACAAATTGGAAACAAGGATTGGATGTCATGAATACTAGGTGTGGACAACTAGGATAATGAAAAGACATGATTGGACATTGAACCTAGAGTCGTCGAACCTAGGTTGGACATTATGGTGGCTAGGCCACTTGGAATAAGATATCGATAAACCTAGTGTCATTGAACATAGGTTGGAAACAAAGTGGTAGAGAGAGACCACTTGTATTGGAATGTTATTAACCTAGAGTCGGGTGAATCTAGGTGGAAAAAATATAGTGGAACCTAGGTGATAAAATAAGTGGTAGGATGACCACTTGGACATGAGAATGTAAACCTAGAGAGGTTGATAATATAGGGTAAAAGATGAACCCTTGAGACTTTGGAATGGATTCCGGAATCCCTAGACTGATACTTGCAGGTATGTGTGGTTCTCCTCACCTGGCAAGTGATTGTGGCTGCGGGTATGTGTGGTTCTCCTCGCCCGACAGCAGATTATACTTGCGGGTATGTGTGGTCCTCCTCGCCCGGCAAGTGACTCATAACTGCGGGTATGTGTGGTTCTCCTCGCTCAGCAGTGGTTTGAGTATCGGAGGTGTATGTGGTATATCCCTCACCTGCCAAGTGGATTGAAGGCTGAGGTGTATGTGGCATGTTCATCTCCTCAGGCCTGGACATAGGCGGTAGTCCGCTGATGATTGACTCAAGAGTGAGTCGGGTTTGACCTTGGCTAAGGTGAGTAAACCTTAGGAGAGAATTTGATAAGAAGTGGATAGTGAAATAGAAAGTAGAAGGGGAATACCTACTTGCATGGATTTCATTATCGCATTTGCATGAAGCATAAGCATGTTTACTGTTTTTGCATATAGTAGAGTTATAAGCTTACAAGTTATGTATATGTACTAACCCATGCTATGCTTCCTTTGGACCTGGTGGGTCGAACTTCTCTCTTGGGTGTCCTTACCCACTGGGAACTATTTTATATAGTTCTCATCCCACTATTTTTCAGGTCCATACGTGAGCGGCGCGATTGCATGAGGAAAGGGCGTAGCTCACTACCCTACCACTAACCAAGTCCAAACTCTCAAAGTAAAAACATCACCAACTACAAGGTAACCAGCACTGACCCAATCCACAGGGAATGCAATACGCCCGTCCCGCCTGTCTAAGCGACACTGTACGCTACCCCAAGGGTAGTCGGTGGAGAGCGAGAGTCCCACCGGGACTAAGACGACATCAACGCTAAGTAGCCAGGCTCCGGAGCGGCACTCGTGGGCGCGACCCAACCGAGTATGCAAGCGTGTCTCTGTCGAGCTCAATCAGGCTTATACAGGCTATAGTCACTATAAATAGGTCAAATCGGTCTAACAACCAAGGCTCACGTACTCTCGGTACAATTTGATACAAGAAAAGAGATCTGGGTCCACCGTCAGCCCCGACGGCATCCGACAATATGAAACAGTCTGTACTCTGCTGTAATAGTAAACTCACGAGCTAAAACCAATATAAATGGGTTGAGCTGGTCTAACCACCACGCTCAAGAGCTCTCAGTACAACAGCTACTAAAACAAGAGTCTAGGTCCACTGTCAACCTCGACGGCACACGGTATTATAAAACAGCCTAACCCTACTGTAAGTACAAGCTCGGCATCCCAGCACGAGCGTAAACTCGTCCTACAACAAACTAAGTATCCACCTCGCACAAACAGCGGTGATACCAGAACAGAAACGGCTCCTAGAGCTAAATCTGATAATAGTTCGAAAAGTGACGATTGTAGGTTCACAAGTTTTCTCCTAAGTCAATTCCCAGTTCAGCATGTAAAGTCATGTCTATAAATTATCAATTTATGCTCCAAATTCAGATTTCATATTAATACATGCAAATTCATGAATTCGAGCTACTAACATGATTAAACAGATAATAAAACAGCATGCTGCACTCTCTACAACTTAGGAGGAATTCCGACGATTTCGGTAACATTAACCCACCTCAAACGCTATCCAACAAGGGCAAGGAGTCGAGTGGAAGACCTCCAAACAACACCGGCTGAAATCAAGCTCAAATCTGCCAACCCAAGATTTGGACCCACCTGCTCAAGTTCTGGGCGCCCAGAACATCAGCCCAGAACTGCAGCCTGACAGTACGACCAACATGAATTCAACATGCGATAAAATCCAAATCCTAAGTCCAAAAGCAGTGAAACTTTGCCCAACTCACCAGCAGGGGCTCAAGAATACACCCTCCAAATTTTAGCCAAAACGGAGCTCGACTCGATGTCCAAAAAGTTCCCACACAGATTCGGACCCACTTTTGGACCCTCCTGCACATGCATCCAGAAATTCCAGCAACTAAGCAAATAACACTTCTAGTATGAATTCTGGAATTCCAACGAATCTAGCCCATGGAAAAGGGTCACAAACCTCACAAATACAGTGATGGAACAATCCAAAACCTCTCCAAGGCTTCTCACAAAGATCTGGATTAAAAAATCCAAGAAATCCATCAAAAGTTACAAAAATTCAGCACTTAAGCAATTACTCAAAATCTGAGCTAGGACTCACCTTTAAAAATCTCAATTCAGGTGGATAGAACCTCCAAACCAGCAAGAAATGAGGAAGGACCAATCTTCACTTCGAAATTCCAGCTCCCAAGAGATTTGGATCCATAAGATCAAAGGGAAAACCCAAGTTTCAGCTCAAGAACACAAGGGGTCCAGTAAAACAGCAACTGTAGCATACATACTTGTCCAAAATGTGATTGGAAGGATTCCACGTCTTCCTCTACGAGTCCTCTATCAAACAAACCAAGTTTAGTGGGATTTGGACACTCCCACACTACACGAGCAAAAATACCACAGGTCGACGTTACAGTTCTGCAGAGATCCAAGGTCTTCAATGGAAAAAGGTGAAATTTGGGAGGAATTGGAGGGCTTCCATGCGAAATCCAAGTTCACCATGAAGAGGGGAGAAAAGAACCTCAGGGGGGTCGTCCACAACTTTTATAGATCAAAGGTTAGGGTAAAATGGACCTCAAGAACAACATGCTGCTAACTAGTCCTCCAGCAGAAAAACCCACATTCGGGCGCCCGGAACCCAAGAAGTGGGCGCCCGGTTCTTCAGTCTGCACAAGTCCAGAACTTCGGACTCTCCGCCCGCGGTCCGGTGCACCCTATCCTAGTCCGGCGGAACTCACCTACCACCCCACACATGTCAAACCGTTCGATACTCACGAGGCAAACTTTCCGGACTCACTTTCCGGGCGCCCGATCCTGGATCCGAAATGACTTAGCAGTTTCAGCAAACGAGTACTCAACATCTGGGCGCCCAAAACACGACTTCCGGGCGCCCTAAAGCTCCAAACGCCCAAAACTTCAGTTTTGGCTTACTTCGGTGCTCCGAGTCTGTTTTCGCGTCTATTTGGCGCCGAAACGACTCCGACTTGTCTCGACCTTCTCTAGAAGTGTCGAACAGTCAAGGATACTGCAGTCATTCCGTCAGTTAGGCCCCAGGGGTACTACATCCTTCCCCCCCTACGAAAAGTTTCGTCCTCGAAACTTAAACTCATACCTCAAGAAGGCAGCTCGAAAAGGTAGGGATAGGATTCCCGCATCACCGTCTCCGGCTCCTAAGTCGCCTCACGCTCCTCGTGATTACTCCACTGTACTTTCACGTACGGTATGACTCGGTTGCGCAATTCTTTCGTCTCGCGAGCAAGAATCCGCACCGGTCGCTCCTCGTACTGCAGGTCCTCAGCCAACTCAAGTGGGGTGAAGTCAATCACGTGGGAGGGGTCAAACACATATCTCCTCAGAGCCGAGACATGAAACACATCGTGGACTCCAAAAAGTCACGGTGGTAGGGCAATCCTGTACGCTACCGGCCCCACTCGCTCTAACACCTCGAACGGGCCAACAAACCGTGGACTGAGCTTCCCACGAACTCCAAAACGGTGAATTCCTCTGGACGGTGAGACCTTCAGAAACACATGATCTCCAATCTGGAACTCCAAGTCTCGTCTCCTAGTATCCGCATAGCTCCTCTGTCAACTCTGGGCGGTCTCAAGACGTCGTCGAACCATCTTGACCTTCTCTTCCGCTTCCAATAGGATGTCAGGACCCAAAGTCTTCCTCTCACCCACATCACTCCAATGCAAGGGTGAACGACACTTGCGTCCATACAATGCCTCAAACGGAGCCATCTGGATGCTCGCTTGATAGCTATTGTTGTACGTAAACTCAACCAGGCCTACGTGTCGATGCCACCCTCCACCAAAGTCTAGGACACATGCTCTCAACATGTCCTCCAGAGTCTGAATGGTCCGCTCAGACTGACCATCGGTCTGTGGGTGAAAAGCCATGCTAAACGGCAGTTGAGTACCCAGTGCTGTCTGTAGACTCCTCCAAAACTGTGAGACGAACCGTGTGTCTCGATCCGACACAATCGAGGTAGGCACTCCATGCAGTCTCACTATCTCGTCCAAATATAACTGAGCGAGTCTGTCCCTGGACCAAGTAGTCTGCACTGGTAAGAAGTGGGCAGACTTGGTCAGTCTGTCCACTATCACCCAAATAGCGTCGAAACCAGCCTGCGTCCTCGGTAATCCCACGACAAAGTCCATGGCGATCTGGTCCCACTTCCACTCGGGTATTGGGAGACTCTGAAACTTGCCAGCAGGTACTCGGTGCACTACTTTTACCTGTTGACAAGTCAAACACTGAGCCACAAATCTCCCAATATGCCGCTTCAATCCATTCCACCAGAAGTGTGCCTTCAAGTCCTTATACATCTTGGTTCCACCGGGATGAACCGTATAAGGCGAGTAATGTGCCTCTCTCAAAATCTCCTCTCGGATCTCAGAATTCATAGGCACACACAGTCGATCCCTGCACTGTAGTTTTCCCGAACTGTCAACACCAAAATCCTCTGTTTGCCCGCTGGCAATCTGATCTCGAATCCTCATCAAATAGGGGTCGACACTCTGTTTCTCTCGGATCCTATCCAACAGAGTGGGTTGCAAAACCAAAGACATAAGTTTTGCAGTAACCCCAGGGGATACCACCTCAAGCTCAAGCCGCCTCAACTCCTCAAGTAATGGCGCCTGCTGAGTGATCATCATACTAAGGCTCTGCACTGATCTCCTGCTCAGCACGTCTGCCACTACATTCGCCTTACTGGGGTGATACAGGATGGTAATATCATAATCCTTCAACAACCCTAACCACCGGCGTTGCCTCAGGTTCAATTCCTTCTGAGTGAGCAGATACTTGAGACTTTTATGATCCGTGAAAATCTCACAGTGCTCACCATACAAGTAGTGCCGCCATAGCTTCAGTGCAAACACTACAGCTGCCAGCTCCAAATCATGCGTAGGGTAATTCTTCTCGTAATCCTTCAATTGCCGGGAGGCATAGGCAATTACCCCACCATGCTGCATCAACACACATCCCAAGCTACTGTGTGATGCACCACTATAAATCACAAATCCTTCCCCCATAACTGGAAGGGTAAGAATGGGAGCAGACATCAGTCTCTCCTTCAGCTCCTCAAAGCTACGCTGGCACTCAGCACTCCAAACAAATCTAATCCCCTTCCTCGTCAGACGAGTGAGGGGTGTGGAGAGCTTCGCAAAGCCTTCCACAATTCGACGGTAATATCCAGCCAATCCGAGAAGACTCCTCACCTCGGTAACCGTCGTCGATCTGGGCCAATCCCGCACAGTCTCAATCTTCTGCGGGTCCACCGCCACTCCAGTGGCTAAAATCACATGGCCCAAGAAAGCTACCTCTCGAAGCCAGAACTCGCACTTCTTCAACTTGGCATACAACTTCTTCTCCCTCAGAAGTTGCAGCACTATCCCCAAGTGCTCCTCATGCTCCGCATCACTCCGAGAGTAGATCAAGATATCATCAGTAAATACCACCACAAACCGGTCCAAGAACGGCTTAAACACTCGATTCATCAAATCCATAAACGCAGCAGGGGCATTGGTCAATCCAAACGGCATCACCGTAAACTCATAATGCCCGTACCGGGTCCTCAAAGCCGTCTTGGGAATATCCTTGCCCTTCACCTTTAATTGGTGGTAACCTGACTGCAAATCAATCTTCGAGAAGACACAAGATCCATGCAGCTGATCAAACAGATCATCAATGCGCGGCAAAGGATACATGTTCTTGATGGTCACTTTATTCAACTCTTGATAATCCACACAAAGTCTAAGTGAACCATCCTTCTTCTTCACGAATAACACCGGCATTCCCCAAGGTGATACACTAGGTCTCACAAACCCCTTATCCATCAAATTCTGAAGCTGCGCCTTAAGCTCTCTCAGCTCAGCCGGTGCCATTCGGTAGGGTGTCTTTGAGATTGGCGCAGTTCTTGGGGCTACGTCAATCACAAACTCGACCTCCCTGTCAGGTGGCATCACAGTCAACTCCGGGGGAAACACGTCCGGGAACTCACGGACTACAGAGATGTCCTCGAGTTTCGGTGCCACCGCAGCTACCTCCACAACAGTCGCCAGAAATGCAGTACATCCTCGACTCATCATCTGTCTCGCTTGTGCCGACGAAATCCACGTCGCGAACAAAAGTGCTCCTGCAGCCTTGATACATGTACTCCTCTTGGCCTGGCTCGCGGAACGTCACGGTCCTCTCGCCACAGTCGATCGTCGCGAAGTAGCACGCCAGCCAATCCATGCCGAGCACCACATCAAAATCCTCCAATCGCCCCAAGACCAACAGGTCTGCGGGCATCACCCAAGGTCCAAGCTGCACTGGGCACACCCGACAACACTCCCCCACAAGCAAAACGTGCTCGGGGATCTGCACCTCTCGTGCACAAGGTAAACGGCCCTAACACTAGCCCATGCGATGATGCAAATGCTCTACTAATAAAAGAATGTGATGCACCGGTATCAAATAATGCACGATCTCTAATGCCGGAAATTAAAATGATACCTGCCACCACATGATCCGCTGCCGTGGAGTCCTCCAGTTGAGCCGCAAAGACTCTGCCGCTCTGCACCTGCTGTCGTCGCTCACCCAGGCGGGGTACAGAAGCCCGATCTGTCTGGCTATGAGTCAGTGGAGCTCCGTATGTCTGCTGGGGTATGGGAGATGCCGACACAGTCCGGGGACAAACTGACCGCAGATGTCCTGACTGACCGCATCCATAACACCGACCTTCTCGCTGTACACACTGTCGCGGCCAATGGGGTCCTCCGCAGATGATACACCTCGGTGGCCTCCTCAGATGCTGTCTCTGCTGGCGGAATTCGGCAGACTGCTGCTGCCCAGAAAATCCACGACCGAAAAGGCGTGGTCGAAACTGCCTCGATAAATGTCGGTCCATGGTAAGTCCCCCATCTTCTGGGGCGGGGCGCTTTCGTCCTTGGACTTGCTCCGGCACTACAGTCTGCTCTCTCTGGTAAGGGGTGTAATGTCCCATCCAATACGTCTGCCGCGTCCACAACTCGCACAGTTGCTATAGGAGCACCCCCTGCTGTCGTGAAGCCTTAGTCAAACTGATCAACTGCGCCCGCAGCTCCCGTCCTTCACTCGATCCGCCCGTCTCCAGCGGGGTAGGTGGTGCATGAGGGGCCTCTGTCAGGGGTGAATCTCGATGCTTAGACGGCATCTCGACCACCTGCAACAACACAAACGTCAGACACATCACACAAAACAAACCTCGACCCAATCAAGCGAAAGTCTAGAAGGTCGCTGCTTTTCTCCCACTACATTATGTCGTCTGCAGTCGACACAAGTTCACGGCAGGAAAAGACACACGCCTTCGATCACTCCCTCCACTTAATGATGAGTTCAACAGTCAAATCAATGACTTTCGCAGTAAGTCACGTCTCTCACGTCTTACATTCCTAGGGTCTGCCAAAGCCTAGGGTTTACTAAGTCCCAACGACCTATTCCTAAGCTCTGATACCAACTTAATCTGTCACGCCCCGGATTACACGTTTCCCCGGACTCGCCAACAAATCCGCCGTATACATAGAATTGTCTATGTATACGAAGCGATAGCTAACCTGTAAACAAACATATAAACAACTACAAGAGATATAGAGCTGAAATAAAAACATACTAAGGAACAAAAGCCACCTGTACATATAGAATCCAAAATACAACAGTCCCTCCAAAGCCAAAAAGGTACAAGTCCACCTCTCACAGGGACAACCAGTCCGCACTATATGTACATAGCACAACTCAAAAGAAACTATCTCCAGTAGGGTCCTCCTCTAGGAACAACGGGGAATGGTAGGGATCTAGCTCGCGACTCCCTTACCTCGGTCCGCAGGAGCGGAAGCAGCAGCCGCAACAGATAAAGGCTCTGCAAGAAAAAAGGTGAAAACAATGGGTGTGAGAACTACTATCAAAAGAAGTAGTCCTCACTGGCTTGGTTGTTAGACCGATTTGACCTATTTATAGTGACTATAGCCTGTATGAGCCTGATTGAGCTCGACAGAGACACGCTTGCATACTCGGTTGGGTCGCGCCCACGAGTGCCACTCCGGAGCCTGGCTACTTAGTGTTGAGGTCATCTTAGTCCCGGTGGGACTCTCGCTCTCCACCGACTGCCCTTGCGGTAGCGTACGGTGTTGCTTAGACAGGCGGGACGGGCGTATTGCAGTCCCTGTGGATTGGGTCAGTGCTAGTTACCTTATAGTTGAAGATCTTCACATTGTTTCAATTGCTTAGAAGACTTTCCAAGCTTCTTCTCTTTAGAGGATTTAGAATGTGAAGATCCTTTTGAAGAAGATTTGGATGTAGATCGGTTTGACTTGTTCTTCCGAAAATTCCGACGAAATTTTTTCGTGAGACGCTCCAATTGATGTTCAAAATCGGCGAGCGAAATTTCTTCATCGGAATCCGAGTCGTCGTCTTCCTCCTTCGTAGATTTGAGTGCAATACCTGTACTCTTAGAAGAAGACTTGGAAGACGATTGATTAGTAGGAAAAGTCATTTCATAAGTTTGTAAAGCACCTACTAATTCATCAACTTTCATATCATCCGGATGATTGATTGTTTCAATAGCCGCGACTTTCGCCCTAAAGCGCTCCGGAAGTGTTCGAAGGATTTTTCTAACGACTTTAGATTCCGGGATCTTCTCTCCCAAGTTAGCACATGTATTAATGACATCTTGGAGTCTAGTAAAATAATCAATAAACGATTCATGCTCCTCCATGCGAATAGAATCAAATTGACTCGTAAGCATTTGAAGCTTTTGTATTTTAACTAGACTAGTACCCTCATGTGTAACTTGTAGAGTATCCCAAATCTCTTTAGCCGTTTCACACGCCGAGACACGTGTAAACTCGGTTTGTGATAAGGCATTAAATAAAGCATTTATTCCCTTACCATTAAAAGAAGATAAATCAATTTCATCCTTCGACCACTTAGTTCGAGATTTAGGGACGGTCGCGTTATCAACCACTTCGGTTGGATGTTTCCACCCGACTTCAATGGTTTGCCATACACGCTCATCAATTGCGATGAGGAAGGCTCTCATTCGGACTTTCCAATAGGCGTAGTTGGTTCCATCAAATAACGGTGGCCTAAATATATTACCTCCTTCACCCATTATGAAAGATAAAGCCTAGATCCCTGCTCTGATACCAATTGTAAGATAGGGGGTGCCCAAGGATCTATCTAGATACTATCAATCACCTAGAGGGGGGTGAATAGGTGTATAAACAAAAATCACAAATCTCAATGCGATAAAGTAATGCGGAAAATAAAATCAGCACACCGAGATTTACGTGGGAAAACTCCACCTTGGAGAAAAACCCACGGGACCAACACGCGATAACAATCCACTAAGAATAAAAGATTACAAGGTGATTACCGACTCCACGGACTTAACAAAATCGGCTTAACAACCAAGGCTCACGTACTCTCGGTACAATCTGATACAAGAAAAGAGATCTGGGTCCACCGTCAGCCCCGACGGCACCCGACAATATGAAACAGTCTGTACTCTGCTGTAATAGTAAACTCACGAGCTAAAACCAATATGGGTTGAGCTGGTTTAACCACCACGCTCAAGAGCTCTCAGTACAACAGCTACTAAAACAAGAGTCTAGGTCCACCGTCAACCTCGACGGCACCCGGTAATATAAAATAGCCTAACCCTGCTGTAAGTACAAGCTCGGCATCCCAGCACGAGCGTAAACTCGTCCTACAACAAACTAAGTATCCATCTCGCACAAACAGCGGTGATACAAGAACAGAAACGGCTCCTAGAGCTAAATCTGATAATAGTTCGAAAAGTGACGGTTGTAGGTTCACGAGTTTTCTCCTAAGTCAATTCCCAGTTCAGCATGTAAAGTAATGTCTATAAATTATCAATTTATGCTCCAAATTCAGATTTCATATTAATACATGCAAATTCATGAATTCGAACTACTAACATGATTAAACAAATAATAAAACAGCATGCTGCACTCTCTACAATTTAGGAGGAATTTCGACGATTTCGGTAACATTAACCCACCTCAAACGCTATCCAACAAGGGCAAGGAGTCGAGCGGAAGGCCTCCAAACAACACCGGCTGAAATCGAGCTCAAATCTGCCAACCCAAGATTCGGACCCACCTGCTCAAGTTCTGGGCGCCCAGAACATCAGCCCAGAACTGCAGCCTGACAGCACGACCAACATGAATTCAACATGCGATAAAATCCAAATCCTAAGTCCAAAAGCAGTGAAACTTTGCCCAACTCACCAACAGGGCTCAAGATTACACCCTCCAAATTTCAACCAAAACGGAGCTCAACTCGATATCCAAAAAATTCCCACACAGATTCGGACCCACTTTTGGACCCTCCTGCACAAGCATCCAGAAATTCCAGCAACTAAGCAAATAACACTTCTAGTGTGAATTCTGGAATTCCAACGAATCTAGCCCATGGAAAAGGGTCACAAACCTCACAAATACAGTGATGGAACAATCCAAAACCTCTCCAAGGCTTCTCACAAAGATCTGGATTCAAAAATCCAAGAAATCCATCAAAAGTCCCAAAAATTCAGTACTTAAGCAATTACTCAAAATCTGAGCTAGGACTCACCTTTAAAAATCTCAATTCAGGTGGATGGAACCTCCAAACTAGTAAGGAATGAGGAAGGACCAATCTTCACTTCGAAATTCCAGCTCCCAAGAGATTTGGATCCATAAGATCAAAGGGAAAACCCAAGTTTCAGCTCAAGAACACAAGGAGTCCAGTAAAACAGCAACTGTAGCATACATACTTGTCCAACATGCGATTGAAAGGATTCCTCGTCTTCCTCTATGAGTCCTCTATCCAACAAACTAAGTTTCGTGGGATTTGGACACTCCCATACTGCACACGAGCAAAAACACCACAGGTCGACGTTGCAGTTATGCAGAGATCCAAGGTATTCAATGGAAAAAGGTGGAATTCGGGAGGAATTAGAGGGCTTCCATGCAAAATCCAAGTTCACCATGAAGAGGGGAGAAAAGAACCTTAGGGGGGTCGTCCACAACTTTTATAAATCAAATGTTAGGGTAAAATGGACCTCAAGAACAACATGCTGCTAACTAGTCCTCCAACAGAAAAACGCACATTCGGGCGCCCGAAACGCAAGAAGTGGGCGCCCGATTCTTCAGTCTGCACAAGTCCAGAACTTCGGACTCTCTGCCCGCGGTCCGGTGCACCCTATCCTGGCCCGGCGGAACTCACCTACCACCCCACACGTGTCAAACAGTTCGATACTCACGAGGCAAACTTTCTGGACTCACTTTCCGGGCACCTGATCCTGGATTCGAAATGACTTAGCAGTTTCAGCAAACGAGTACTCAACATCTGGGCGCCCAAAACACGACTTCCGGGCGCCCTAAAGCTCCAAACGCCCAAAACTTCAGTTTTGGCTTACTTCGGTGCTACGAGTCCATTTTCGCGTCTATTTGGCGCCGAAACGACTCCGACTTGTCTCGATCTTCTCCAGAAGTGTCGAACAGTGAAGGATACTGCAGTCATTCCGTCAGTTAGGCCCCAGGGGTACTACAGATACTTTCCTTATGCAATCTGTGTATGAATTATGTTCCTGTTTGGAACTTCTTGAATTGTATTGATTGCGACGCCTTGGATGTACAGGGAAAACTCTGTCCGTTCGGCGGGTCTGTGCGCGTGCCCGAACCGACCAAATCGGCGGTCCCGGGGCGTGACACTTTCTAAGTCCCGAAAACACTCCCAGGCTCACCAAACTCAATCCAAATCTCCAAAATAGTATAAAGCACTATTCTCTCACTAGAACTCCGCAATTTGCTAAAGTTCAGTGCGCTACACCCTCCCCTCCTAAAAAAGAGTTTCGTCTGCGAAACTACGGATCAACAATCAACAATCAAACAGCAAATCTGAAGGAGGTGAGAACATCGCCCCCGCAGAGAAGCCTTCAGCTCTCACATAGTTTCACATCCAAGATGGTTGCTCCAAAGCATCTTCGTAAAGGAACGATCACAGTTCCAAGCTTCTACACTCCACAAGTCAAATCCACAACAAATGTTCCTTGAAGCTTAGATCTTCATGTTGCTCTAATGAAGCAGCATCCACCATCGGGGTAAAATCAAAACACTTATTCGGAGCGTCGATAGCTGAAACACATCAAATACCTCCAACGGGTTCGGAGGTAAGGCAAACGCCACCAGGCTCATTTGCTCCCAGATCTCGAATTGTCCCAAGAATTTAGGACTTAGATTCCTCATACATACAATTTCAGGATTCCCTTAACCAGGTATTACCTTCAAAACACTCGAATTCATGCTCGAAATCCTAATTCTCACCGAGAATTTTCCATATAGTTTATATTCCAAAATGATAGAGCTAGGCGCACCACGCAGTCACGCACTTCATCAAAATACTTGTGCGAATCTTTCCTCAAACCAAACTAAGTGAATAGGGGTAGATGAGCTGGTTTAGCAACCCTATTCACAATCTCCCAACTAACATCACGTCTAGCTCGGGAGCGAGATAATCCAATGCCAAAATCTTCGGTAATCATCCTCTACCAACCAGGAGGGTAAACAGCCTTCGCAACTTGCTCTCAGCAAGCTGATTCTCGGTCTTCGCTTGTTGTTACCTCAAGTATTACACCACAATTCTCCAGTGTCATCATTATTCCTGCCACTGGTGTGACCCATCTGGTCCATGTACTCTTCAATACTGCCCAAATGCATAGCATGAGGGGCTCAAAGAGTTTCACTTAGAGTGTCTCCTTAATCCTGTTGTCCACAGGTACGAATTGTCGGTTCCACAACCCAAGCATTTTCTGTCTATCCGCAAAGGATTCATCGGCCATTGCATTCTTGACCTTTAATTGCACCTTTTGCAAGTCTGGATCAAGGCTAGTTTCCGTGATCCGATCCAAAAGAACAGATATCGCTTCACTGTAACCAGTCTTATTGATATCTCCAGTGCACAATTTCTTTTCCACCCCGTTTCCTTAAACAAAGGGGTTTAAGTGACGATCAACATCCTCAAGTTCTCTTTCAGTTTACAACAACTTCTAGCCTGTCTTCGCTGCTTCAACTCATTTCCTTGAGTGAAGAGACATCTTAAACTTTAAGATCTGTGTGTACCTCACACCACTTGCTATACATAATACTGCCATAGTTTTCAGGCAAGGGCTATGGCAGCCAATTCCAAATCATGAGTTGGCGATTCTTCTCGTATTCCCTCAATTGTTGAAAGGTCAGTACTATCTTTCTATTTTGCATCCAAATACAACTCAGTCCACTGAGAGGAACATCACTGCAACTACAAACCTACCTTCGGGGTAGACAAGGTTGGCGGTTGTCAACCACGCCAACAATTCCAAAAGACTTCTCACACGCATATCATTCCAAGTCAGCTTAGTTCCTTCATGTGTGAGTCACGTAAAGGGAGTAGATAACTTGACACATCTCCCCACAATCATCTATAATATCCAATCGAACTCAGAAGTTTGAAATTCGATTACATTCGTCAGTCAAAACCAACTATGGATTGCTCGATTTCTTGAGATCTTCAATCCTATCCACTTTGACATCACCTATCAAAGGATGCTAGTCCTCACAACCAATCAACACTTCTTCAACTTGAAGCACTTGCAATACTTATATTCGGGAATCTTCATGGTCTTCATCACTTCATGATTTCCCCAAGGTGTCGTCGATGCGCACAAAGGCAAAGACACTCAAAACGAGTCAGATATCACAACACATCAAGATCATCAACCAGCTCGAACTACATCACGATAATTTCGTAATGTCCAAACCGAGTACGAAAAGTCATCTTGGTACAACTTCAACTCAAACCAGCGAGAGTAGTGCTCAGATTGCAACCCAATCTCGAGAAATTTCAGAATCCATGGAGCTAATCAAACAGATCATCAGATCTCGGCTACGGGTACTTATCCTTGATCGTGACCTTGCTGAGTTCACGACAATCGACACATAGTCGAAGTAACCCGTCCCCTCAAGACAAATGAGATCGGTGCTCCACAAGAGAAATACTAGGCAGAAGGAGGTCTCAAGACCAAGCCTTTGGTTCTCACAACTCAGCCGGGATTGCACAAGCAACTCCCTCGCAAGAGACATCCCCACTTTTGAGGATTCTCAACCATCATCAAGGATGCTGGCCTAAAGGCCCCGCGTCCACTCAGCCAATAACTAGGCTTGGGTAAGTGAAATAATTATCGCAAACAACGAATCTTCACACCCTCTGGAAATACTATTTTATGTCCAGATTCCTAAGACACTACGGCTTGGCTCATACAATCATCGATAACATGATACCGGAGGAGTCAGCCCAAGTCCAAATCAAAGCCACCACCCCCTCAAACTAACAAAGCCAATCAATCTGTTGGCGCACAGGAACTTCCAATCCGAATGGGGCACAAAGACAGTACCCCCAAATACCTGTGTAATTGAGACCGAGCTCATCCTACATGCAGCAAGGAATAAACTCAATGCCATGCAATTCGACAAACAGCCGGTCCAGAAAACATAAGCAACGCAATCACAGCAACCAGTGTGCTCAAGTTCCAACACCACAAACTGTAACAGCCTCTTTCGTCGCTACATCATCCTCTGCCTGATTCGCAGGCAAGCCTTCACCCAGTGCCAGTCGCGCGAAGTCGATTCCAATATTGTCGACGTCGTTCTCCCCGAACACTCCGACTGGGAATGGCCCGCCTGGCCACGAAGAAAGAACTCGCCTCCACGTCGAGGGCATTGTAGGTACATGCGGACTCCATCGCTCACACACCGTAATGGTCGTCGACGATTTGATGTCCTTCTTCCAACTAAGGAACCACGTCCTCAAGATCCATTTCTCTTTGAATGCCTCGATTGTCTTCTTACATAAAACTTGCCACTCTTAGTGGCTTCTCTTGCTGTCCCAACGGTCTCCACGTCCTTCGCCACTATCAAAGCATGATCTGTATTCTCGTGGAATTTCTTGAGGTCGATTTCCTGCTGGATCAACAAGTCCTCCAGCCGCTTAATTCCATTAGTCTTGTCGGCGCAAGGCCTCAACTTGGAGTAACATTGCAGATGATTGCTACTCCCCATGCTCGCTAAAATAGCTAGCTGCTCTCTCAACTTCAGGATCTCACCAGATCCGGAGGATGCAGAATTTCCATCTCGGTTGCCTTCGCTGCCAAAGAGCGTGTCGTCAACATCTCAAGCTGCAACAAACATAACAAGCGCAGGTGAAACACCCCACGCCAACGCATCCCCACACACAACTACAACCCCAATCATGCGAAAGTGATGAAGTGGACTCCCACTATTCCCCGATGTCACGTTGTCGGCCGCCAACATGACCCTCCAAGGGTATAGAAGTGGTTCACTTCGATCCAACTCCAACACTTTTGGAGCTAAAGACATGACCCAATCGTATTACTTTCGCCAATAAGTCACAAGAGATCCCGTCTCTCCCGTTCCTATTCCTTATCGTCCAACCGGCCTAAGGTTCACTAGGTCTACTAAGATTCAACCCTAGGCTCTGTACCAAAATAATCTGTCACGCCCCGGGCCCCAGCGGAAGCCTACCAGGCACATGCACAGACCCGCCGTGTACACCAGCACCTCCCCGATGCACACAAGGCGTCTATAACAAGAACAACATAAGAAGTAGCAGGAGTACATCCTAAACAAGGTGATCAGAGCAAGTACATAATTCTACTTCTAAAACAAGTTCATCACAACTATAACCTCAAGATATACAATAAAATTCACTTAAAGTACATCTCATCAACACTAGGAGATTACTCAACTAGATACAACTATACACCTTTCATTCAATACAAATAAAAAGGCGTCAAGGGTCCATCTATAACATCATCGTAAAGGTTCTAGCTAGCTGCTAACCCCTCGCCACGATCCCTAGCCTCTCCCGCTGCGAAAGGCTCTGAAACAAAAGGCAACAACAAATGGGAATGAGAACTATTAAACAATAGTTCCCAGTGGGTAAGCCGTCGAGAGTGGCGAAATAGACCACTAGGTCAACTGAGGCAACGATAGTATAAGTGCAACATAAAGCATAAAGCATAAAGCAGTAAATGCTAAACAGTAAATCTACTACTATCGCCTCCTCGTGACAATATCATCTACACGAATATGATTTTAATACTATCACATGCACAAATATGTTATTCACAACTGTTTATATGCTTGTTCATCATCATGTATGAACACTAATAAAAGAAAAATCTTTCCTTATCATCTTATATCCATGCCATTATACTAACCAATATGAGTATAGGTTTAATACAACTATGGTTGCCAATGCGAGTAGTGACTAACATGAATGTCCAACTACAATGAATGCAACCAAATGAGGTCAAGCTAAGTAATGCCACGAAATAACAACTCACTACTATATGTATATGCATCAACCCAACTGTGATGTACTATGTCAAATTTTACTTAGCTTTTACCCAATCAACGAGGGGACTTACACATGGTAACATCCCAGCTTGTGCCATGCCTAATGGCCCCGTGGTAGTCAACATTCTCACGCTAAGAATGAGCCTTCCCCGTAGCAATCCACTTCGGCGCCCAATCCCGCACGGGCGAACATACTGTATCGCGTAGGCCAACTCCGGAGTGCCGACTTGTAGGGAGCGACCCTCACAAGCATGTGTGAATGAGCACAAGGGCAAGCAAGCGCTGATCATAAGCATCGTATCCAAAGCCAACATGTCTCAATCATCCTGTCTAAAATATGGAATCATAATATCGACTCGAGGGCCGAAACTATAACACTTAAGGCCATACTTGTTCTCAAATTACTCGTTGATATGTCTCTACCAATATGTAACATGTCTCTAACATGCAATGTCCACATCTCACTTGTCAATAAGAATGAATCTACGTCTCATTCATGACCCCAACGGGTTACTATCATATGCTATCACCAAAGCCATACTTAATGCATTATGCTAATGCTATTTTCAATGCATTCTACAAATGTCATAATCCATGCATTCTACAATGCCATAATCCATACATTCTACAAATGCTATAATTGATGCATTCTACAAATGCCAACAAATCATCATTCATAATATGCATGTGTCATACTATATGAACCTCCACTTCATGGAGTATAGAAATCATCGTGTAAGTACTCTATTCTCATTTAACTAAGCAATTACGTGCTTTTGCCAATTACATAATCAAGTAAGTAGGAAACCCCTTTCATCATGTCTTAAACATGGAATTCCATTCAACGACCTATAGGTCGAGTGCAAAGTCATAATGCCATTCTTAGTTGCTCACCTAAATGAGATGCAACACATAATACTACTAGCATCTTGTCATTAATCTATAATGTGTTACCATCTTTCCATTATCTACGGCAAGCACAATTAGTGCTATGCTAGACCAAGTCCAATGTCCATCTAGTACCCCATATGTTGTTCTAATCATGCAAGCATGTATTTCTACACTTACATACAATGAAAATGCCATTCTGTCATAACTATCCATAATGCACTATGCATAATCTCATTTATGATCCCTACTACATAGGGCGTGCAATTCGCATATGTAACACATATATTATAGAGCACTGAACTTCAGTGTGTTGTACCGAACTTCTACAAATTGTGGAGTTCTGGTGGAAAGTGGCATGAGAGGCTATGTGAGTGGCTTCGACCAAGTTTGGGACTTATATAAGTGTTTTCGGCACAAGTGAGGCGCGAAAACGGACTTCGAAAAGTCAAGTATGCCAAACTGCAGAATTTTGCGGCGCATTTCGGTATGTATGTGTTGATACCGGAATGGCATGGTTGAGCTGAAAATCCAGCTCTGGGGTTCTGCGGAATCAAGTGTTGAAACCGAAATAAACTCACTTGATTCCAGTATGGATGTGTTGATTCCGGAATGCATGTAATTAGTTTCGGTATGAAATGTGTGATACCGGAATGCAGTGGGAAATCTGGAAATTCAGCTCTCGAGCTTTGCGGAATTGCCTGTTGATACCGGAATAAACGCCCGTATTCCGGTATACCAGTGCGCATACCGGAATGTAGAGCTGCGAGATGCCAGCTTTGGCTGGCTGTGTGTAGTGATATGTGAGGGGGGTATTTTGGTCTTTTCACATGAGTGGGGTTGTATGTAAGGCTGAGACACCTTCCCCTTCTCATTTTCTTCCTCCTCTACTTCTCCTCTCCTTCTCCCTCACTTTCTCTCTCTAGAGATCTCTCCAAAGCTTGAAGAAAATAGTGGATTGAGCTTGGAAAAAATTTCCAAAGTGGAGAAGAGGCTTCTTGGTGTAAGAAGAAGCTTGGGGAACTCGTGGCTAAGGTGAGTTCCTCATGATTTGGGTTCAAACATTAAAATTTATCTAGTATTTTGAGGTTTTTGGAGACCTTAAGCAATATAATCCACAAAACGTGGAGATTGGCCAAGAAATTTTGAGGTTCTACATGCATGCATGTGAAACCTAGGTGAAATAAGGGCTTTTGCCATGGAAGGTACTAAAAATATTTGGACCTTCGAAAATTACAATTGAGGCATAGGAAATCATATTAGAACAATTGATTTCAAGTATCGAGTTGATTTATGGGTTCGTAATGAGTAACGAACTATTTTTTTGTAGAAGCTTGGGTTGAAGCAAAAACTCAAGGCTTACTGACCTAGGAGCTCAAGGAATTCAAGACTTGGGAGCTCTTGAGGTGGGTTTGTGTTTACCGAAGTGATTAGGTCACTTTCATGTCTAGGGTAAATAACCATTTGAAATTAAAATGGTGTGAAAGTATGTAACCCTAGAATTTGCATGTTGGCAAAATGAGAATCATGATGAATTGAGCCATGGGCTCATCTTGCATGTTAATGAATTCAAGTATATGCTTAATATCTATACTTGTTATGTGATTGCATGTGTGAATTAGAACCTAGTAAGGAACATAGGTTGAAAAGTGCAAATGGAACCTAGTGTCATTGAACATAGGTTGGAACATGAGATTGGAACCTAGTGTCATTGAACATAGGTTGGAACATGAGATTGGAACCTAGTATCATTGAACATAGGTTGGAACATGAAACTGGAACCTAGTGTCATGAAACCTAGGTTGAGAATGTAAAGTAAACCTAGTGTCATTGAACATAGGTGAGACTTGGTGACTTGAACCTAGGGCCATTGGACTTAGGTTGGCAAGTGTGAAATGTGAATATTGGGGTACGCGACGATTTCGCTATCCCGGGTATGCGACGATTTTGTTACCCGTGCCACGTGATGGCGGTGACGGATTGGGGTACGCGACGTGTAAAGACCGAGAATTTTACTATGCAATTTAACTCTCCGTTGATGATGTTTATGTGTGTATTTTAATTACATAATCACTCGTCAAGTTTCGGGAGAAAATGATTTAAAATGAAAGATTTACGCGATTTCGAAAATTCACTTAAGTGAATAGTAACTCTGGTTTTCCAGATAGGCCGATGATTAGAGATGGCTTCCGGAGTGTACCGGACTCCGTTCTTAGTGGTCCAATAGCTCGTTTTCAACTGTCTGATTATTCTGGACTCGATGGCACTGACGGATTTTGGATTTGACGAACGGTTTCAGAGAAAAGCCCATCTAGTTTTTGAGGGACTAGATTGTAAATGTACGTTGAACCGTAAAGGGGGTTATTGATTTGCGAATCGGCAAACAAATTGAACGAAACAAAATCGTGAGCTCGATGTCTCGGCAGTGCCGATCGCGTTGGGGCATTCCATTCGGAAATCCGACGGACGGATCGCAAGATATAATGCGTTTACCGAGGAAGGGTCGCAAGGATCAATGCAATGTTTCGCGAAAAGTTCCAATATTGTATGTTTGGAATCACTCTCTGTGGAGGGACCTTTGTGCAAGTTGCACCTGCTGTGGGGGACCTATCAATAAAATAATTTTTTAATGGGACTTATTTGCAAAAGTGCAAATACTACATATTCGAGTTTTAGGGTTTTCATGAGAAAACCCTAACCCTAATAGCCCCCCCCCCCCCCTCCACAGCACCCAGGAGCCTTCCCATCTCTCGGGCACACTCCCGGCGCGCCGCCCTGCCGTCCCCGGCCATCCCCGGCGCCGCTGCTGCTCCTGCAGTCCGGCTGAACCAGCCCGGGACCCGTGCGGGCTGGTGGTGACAGAGAGCCACCGCCGCAGCCTCCTGTAGCCACTGCCGGCGTCCCCCGACCCGCGGACCCCGCCTCCACCGAACCTGGCGACTGCCGGCGCCGTCGCTCGCGTTAAAGGCCGCCGCGGCCGCCCCTCAGGTCCAGGATCCGAGGGCTGCGGGCGGGCTTGCGCGCTGCCCTACGCGCCGCCTCCACCGCCTGGACAGGCCTCCGCCGCTTTCCCCGTGACCCCGGCGAGGTACCCGTCGCCATCCGGCCCATCCCCGGCCACCGCCGCCGCCTGGAAGGCCACCCGAGCCCGGCCAGACCTGCTGCGGTCTAGGGCACGAAGGCCCGTCGCCGGCGTCGTTTCCCGCCGCCACCTGAGGCAAGCACCGACTTCCCCTCGTCGGCCGCACCCGCCCCTGCTGCGGCCGCCGCTGCCGGAGCCGGCGTTGGCCGGAAACCCAAACCCGACCTGTTTCGGTGCATTGCGGCCCCGGCTTGGCCGCCGCCCTTCGGCTGCCTCCCACCGCCGGCCGACGCAAGCCCCGACCCTTCCCTACCGGCCGCAACCCCCTGCCGCCGGTGATCCCGCCGGAGAACCGCCGCTGGCCGTGCCCTAGCTCCCTCTGCCGGTAAGTTATAATTTATGCTGTCTGTGCATGAGTCTAGGTTCGGATCCATATTTCGATGATCCGGAGGCTGTTCCGATGCTTCCGGAGGTGAGCACGGCGATCGTCTGTCAGTGCTGAACGCGATGCTCACCTCCATTGTGGTCAGCGCCTCCCGGATCTGCGGAATAAGCGCGATCATCGTGCAGTGCGCATAGTTCGCTGTGGTTCGCGTCGCACCCGCGTGCTCCACAGTGTCCGGATGTGCTCCGAGTTGTGAGCATGGCCTCCGGCACGTCGAAACCTATCAGTGCGTGTCTCGGCTGACCCCGAAGACCCTCGGTTTGTCGTAACGACCTATAGTGTCCGATAAATCACATAAAACAATGTGATTTATGGAAAGTTGAGGGCTTTTATGTAATTTTACACCGCATGGTTCCTGTGGGCAGTATGTATGAACTACGTGTGACCTGTGGACTGATTGTCCAATGTCCGCTGTCCTTCGGTTGTCCGAAAATGGATTTTCGGAGCGTTTCCCGACGAAATCCGTCGGCGAAACGTGGTTTTCGGCTCGGAAACTTCCGACGCAATGTGTGTGACTTGTGGGCTGCCGCTGAGCCTTGTTGGCTGGTTGTCTCGGCCGTCTCGTGTATTCGGAGATGCCCGATGAGCGGCAGAGGGTTCCGGTGTCGAAATCGACACTTACGGGAACCCGGATCGGAACGATTGTCCGACGATGATCATTTCGATGTTCGATCTTGTGTTTGCTGCCAAGACACCCAAACGGATGTGTTTTGGGGCAGCGGTTGACTCGTGGATCGAGTCGGTACATTTCGGGACTATTCGTGTGTCCCGGGGACGTCCCGGTGCGATTTCGGGAGTTCCGGTGATTTACGGAGATCGGTTTGGGAAACCGAGTCTCGGGTTTTGGGATTTGTGTGAGATGCATATGTAGAGTCCTTTGGGACATGTTTCTGACTCGTGGACCTATCGTAGGTCCGGTTGATCTGCGTCGCGTCCAAGTTCCCGACGCGAGTACGACAGGTGGGTGAGCCTACGGAGTAGTCGGTATCACTATTCCCTGTCCCTTCTTTGATATAGCTCTACATGTCGATTCCTTCTTTACAGCATTCGTTCATACTTACCTTACTTGCATAGTATATTTGTGGTCATGGACATGTAGAGCAGGATTATGCATTGATGATTTGTGGACTTCTTGTCCAGGCAACACATCGACTCTCTTGTCGTGTGTTTCGATCTGTTGTGGCTTCGGCCAGGTACCGGTCTCTTGCCGGCTTGGATTTGATCTGTTTGATCAGGATGCGGCGTTCCTTTCGCCTGTGGCTTCGGCCAGGTATCGGCTTCTTGCCGACATTGATTTGATCTGTTTGATCAGGATGCGGCGTTCCTTTCGCCTGTGGCTTCGGCCAGGTATCGGCTTCTTGCCGGCTTTTTATTGAGCATATCGCATGATCGGTCACTGCACAGCGTGTATTCATGACACCAGTTCGGTTTGGCCACCGATCAGAGGTGTACTATCCGGATGAGTCGACCTGCGGGCGCATGAGTTAGATCGGGTGCAAGCAAAGTGACAAGCACGCATGAGGTCTGCGAACCAATAGGGCAACGCATGAGGTCTGCGGACCGATAGGGCAACGCTTGAGGTCTGCGAACCAATAGGGCAAGCACCAGATTGGGTATTTTGAGTTTTCATTCCATTGATGCATATGCAGCTTAGTTTTTCCTGTACAGTAGCGTTTTGATTATTTATTCTGTTCATACTGACACAGCTACTGTAGATCTCTGATTATATTGTTATCATATCTCCTTTGTTTCTCAGTGATTACGACATGCCCCTGTGGCTCGGTTGTACCCACTGAGAAACCTCGTTGTGGTTTCTCACTCCCCATTTTTCAGGTGGCATGGGTGAGGACTCAGTTCGTGGTTCGACGCGAGGACGATCTAGCTAGACTGCATTAGCGGTCATCACCCTGGTTATGTTTTCCTTATCTGCATTAGTAGTCAGATAGATATATAAATGGTTCAGTTAGATGATCAATATGAATGCTTATAACTTGTATGAGATGATGACTTATTATGCATGAGATTGGGTTTCAGCTTCTATTATCAGCATTTGACTTGTGCTTTATCGTGTGGGTGTCTACCCTTCGTGGTAGCTGATTTTCAAAATGAAGTTCCGTGTGGGAACAGTTTTCAAAGGTTTTTCTTGGATTCTTCTGATGCTTATTAGTGTTTGAAAATAAAGCTTTCGAGTGGGAAGCACTTTTAATAGGATGCTTGTTGTACTGTGCATTACATCATCCTTCGCTTAAGGAGTGCTTAGAAGCGTGTAGGGATAGCTGAATGCAAATGTACTCTATGTTGTATTGTATGGATTATCGTGAATGTAAATGTGATTGTGATCCTGTTGTATGTTGTTGGTACGCCGTGCATATACAGGGGAGACTCTGTCCGTGTAGACAGAGGTGCTTGTATTTGTGGCGGGTCTGTTCACTGCGCGGGCTAGACTTTCAAAAAAAAAAAAATTGACCTATTTTCCGCATCTAAACTAGCCCGGGGCGTGACACGACGATTTCGCTACCTGTGCCACGTGATGGCGGTGATGGATTGGGGTACGCGACGATTTCGCTATCCCGGGTATGCGACGATTTCGCTACCTTGCCACGTGTTGGCGTGATGGATTGGGGTATGCGACGATTTCGCTAACCGTGCCACGTGTTGGCGGTGATGGATTGGAGTACGCGACGATTTCGCTATCCCGGGTATGCGACGATTTCGCTACCCGAACAAGGAGATGACGATTTCACTCCTTGGAGGTTGGGACCATGATGGGGATAGCGATTCCATTGCCCGGTGCCCAACACTTGCGGCGATTTGGCTTTGGTTGAGAACCATTATGGTGATGCGGCAACTCCGACACCATAAATAAATGACAAGTAGTTGAACTTGGTCAATGTGAGATATAGGGTGAACCTAGGAGAAAATAAAAGTTGTCATTTTAATTGGTTGCATCCTTTATGTTTATTTACAAGCATGTAAATAATTGTACGCATAGTTATTTGAAATCTAACTTATGCTTATGGTGTTTCTTTGGACCTGGTGGGTCGAGCTTCTCTCTTGGGTGGCCTTACCCACTGGGAACTATGTTTATAGTTCTCACCCCACGTTTTTCAGGTCCTTCCGCGTGTGAGGCGGCGGAGCGAGGCAAGGGTTTGCCTCTGTAGATAGCGGCCCTTCCATTTTGGTGTTATGTGTAGTTGTACCCCGAGTTTTGGACAATGGTAGCACAGGAATTTTTATTAAATGTATACAACTTGTAATTCCATAGTTTTGGAACTTTATGTATGGAATAGAAATGAAGGAAAAAGAAAAAAAAAATTGGGCATATATAAATGTGCAAATGTGATGTAATAGAAATAGAACTTCTTTATGTTGATGCTTTCCTTGTGCAACTCTTGTACTCCGTTCCTAATTGGAACATCGTGGAAATGCTTGTGTTGTGATGCCTTGTGCGGATAGGGGAGACTCTGTCCGTTCGGCGAGTCTGGGGAATGCGCCCGTGCGGTTTATCCTTTCCACCTAGTTGGTGTTAAAGGCCCGGCGGGGCGTGACATATATATTATGCATTCCAAAACTCTCTCATGTCATATTCATCATGAATATGCATCATTTTAAGTCATTAAGCTAAATAGAAGACATAGGGAGAGTTCACCCATTTCGGTGAGATCAGACCCACCGGATACCCATCGAAACCTCGTCGTTCCTTCAAACGAAGTTGTCCCCTAAGCTTCTCATGCCCTAAGAAAATTTTCCAAGGGGTTAGGAGCTTCGAACAAGCTCACCACGAAATTCACTAAAAATCATAAGGAAAATAGGTAGAAATTACCTTATTCCAAGAAAAACTTGTGTAAATCCCAAATCAACCCATTGGAGCTTCAAATCCAACCTACAAAGGTGTTCTACACTCATCAATTTAACCTTAAGAGCTCACAACAAGGAAACCCCAAATAAAATCCTAGTTTTCATAATACTAGGTTTTCATCCAAAATTCATGCAATTCTCACATGTAGAGGGGGGTAAAGAAGCTACAAACCTCTACAAAAGCTCCAATCCAAGCTAAATGATGCTAGGGTTGGAGATCCATCCACAAACAAGCCTTCTCCAACCAATCCAAGCTCCCTCCAAGTCGAGCTAGCGAGCTTCGAAACAAAGGAGGAAGGAAAAGAGATCACAACCAAAGATCTCAAGGGTTGGAAGCAAGAAATCAAGAGAGAAAGAGAGAAACGTTACCTTTCTCTTCTCTCTAACCTCAGCGCAAAATGGCTAAGGGAGGGGATGAGGGTTTATATTTACAAGTTGTAACAATTGCCCTTAAGCCCCTCAAAAACTCAGAATTAGCAAACAGCACGAAACTGATTCTGCTGCACTGCGTACCGGTATACGAACAGACATACTGGTACCAGGCAATTCCGGTATCAAGGGTTTGATTCCGTAGAACCCGAGCGCTGGCCAAACAGCCCAAAACACAGTATTCTGGTATCTCAAAAAGTCAGTACCGGAATAAATTAAATCTGTTCCGGTACCTTAAGCCCATACCGGAATACAATACAAAATCTGCACCTTTTGCAGATTTCGCTCTCCGGAGTTCGTTTTCGCACTTTCTAAGTCCCGAAAACACTCCCAGGCTCATCAAACTCAATCCAAATCTCCAGAATAGTATAAAGCACTATTCTCTCACTAAAACTCTACAATTTGCTAAAGTTCAGTGCGCTACACCCAATGCGACAAAAAAGTTTCAAGTGGGTACTGCGGTCCCACCAATTTAACGTACCACCTCACCTGACAGATATTGGCGACACGCAAACCAATGAGATGAGTGGACAACTCTTGTCCAATGCTTCTTAAGAAAATTTCAGTGATCGGTCTCTAAGTCCTGTAGGCCTCACCTGACAGATATTGGCCTCATTCCTTAGTTAAGTCAGACCCACTGTTCGAACGCGTAAGCAAAACCGTCATTGGGTCCCTCACCTGACAGATATTGGGCCCAACCCCATCTTTACTCCGTAGCATCTCATGCTAATGAAGTGGTTGCGTCTTCCCGATGCAACTGACCACTGTAACCAGCCGTGCCAATCAACACCAGAGAAACGCCCGCACTTCCACAACGGCGGAAGACCGCTCGAGTTAATATTTGTGAGGAGATTAAAATTTATGTCTCATATTTTATTTTCTTTATTTACATCTAATACAAATAAAATAGTCCGCTCATAAAAATATAATGTAACTGGTGATGATCATGGATCTACAAAGTAGATTCAGGCTCGAGCCACTGAGCCGGAATCGAGGTCTTAGGATCATAAATTACAAGCACATACACGTCATTGGTTTGATCGTCTTCAACTACTTGATCCGAACCGGAGCTACAACTTGATCCGATCCGGAGCTATAACTTGATCCGATCCCTATCAACATCTTGATCCGACCGCCACCAAGTGCTCATCTCGATCTGGTCTTTGCATGCTTCTCGGCTTGCAACTGATCAACCAATGACGTGCAACCATACAACATACAACCCAACAATCATGATAAATAAAATTAATTACATTTGATAACTTTTATCTCTAATCTATTGAGACACGCAGATCTCCAAATAAATCAGCTTGTGCACGCAGGCACCTAAGATAGTCATCTCTAATACAGAGTTCTTAATATAAACAAATTTAAAATTATAGGATTCTGCATACACATCATACATCACATGTCGAAATAGAATAGGTCGCTATCCATGATCATCACCGATGTGTATCTCATACATCACATGCATAACAACTAATAAATTTTTGGGTATTCTAATTAATCATTTACCAACGAACAAATCACCAAAGCCGATCAATCTTATCGATTGTTTATAATTTTGATCGAAATTTAATCCGCAAACTTAACAACTTGATCTCATCAAGAATTCATATCTCATATATAAAATTTGATCTCATCAAATTAGCCCCCTTTTCTTTTATACTTTATTTTAAAATTGATCTAATAAAAAAAAAATTGTGTAGGTTCTGTACGGACTGCTACAGTAGCATCCGTACAGTGCTACAGTTTTTTTTAAAATGTAAGGGAAGCTCGGATTAAATTACAAGAAATGTTTGATCAAAATCGTTCAACCATTGAATAAGGTAAAAACGATTTGTAAATCGTTCAACCGGCGAAGAATGATTTAAAACACCCAAATCTTTAATTTTAATCTCGAAAAACATGAGGATGGCTCTGATACCACTATTAGAAAATTGCGTACGGTAAAAACGAAGCGGAACGAAATCAAATAAATTTGATTTTTGAAAACTCGAGATCCGATCTCAAAACCACGCAATAAAGATCCCTCATGTTATTCAAGATTAAAGAGAAAGGAAGATCTAATCTTCACCTTTGCACGGGTAGTTCTTCACCGCAATATGATGATCATGGAATTAGGTTCTCTTAAAACCGCACACACGTCCGGCCTCTATAGGTATCCACACGAGATTGGTGATCTGATCGATATCCTCACCGGGGTGCTAGCTCCCTTATAAAGGACGTCTTTCTTGCTAGAAGAAGAAAAGAGAAGAGGAGAGAGATGACGGCTAGAATTTTCTAAAAACTCCCGTTTTATATATAGAGAGATATTATCCTTTTTATGATAATATAATTACCATTAAGGATAAAAATAAATCTAGGTTTCAATTCATCCTTTCCTTAATTGGTTAGATCAATCAAATCCTAATTTGATTCGACTTGAATTTTATCCTAATTTGATCATATCAAATAAATAATGCAATATTTGTGCATAAGCCCTCTCATAACATACTAACGGTTAATAAGCCCTCTTTTGTAACATTTATACTTTAATATCACTAATTTGTAATAATTAAAAATTAGTCCAATTATCAACATATTGATAATTAGGTCCTCCGGCGATTCGAAAATCACGATCTAGCTGTCAGATCAGTCACAACCTCTTATGTGTATGACCCCATAGGTTTCTGTAGATCAATCTCCCTCTTTGCCAATTTCGTGATAAAATCATAAAATTACATAAAAAAGACTCACATGCTTAACTCTCCAAAAAGGAAAAATTTGAAATTATTTGCCATCACCAAATAATGAACTTCTCCAGCGTTGGAAAATCCAAACGAAATCAAATACAACTTTTAACCCATAACAAACCTATAACTTAGACACACTTGGAGTCTGAAGTCTTCAAAGATTCTGTAAAAGATTACTTCTTCCCACGAACAAAGTTAGTTTAGTAATAAAATCAAAATCCTCCCCATTTGTTCTGCGACTAAGTTATAACATCACAATCTTTCTCCTCAGATTTCTTTTCTTAAAGTTTTCAATATTATAATCCTCTCCCCCTTTTTTGTCAAAAATGCCAAAAGAAAAGGCACCAAAATAGAGAGTTTAGAGAGACAGCAAATAGGAATATCGGATGCAGACCAAGTTTAAAAACTTTTCAATTTTGAAACCACTTGTGATAAAATGTCAAAATATTGATGATAGCATTTTGAAAACAATGTTAGTGGCATGAACAACTAACTACACATGGTCTTCTTTCAATCCACATCAATCACATAAAAATTAAAAAAATATTCTACAAAATTCACCACATGTAGATAAAATATTTACAAGATTTCTTAATCATATATACTTTCAAAATTAAAGTCACCAAATATAGGATCTAAAGATCCAAAACTATCAAGATGTTAACGAATTATGCAAATACATGAGACTTACGAGAAACTACATCACATACATATCCATTCGTGAGACTGCTCTATCTTAAATTTAAATTTGAGATAAACGCACAAAATATTACTTCGCGTCTCGGGGCTCTTAGTGCTCTTTTCGCGAGCATCTTTTCTCTACATAATAGTCCACCCGTTCTTCAGCTATCCTGTCAAACTATCCTTTTATATATCCACGATCATCACCGATTTTCAGACTCCATCTTTGAGGTTTATTCGGCATATGAATATAGTTTTCATTATCGGTTCTACTTGCACACACTAACCGGTATGCCACGTCCGGGATGGTAGCTCTTTCCTACATGTGGTAGTAAGTTTTCACACCTCTCTTTGGAGGTAACTCTTTCCTCCACATCTTTTAAACCATTGGAGTGTTTCTCTTTTCTTATTTTTTATTCTAACCCTCCACCTAAAATAATGCAATTCTCCCTATTTGTAATTTTTTTTGACAAGTTTAGTCTATTAGCAAAATTTGCATTCATCAAATCCCAACACACACAACCGAAATAAGTTAAGTGCCTAAAGATCACATGTGATTACCTAAATTTGATGAATATAAGCGTTAAAACTCCTATAATAAAATTATTTAGAAGACAATAAAATGAAGTTAACTGATAATAATATAAAATTAATTAGGAGTGAATGAAGAATGTGACATATTGATGTTCAAAGCACTATTGACTAATAGCAATCATCCATTTGTTGAAAACAATAAGCAAAAATTTTATAATCATAACAATGAAAGCATGCAACCTAAAATGTAATGCAATGATCAAGAATGATGTGCAATAAAATCAATTTTTCAACGCACTACACAAAGTCAAAAACAAATTAAGCCTTAAGACAAGAAAAATCACCCTTTCCGAACCCAAACTTGTCGGACCGTCGTACAGAGATTAGTAGCGTGGTGTGAGTGTATTTAGGGTCTTACTCTGACGTTAGGTTCGCCGTTTGTTTGGACTTCTGATCAACCTTTCGCTCTCCAAGTCGTATTCGGCTTTGTAGAGATTGTTGTTGTGGTTTAACATTTGGTTGACTCGGGAAAACAATCGACACGACTGATTTTTTCTTTTGTATCTGTAATAATTATCGAGAATTGGAAGATGCCGGTAGATGCCTGAGAGTAACTCTGATGCCCTGGGTTGATGTTTTCTTTCCTCTTCTAGGGCACGTCTTCTTATGTGACCTTTATCCCATATCTATGGCACACTTTGTCTTTCAAGTTTGTTGAACTTTGGGAGTGATTTAACCTTCTCAACAAATGTTCCTTTCATATCCAAGCCCAAGTTTGTTTCGTGTGGGCCCAATCCGAGCATATGATCTAGCTCTTTTCGATTCGGAGGAAAATTTTTTGTATGTCGGCAAACTGACTTTCTCTAGTGCACAGGACTATTAGTACCTAGCTCACGGAAACTTGGATCAACTCAACACACTACTGCGTTAGGGCAAGGCATGTGACAACGATTTAGTCTTGGTCATTATGTTTGTTCGACAACAATCTACAGTGCGTAACTTGACAATCCTTCGCGAGATGACAGATTCATCAAAAGACCACCACTATCGACTCCCGGGCCTCCAGCAGCGCGCCCAAGCAACCACCCGGGCGCGGCAGCGCGTATACTCGCGCCGTGTACTCGAACTCGGACACCTCGCGCAACAGTGTGGACAACACAGACACCGTTCGTACACACCACAATAGATGCGTCAACAAACAAGAATGTAACACAATACAATATACCACAACACCTGCCATGATGCTCTATATAAGTCAGCTTCGACATCGCAGCTGATAGACACATACCTAGCTCTAAGAGACACTACCGATTATACTGCACACAACAAGAGAAGACTATAACAAGATCCAACATACAAAACACAGGTGATACTGAACAATCAACGTTACTATACAAGACGTTTGATCACAATCTAAATAGGTACCAGAGACCATAGGGTACACCTCTATCACAATCAGCAGGCTAGCATCAATCGTTAGGGCACAATCCAGCAAAATCTAGTATACACACTACTTTCAACAACAAATAAAAGAAAGGTGTCCACCTATGCAACTACTTCTCCACCGTTAGTCACACACAATTGAGGACAGCCAGGACCTCCTCTGCCCATCGGTCCCGTTAGCGCGTCGAAGCCCTGTCGAGTGTGAGCGGTGTGCTAACGATAGAATCAGAAAACACTCCAACGCTCTCTCACGCGGGATGAGAAACTATATAACAATAGTTTTCCCAGTGGGTAAGCCGCCGAGACACGAGTACGGACCACTAGGTCAACTGAGGAAAAAGTAGGAATTAGCAAAGTAAAGCATAATTATGTTTTAAAAGTTCTACACTACTATGCCTCTAAACATTATGTTATAAAACTGTAAAAGTTCTAGTCAAACTCATGTGTGTATACTGCCATAACTAACTACACATGTATAACTTGTTTCACTACATGTATGTCATGTTTACTACTTACAATGAGACCCCCTCATTTATCCATCAAGGGAACGAATTGTCCCGCTTGTGCCGAGCCTTATGGCCCCGTTGGTAGTCGTCATTCTCACACTAAGAATGAGCCTGATCCACAGCAATCCACTTGCGGCGCCCAATCCCGCACGCGAACAAACGTCGCAAAGGCCAACTCGGCTGCGCCGCAAGATTGCCCGCTGTAGGGAGCGTCTAATCGCGCTCAACAAGCATGTGCAATGAGCCAACTGCGGCCACACGCGAAGCATAATAATCACCGCGCATAGAGAGCAATTCTGCATCGCTCTTGTGATAGACTCTTTTCCTGGAACTACCCTCATGTCTCTCGCGCAATGGAGAATACAACAAACGACCAAAGAGTGCGTCTCACCTGCTATACGATATCATACATCATGTGTTCAACCCTGTTCATTCACGACTAAGTAATGTGCACTCACTCCAGCTTAGTCTGCTACACATTTAGACAACGAAGAAGACCTGATGCCATACATATCCAAATTTATATCACTACCAATAGCCAATACATAGATCAACAGTCATATTCAGGTACTATGTGCACCACATAAGTTCACGTATATTTCATCACAAGAGTCAACCGAGCGTGCCATACTTCTTCTCCTAACATATGCCATGAGAGCATCCGATGCATTTTCGACATGGACCAATAAGGTGAAATGCCACCTATAATAGATCCTATTTTGCATAACACACGCTTCTATATGGCATCTCTCATCAACAGATTCATGAACACCTATGCAATTACTACACCTAGCTTATGGTATCTCCATTCACATGTCGTCCGCACTCTGGTCTATAGAGAGGAATGTTCAATTCCAAAAATTCCGATTAAGAGTGTACAGATAATCTCTATTACACACTTAGAACAATGCAAGCTCACATCATACGATTAAGAATAGGTAGTCTTATTAAGCTCAAACACTCGTGCTCGACACGTGACGCCAATATGGTGTCATGCGCATACACCTCCATATTCGAGTGGTCACATGCGACTCTAATACCGCACACAGGGCGACACTCCTTAGCGACAGACTACCATATCGAGAAGTACACACATTCTCTGTCACGTGAAGTCGCCTCCCATCGCTTCATCTAGCCCCACTACACAGACAAACTTCTAGGGGGTCTACCAAAATACTGTAGCACAACGATCTCTCAAGGCAGATCGGCGGAAAAATCTCTCGTGGAAACACCAGAGTAGGTCAAAACGTGAAGTGGCACGAAATTTACTCCCCCCTCCCTTCCCCTCCCCCCCTACCCCCCTCCCCCCCCCACCCCCCCTCCTCACGCTTGTCACAATTGTCATCTTTTAAACCTCCCCCGCTTCCCCTTCGTCCAACGGGCGCTCGCTACCCACCCCGTCTTATCTCCACCCCCCCCGTGGGCTCACATAGCCCTTCTCTTTGGTGAGGTGGGGTCCACCGACCTTAGGTGTGGTGTCGGTCTGTTCACATATATTATTCACCTGGCCCTGTCCTACCTCTCCTCATCTAACAGTGTCCACCCGCGCCCATTCGGCCGTTGGGTAGACTCGGTGTCCGTTTGGACCTACTTCAGTCCGTGTGGACATTTGGGTGTTCTGTCCCTTTCAGTCCAGTCCCACCATGTCACAAAGTTGACAGATATCTCCTATATCAGTACCGAATACATTAAATCCATTCTGGTATCCTCAAGCCATAATACCGGAATAACCAATGCAAAACTGCACCTTTTTGCAGATTTCGCTCTCTCCAGATTCCCGTTTTCCTAATTTTTAAGTTCCGAAAAACACTCCCAAGCTCCCGCATCACCAACCAAAACCTCATGACTTAGCATAAAATACTAAATCTCAACAAACACACTAGAACCTTGCAATTGTTGCTAAAGTTCATGTGCTACATTCTCACCCTTCCTAAAGAGGAGTTTCGTCCGCGAAACTAGAAGTCAAATACTCAAGAGTCCCATCTGAAAAAAGATGGGGGTAACGCTCCAGCAGTGAGCTCTCTCCCTCCAGCAGTGAGCTCTCTCCACTCCCACGTAGCCTCGCGCTTTTCGTCGTGGTTGCTCCACAGCACCTTCACATGGGAATCACGATTTCCCCCCCCAACTTCTCACGCCTCGCGAGCCAAAATCTTCATCGGATGTTCTTCAATGCTCAAATCCTCATGCAGTCTAATTGTAGTGGAGTCCAAAACATGGAAGCTGAATCCAAAAACATACTTCCGAGAAGCAAGGAAAACGGAAACAACTTGTGCACTTCCCGATAGGTTCGGCCGCAAGCAAGCCGATAAGCTACCGGGCCTACCACGCTTCCAAGACTTCCAGGGTCCAATCAAAACACGAGGACATAACTTTCCTCTGTCGGATAGACCAAATCTCTTAATAACCCCTTTTGTTCGGCGACAACCTTTAGGAAAGACAATGATCTCCTACTAAGGAATTCCAATTCCCACCGACGTTTTATTTATATCCGCAAATAACTCTCTGACGACTCATGAGCTGTAATCAGTCGTTGTCGTGCAAGCGAACCTTTCTTCCCTCCCCCTTATCGCCTCGGTGACACTGTTGGACCTGATTCCGGTCTTTATCCTAGAATGCCTGTCCTGTCAACATGGGTGGTGTACATTGTCTGGATATGGTCAACCCCACACCTCCCCCACATCACTTTTTATCACCTTGCCATAGGTAGGTGTTTGATGCCCAACCACCTGGAATAGATCATCACACAGCGCTCCGAAGCATGTCACTTATCAAGATCTGAATGGTACGCTCCGACTGCTCCATCGCTCTGGGGGTGGAATGCTGTCCTCTGAAATCCAACGAGTGCCCCAAGCGTCATGTAAAACTTTTTCCAAAAGATGCGACACAAATCGCTAAGAGATCTCCTATCCCAAACACAATCGATGTAGGTACACCATGAAGCCGCCTTCATAAGACCACTTCATCAAGATAGACACTTGTGGCAAGCCTCTGCCTCCTCTCTCAAGTAGGGGGGGGGGTCTGCCCACCTTCGGGGGGGGGGGAGTGTTGGTAAGGGATGTAAGTATACCTCAAAAATTATTTTCAACCATACTGGGCAGGGGGGGGGAAGGGGGACTGGGGGGGCAAGTGGGGAGCGTGGGGTAACATTTCTGTCTTTTCTGGCTTGGGGCGGGGGCTTAAGGGAGTGACACAAAACCATGGTGGTAAGCTTCCACAGGGGGTTGGAATCTACTTAGACCTGGTGGGTCCAAAAACGTTTGGGTTGGGTTTCGTGGGTCATGGGGTGAGGAGGGGTGGTCCCCCTAGGGGGTCCTGGCGGTGGTCAGGTGGTCTATTCACCATCTTGGGAAAAGGAGTAAAGACCATTCGGGCCCACAGGTAGGGGTCGGCTCACAAAAGGGTGGGTGTCCCAGGGGGGACTCTGGGTAGGTGTTCGGGGGGTAGGAGATCTGGGGGGTGGGGTGGAGGACAGGTAGGGGGTCCAGTCGAAATGGGATGATCCTTGGAAGTAGGGGGGTGGTAAAGGGTTGGGTGGGGGGGTTAGGAGGGATGGGACGGGGGGTACCGGGAAGAGTGGGGGGTAAGATTAGGGGAGGGGATGGGGTAAGAGGTGGGGAATGGTGGGTGGGGGGGAGGGGTGGGTGGGGGGGGGATTTTATATCCAGAGAGGGGTGGGGAGGGAGGCGACATAAGGGGGGTTTGGGGAGGGGGGGGGAACGGTGGCAAGGGGGAGGGGGGGGGTACGTAAGTTAGACCATGGAGGGGGGGGGGGTGGGGGTCGGTTGAGAGCGTGGGTCCAGGGGGGTAGTAGTCACAGGGACCAACCGTGGGGGGAGGGGGCCGGTGGGGGACCGAGACTGTGGAGGGGGGGGGGCCGCCAGAGTGCGGGGGTAGGGGGGTGGGGTGGGGGGGGGGCGGACTGTGCATGAGACCTCACCAGATACCCCACCCCTGGAGGACCCGGTATGAGCGTGCCGACACACACATGGCCCCGTTGCCCCGCTCTACGACCCCTTAGTCACGCCCGTACTATGACACACAAACCGCGAGGGGGGGCATACTGGCGGCGGGCACCAGCCGGGGCAGGTACCCCACCCCTCCCGACCGTCCCTACCCAACGTAAACCAACACCTGGGTAGCGCTGGGGAGCCGGGCGGGGGACTATACCGGTTGCACGCGATCGGGGTCGCAAAAGCTGTGCAACTAGATCCATACACCCCTGAGGTCTGTTGGGTTTTTTCCAACTGATACATTCATCCTCATCGCGGTGTCGGAGTTCGCAAGCATCTTTGCTTCTGACATACCTTGGGTTGTGCTCAGTGCACTGCTTCACCCAGACCCGCACACCAAAACCACTGGGTTTCAGGGGACCGGGGTGAGGTCTCCCGTCCATGGGCTGTTCGTTATTTAGCGAGACATATAACGGTGAGTCTGTGGTTTCCGTTCAGCCTCCCAGCGGTCCGCTACGGCGATACTCCCCCATCTTTTGAACCTTTGTTGGTTTCACCTTGTGATTGGAGGGTACCACGTGCACACCCTACTCGCTCAACCCGTGTAGGGGTATCGGAGGGTCAGCTGGGGGTTTTTGTTGTTGACCTTTCTTCAAACCCGCTCCCAAATCGATCCTACCGGCTGGTGGGTGGCTTGTTACGGACGTTTCGCGTCGTTCCGTTCAAACTTGCAAGCCGGTCCGCCTCTTGTTTTCTGTGAGTTGGTTCACCTGTCGGTCCCACCCGAATATCATTTGCCTACGTGCCAGTGGTTAACACTTGACCGGTTTTGTCTTTTTTCTTATACTTTTCAAGGCCCCACCCCCCAACCGTTTTTTTTCTCCCTTTACACGTGTCATGCTGGGGGTTCGGATACGGGGGGGGGAAACCGAGGCGTGCCCACGCCCCTCGCCCCTGATTCTTCTAGAATGTTAATCTCGGGAAACTGGTCCCACCCCGGGGTGCTGTATCGGTGCCTCTGCAGTGTCCACCCTTACCCCCATGTACTCCCATCTTCTGCCATGGGTGGATTCTGTCGGTATGGCGGCCCATCGGCGGGTTACAGACTCTTCACCCTAGTGCCAGTCAAATACCCATCTCCCTATCACCCCTCCCCCCATGGGGAAGGCCATCATCGCGTCAATCGGTTGGCTGAGCCTAACCAGCGACAAAGACCTCCTGCACTAACGCTCGGGCATTTCCAAAGCTAACGGTAAACTTTGCAGTGCTCTTACGTCCGCGGGCGAGTCCATTCCGCTTTCACCAGTGGCGCACGGACGCTTAAACATCTAGCGTAACAAACTTCGCCAACGTCCTTCTTTATGTCCGGGCCACCAGATAGTGCGCAATTCAAAATCGCTTGGATCAACTTTGTGCCACTCCCGGATGCACGGTCAAAAGTGCAAATCGGGGATGCTTCGTAGCAAATATTTTTTCTTTAATCACCGCATCTGACGCAAGTACACAGGTAATCGTTTCAGGATGCAGCGTACTAGGGAGTGGCCTTGTATCGTCCACAAGAACAGGGGGGTGTAGGGTGCCGTGAGCACTTCGCTGAGCCGGGGGGGATCGGAGGGGTGGGCTTTGCAATTCGGGCGATCAAGAACCCTGCTTTTCTTTAATCCATTCAAGTAGTATGTTGCCAGGTACCAATGCCATTTTGAGTCCGGGCGCAGATCGGGGCTACAATTTCGCAAATTCAAATTCGTCGCACGTTTATTCCGCCATTATAGAGCGAGGGGGGGTTGGCGAGCTAACAAGGTAGGGCGATCTGCTAGGATTTTCCGCTCGATTGCGACGGGGGGAGCAGGGTGCCACCACATTTGCTTTTCTTCCCCGGATGGTAGTGAGAATGAGTCAGGAGATCATAGTGCCTTACGGAGGTTAGGCTCCGCAACCATAGCTTCGATGGGCCGGGGGGGGGACAAAATTGAAAACGTGTCGCTTCGTGTGGAGGGGCGTAACAGATACGTTGAAGCGTGCTTATAGGAGTTGGCTGGGGGGTGTAAACTAGCTAGCAAACAACGCTCGCTTCATAGGCGGGGGACAGAAGGATATGGAGCGGGGGGGGGGACGCCAAAGCTTCAAAGCGCAACACCACTGGCAGCTAACTTGGCCAAAGTCGTGGGTTAGATGGAGAGTATTGAGCGAGGGTCATAATGCATAAAGAGGGCGATGACGGAGGGGGGGGTTGAGCGGGGGGGGAATATGGCCGGAAAGCTAATTAGCGATTGATGGTAGCAGCGTGAGCCGTGTGCAGGAGCGAGCGAACACGAGCGCGCAAGGACGCGGGATTGCAAGGTTGAGAGCATCGCTATAGAATCAGCCAAACCATTAAGTGGGAAGCATCACTAGAAATCCCATGGCGGCCGGGGGCTCCGGGGCATACAGAGGCAGAAGGTCAAATCATAGTGGGGGATCGTGTGTTGAGGGATATTGGCGGGGGGGAGGGTGGGGGCTCTGAGTGGCGCTTTCAACTCTAAGAAGCTTCTGATGCACATAAGTGCGCATTGCCCAGACATGAACTGAGAGGGTCCCTGAGTGTGTGAGCCGAGTGAGGGGCATAGATAACTTAGCAAAACCCTCAACAAACTTCCGGTAATACCCGGCCAAACCGAGAAAGCTTCGAACCTCGGTTACATTGGTCGGTCTAGGCCAATCCTTGATCGCTTCAATCTTCTTAGGATCAACCGCGATGCCGGCTCCCAATATTACATGTCCCAAGAAAGAAACTTCGCGGAGCCAAAACTCACACTTCTTCAACTTAGCAAAAAGCTTTTTTTCCCGAAGTACTTGCAACACTTGCCTCAAGTGACTTTTATGTTCCTCGTCGCTTCGGGAATACACCAAGATGTCGTCGATAAACACCACGACAAACCTGTCTAGATAAGGCTTAAAGACACGGTTCATTAGATCCATAAAAGCTGCCGGGGCATTGGTAAGCCCAAACGGCATAACTGTAAACTCATAATGTCCATACCGTGTTCGAAAAGCCGTCAAAGGCACATCCTCGGCCTTGATCTTGAGCTGGTGATATCCAGATTGCAAATCTATCTTGGAGTATACCATTGATCCTTGCAGTTGATCAAATAGATCATCAATCCTCGGCAATGGATACCTATTCTTAATCGTGACTTTATTAAGCTCACGGTAATCCACACATAAGCGAAGGGATCCATCCTTCTTCTTCACAAATAAAACTGGCGCTCCCCAAGGTAAAACACTTGGTCTGATGAACCTTTTGTCGAACAGATCTTGCAGCTGCGCCTTCGGCTCCTTAAGCTCAGCGGGTACCATCCTATAGGGTGCCTTTGAGATCGGGGTAGTTCCAGGAATGAGATCTACCACGAACTCAATCTCCCTATCAGGCGGCATGCCCGGCAATTCAGCCGGGAACACATCTCCAAACTCTCGCACAACTGGTATGTCCTCAACCTGAGGGGTATCTCCATCCCTCACTGCGATACTAGCCAAATAGGCTACGCAACCACTCCGAATTAACTGCTTAGCTCGCATCGAAGAAATAGTCATCGCGAACAGCGAACTCCTACACCCTCGAAAAATAACTTCATCTTGTCCAGGTTCTCGAAAGATCACAACTCGATTCTTGCAATCGATAGTGGCGTAGTACCTTGTAAGCCAATTCATGCCCAACACCACGTCGAATTCTCCAAGCTTTCATAGAGCTAGCAAATCGATCGGCATAACCCAATCCCCTACTCTAACGGGGCAACTAGGGCAAAACTCCCGAATGTCCAGAACATGATCAGGGACAACAACTCGACCCGAATACAAGGTCGGTACAAGCTCAATGCCATGCAATTCGGCAAACAGCCGATCAATGAATGAATGCGATGCACCGATATCAAATAATGCTCTAACTCGTATGCCATTAATCAAAATAATACCTGCAACGACATCCCCTGCTGCTGCTGCCTCCTCAGTCTGGGCCGCATACATGCGCCCGCTAGGTGCCTGCCGCGATCCCTCGGTCTGCCGCTGAACAAGCGGTCGCCCGGCCTAGTAGTGGGTAGGGGAGTCCCACGACCCTGACCAGATGATGCTGGTGCTGATGCCAATGAAGGCAATGGGGAAGAACCTCTCGGACACTCCGAGCGAAAGTGACCCTCCTGGCCACACTGAAAACACCTGCCCCCACGTTGCGGGCACTGCGATGGAACATGAGGACCACCACAGATCACGCAACGTGGCGGCCGGCGGCGATCCGGTGCTCCACGTGAAGAAGTAGAGCCACGTCCACGAGATTGGCTCCTAGGATGCTTCGGCGGCCTCTTAGAATAGGTCTTGCCACTACCCTCGGCCGCTTGCCTCTTGCCTTTAGCCCGATCCCAAGCTTCACTTTCCTCTCTAGCAATCTCCGCACCCTTTTCCACCACTAAGGCGCGATTCACCACCTCTCGAAAAGTCTGCAAACCCGCCGACTGAACCAACCTGTAAATCGACGGTCGAAGGCCCGCTTCGAAGATTCGAGCCTTGTCTTCATCATCCCTCACGACGAAGGGTACACAGTGCAATAGATGTGAGAACTCGCGTTCATACTCCGCCATAGTCATATCACGTTGGCGCAAACTCCGCAGGTCCCTCTCCATTTGTCGCTTAACGCTCCCCGGAAAGTACGTCTCCAATAATATCTCCTTGAACCTTTCCCAAGTGATGGCCGCTAAGTCTGTATTAGGATCATCCTGAATATCCGCCCACCACCGGTATGCCACGCCATCCAAGTGATATGTAGCCAACCACACCTTGTCTTGCTCCTCCACAAAGGTGTCATGAAACAACTTGTCCATGTGAAGAACCCACTTCTCCACAATCCAATGATCCGCTTTCTCACCATCAAAAACCTGCGGATTGCACTTCCGAAACTCACTTAGGCGGTCCATAAGTCGATCCCGCTCTGCTCCCGTCACCATCGTCGGTAAAACCGTCCTCAACGGCGATGCCTGAACCGGCGGTGTCACAATAATTTCCTCCCTTGGATCCGCACTCGGGGCTGTACGGAAAGTACCCGGCGCTGGTGGCTGTACCCCTGCAGTCGCACCCCCTGTCGGCGCGGGTGGTGAAGGATCCTACGTCGTCCTGGTGGAAGCTTGCTGCAATAGCAAATCCTCCAACCGTTTCATTCTCGCCTCCTGTCAGTGTGATGCATCCGCCTGCTGTTGAGCCGCAGTTGATTGTCGCGCCACAAAGTCCATCAACAACGCTAGCTGGTCACGCAACTCACGGACCTCACTAGATCCGGAAGTAGAGGAGGTCTCCACTTCTTCAGCATCGGCTGCCGCAGCCACCCCACCTGACTGAGAGTGAGTGGTCAGCATCCCAAGCTACAACAAATATAAAATGCGCAAGTTAGAAAAACTCACGCCATCGAAACCCCACTCAAAAAGTCAAAGACCCAATCATGCGAAAGTAGTGAAGTGAGCTCCTGACTAATTCCCGATGTTACGTTGTCGGGCGCCAACGTAACCTTCCAAGGAATTAGGCATCACACACTTCGATCAAACCCCAACTACTTGGAGTCAAGGACACAACCCAATTGTGTTACTTTCGCCCAAAGTCATAGATAATCTCGTCTCTCACGAGCCTAAGTCCTATAGTCCAACCAGCCTAAGGTTTACTAGGTCCACAAAGACTTAACCCTAGGCTCTGATACCACTATAATCTGTCACGCCCCGGGGCCCCAGCGGAAGCCCACCCGGGCGCGTGCACAGACCCGCCGTGTACACAAGGTGCCCAAGTGCACACAAGGCGTCAACAACAAGTATACAATGAAAGGAAAAATAGTAACAATCCTAACATGGTAATCAGAGCAAAATAACAACTAGATAAAGAAATAGTAACCCACAAGGAGTTATATATAAGATACAACAACAAGGAAAGTAAACTGGCAACAGATATAAAAGTCATACCGGTAACCTGAAGTGATTAGTAACGGTATGTGATGAGTATACCGGAATGCCATGTTGAGACGAAAACCTAGCTCTCGGGTTTTTGCGGAACTTTCCGGATGGATATTACGGTTTTGTGAAGACGGGATTTAACGGTAGGCGATGTATCGATAAAACAGTGTAATCCTAGCTCTATTCGGGCTACTGCGCCAATCTCCTAGGTATACCGAAACCAACAACCCTATATACCGGCTATGCAGAATGCTCATAACCGGTATACAATTTCCAGTTTTGGTCTGGTTGAGTACGGGTTAAGGGTGGAGATGGGAAATTTGGGTGCTATTCAACACTCGTGGGAGATTGTATTGATGGCGAGACCTTCTCGCCAGTTGCTCACCTTGTTTTCCTCCTACTTCTCTACCCTCATCATCTTTTCTCACGTGTCTCTCTACTAGAGTGTTCTCCAAACCCTTGTAGGTCAGACATTGCTACTCGATTTTGAAAAAATCTACCATGTCCAGTGAAGAAAGTAGATGCGTACTTTTGGTGTAATACAGAAGGAGCTCTGGGGATTTCCGTTGTAGCTTAGGTGTATATACCTAACGTTTTTGGGTTTTTTCAAATCGCTTGGTGAATTAACGTCCTTTTTGAAATGAGATTTTTGGGAAGAGCCACTTGGCAATCTATTAAAGCACGAAATATGTGAGAGAATGGTCTGCAGCATGAATTCTTGGGTTTGGGCTTGCATGCATGCAATCCCTAGCGTAGAAATGAGGATTTTTGCAATGAGAGGTGTGTACTTAAAATCTAGTTTGGAGAACCTAGCGTTGATCTTGCACAACTTGAGGCTCTCTGGAAATCACTCGCGTTGCGAACACTTGTTTTCATGACTATTGAGTTCGATTGATTTAGGGCGTTATGTAACGAGTGTAACGAATAACGTGATTTCTTGTCAGAAGCCTTCGGGTTGAAGCAGAGAGTAACTCAGGCTCTGGACCACTTAGGGAGCGATGAAGGAATACAAGGATATCGTGACACAGCTCTTGAGGTTGGGTTTGTGTTTACCGAAGTGATCTAGGTCACTTCCATGGTCTAGATGTAAATTATCCATCTTTAAAAGACCTAAAATCGGAGTTTTGTGTTGTCGAAGCCCTAGAAACTCTGCATAGTTGGCCAAGGGGTAAAAATTCATGTCTTTAGGATAGTAGCAATGAGTAGCTCCTATTGCATGATATAGTATGTTGTTCAAGTAATATTTCAATTATCTCTTACTTGTTTGCATGGTTGCATGTATGATTGGAACTCCTAGTGTTATTGAAACATAGTGTTGAGAAACATGTGGAAGCTAGTTAAAACTGTAGTGTTCATTGAAACATAGGTTGGCAAACATGTGAGAATAGAACCTAGTGCCTTATTGAACATAGGTTGGAACATGTGAGGAATGGCACAACCTAGTGTCAATGAACATAGGTTGGAACATAGATGAGATTGAACGAAACCTAGGTGTCTCAATTGAAACAATAAGGTTGGGACATGAGGTTGGAACACTAGAGTATGGATCCTAGGTTCGAGAAAGCCTGAGCACAGTACAGTAGTGCTAGTGTTATTGAAACACTTAGGAGCAGGAGACTTAGTGATATTGAACCTAAGGGGGCACTCACGTCGAGACCTTAGCGTTTGGCAAGCGTGATAAAAATGTGACTACAAACGGGCCATGCTGCGCGCACGACCGTTGCTATCCCCGGGTAGGCGATGATTTCGCTACCATGCCACGAGTTGGCGGTGTCGACACGGGATGTGCGACGATTTTGCTATCCCGGGTATGCGACGATTTCGCTACCACGCCATGAGTTGGCGGTGTCGAGATTGTTACGGATTTTATAT